>BMAU01021373.1:1270000-1785146 GCA_019973935.1 Trichonephila clavipes | reverse complement strand
TGCTGCCACGAGTCATTTTTGTAATGACAAGAGTTTATTTTTAGATCTTAAACCGATAACTAACATGAAAATGTCGTTAGCAACGGAGGATAAAAGTTGTCCCGTAGAAGGAATCGGTACACATAGATTTCGGGTAAAAATATAAGGAGTTTTCATGAAATAACTTTGTCTGATGTTTTATTTAATCCTAAGTTGAGGAGAAATTTGTTATCCGGTTCCAGATTAGAAAGTAAAGGTGCGCATTTTGTGGGTACTAAAAGTAAAATTAATGTTTTTAATAAAGACTGGATAAAATTGTTCTCGGCGACACGCCATGAAAATTTGTATTTTTTAAGCCGGATCATTATATTATACCAAAAGAGTAAAGAAATTAGTTTTTTTAGTGATGTAACCGCTAAAACAAAAAACGGATCAATAGAATATGGCATCAACGCTTTTGTCATGTTAATAACGAATACTTGGTAAAAACTAGTAAAAATGATAGTGTAAAAGGTCTCCCACGCTTAACTGATAATGGTAAGACACATTGTATACCGTGTAAATTAGCAAAGTCCAAGAGAGTGTCATTCAAAAAGATGGGGGCCGTAAGATCAAAACATCCATTGTAATTGTTGCATATGGACCTCTGTGGTCCAATGCCGACTGAACGCCAAGGCGGTAATAAATATTTCTTGAGTATAATTGACGATTATTCAAGAAAGGTGACTGTATTTCCCTCCGAAATAAATCTGATGTATTCCATACGTTTATAAGATTTCAGAAACGAGCAGAACGTTTTCTAAGTAAAAAGGTAATAGCAGTTAGAACTGATGGCGAACTAGTATTTTGTAATAAGGATATGGATAATTTCTTTGACAGAACTGGGTATAAAGCATGAGGTAACACATTCATATACGCCAGAAATGAATGGGGTCGCGGAGAGATTCAATTTAACCGCTCTAGATGGCATCAAACACACACATTGCTTAAGTTCAGTGAAGTTCCCCATAAGTTTTGGGGAGAAGCATTACTTTGTTTCACTTTATGCGTGGAATCGAATTTGTCACAAAGAAAGTAACAAAACGCCTTTCGAAAAATATTCAGGTAGAAAACCATCGGTATTGCATCTAATACCTTTTGGATGTTTGGCATATGCTGGTGTGCCAAACAAATTAGAAAAAAAATTCGATATGCGTGCGAAAAATGGGAATTATGATCTGAAACGCACAACGTACTAAGGGTTATAGAATATGGTTGACAGATGAAAATAAATTAGTCGAGACTATTAATGTAAGATATATATATTCGATGAAAATAAGAGGGGGGTTAATTTTAGACAAAAAGTGAATAGTAACCTTGGATATAATTTAAACCTTCCTGATTATTATGATGATGAAGATGATTTTGATAGAGTAAAATATTCATTAACGAGTCGTTTAGTTTTAAAGACAAGTACGGAAACGCCCTCAACATCTGAAAAACCAGATGTATCTTCCGATAATCATAGCTTGATCCCATGTACAGAGGTTAAGTGGATTCGAAATATAGGTAGGAAAGTAACTGGATCTAACGTATATTATAGTATAGAAGGGGAAGCAACCCGATTGAAATCTTTTAACGAAATAGAGAGATACTGTAAGAGGCGTAATATTGAGTATGATCCTAGTTTATTTAATTTTATAAAAGATAATACCGAATCCCAGGGATTTTCAGATTTGTCAGAGCATCAAGAAGCTCTTATGGTTGAAGTAACTATTCCTAACTGTTACAAACAGGCGATAAGATTCAGAGACGCATCTAAATGGCATGTTGCAATGGATAAAGAAATTAACGTAATGATGGAACGTAAAGTTTGGGATTTAGTTGATCATCCGGATAATATAAAAATTTTAGAAAACCATTGGGTTTATACCATTAAATATGATGAAAATAATAAAATTGTTAGATACAAGGCCCGCTTATAGTTGCGCGAGGTAACACACAATTACGAGGCGAGTCATTTGACGAGGTATTTAGTCCAGTTATTAACATTACTATTGTAAGATTATTTTTCACTGTGTGTATGTTTGCGGAAATGGACGCATATTCAAGTAGATATCACTAATGCTTATTTATATGCTAACTTAGATACTGTAATCTACATGAAGCAACCAACTGGATATGAAATTGATAATAACAAAGTGTGTAAGTTACGTAAAGCAATATATGGACTCCACCAGAGTGGACGCCAGTGGTTTTTGGAATTAGAAAATAAATTAATTAAATTAAAATTTAAGAAGCTAGAGTAGGTTAATTGTGTATATATGTTTGAAGATAATGTAATTTTATTATTTTATGTAGATGACATGATTATATTTGGAAAAGAAATGGAAAACGTAAATTTTGTATTACAATTATTGCAGAAAAATTATGGGTAAAACAAAGAAATTATTAGGAATAGAATTTGAAGAAATAGGTAATAGTCTGTTTATACATCAGAGATCTTACATTCAAACGTTATGTGAAATTTACGAAAAATATAAATATCCCGTAAGTTCATTACCTATATCAAAAGGTCAAGTTCTTTCCAAATTAGATTCACCCAAAACTAGCGAAGAAATTTTAACAGTTCCTTATAGAAATTTAATAGGATCTTTGTCATTTATTGCTATACGCACAAGACCCGATATTATGTATGCAGTAAATGTATTATCTCAATTCCAAGCAAACCCGAGAATAAAACATTGGAATTGCTTATTGAGATTATTAGGTTATTTAAAATACACTTAAGAATATAAATTAGAACTTTCAAAAGTTAAACCATTAAAACTAAGATGTTATTCAGACTCAGATTTTGCTACAAATAGGGATGATCGAGTGTCGATGGGAGGGGGGTTCATAACTTTTATAGACGAGACTCCAATTTCATGACGAACTTTCAAGCAAAAATCCGTTAGTCTGTCGACCATGGAAGCTGAGTATGTTAGTTTAACAGAAGCAGCTAAGGAGTTCATTTGGCTAAAGAATGTAATTAATAATAAAAGTTTAAATTTGGAATTAAGTGAAAATGTAATGTTTTGTGATAATCAAGCTGCTATAAGTTTTTCAAAATCACCGGTAGAAAATTATAGAACAAAACATATCGATGTTTGTTATCATTTTCTAAGGAATTTGATATATGACAAGGTTTTCCAAATTAAATATATAGGTACCAAAAATAATTTGGCGGACATTTTTACCAAACCCATGGTAAAGGAAAAATTGTTAGAATTTTGTAGAAAATTATTTCTTTTTAGAGAATATAAGACTTTGTTTCTTTAAGATTAAAATATTAGTTTGTTTATTACAATAAAGATTGTGAATAAAATGTATTTTTTTGTGTTAAATTGTATAACATGTGATTATAGATTAAAAATTAATTTACTGATTTGTAAGAGATAATGGTGCGAGATTGGAAAAAGGGGGCCGATTGTTAGACATTTAAAAAGTCGGATCTAAATTTTATGATCTCCTTGTGTTGTTTTTCCAATCCCGTTCCATGATCTCAATGAAAGTAAGCACACCGATTCGAACCCGATCTTTTTGAGTTTCGTGATTTGTGGTTGGCAGCAACTGCAATGCAAATCGAGCGAGTATTTAAACTCGGCTCATGTTAGTTTTTCTGAAAAAAGGAAGGAGAAACAGAAATATAAGAAGTGTGTGAGTGGTTTAACTCTTAGAGGGAGAGAACGGCTGGTTGGCAATGCAACTGCAGGTTGCATCACCATTTTAGATTAGAAATTCATTTTACAATATTAGAAGACGGTTCGAATCGGATGTCTCTGGTAATGTTGATTTTTGAACTTATTGTTCTGTTATCGCTCCAGTAACGAGCGCAGTGACTTTATGATTGAGTATTAAAGGCCAATTTAAGAAACTGTTTTTCGTCTTCATGCCTCCTCGACACATAAATTTCACTGCTAGCTTTGCAAAATTTAAATTAGTTTACCAATAAGTGTAACAGTGGTGTGTGTGTCAAAATAATGTTAATTTTTTCAGCGTTAATTCTATACGTATAAACTTACATGCTTTTAGAGCTATTTCACTATTGGTAAGTATATATATATATTTATATATATACATATGTAAAGGTAACTAAATTAGATTTAAAATTAAATTCTCTATAATAACACTTAAGTTTTATTTTCTATTACATCTTCAAGTATTAAATTAATCACTGGATTACATCTCCAAAACAAATGGCCTAACTAATAAGCACTTTTAAGCCCAAATTATTATATTTAATAGCCCTATATGTCAGCATTAACTTTCAAGTACAACTCATAAATTAAGAGATACTTCCAACATCTAGAATTAAGTGGTAACAATATTTAGATTTCACTTTGGTGTCCTTTTTTTTCTCAGCTACACATCATGTGTGTACACAGCTCACTGATTAAAAAAATTTTTTTAGAAATTTTGATTGCTTCTAACTTGACACATGTCATATATATATATTAATCATTTTTAAATGTACTTTTTAATACTAGCATGCCAAAGAAGTTATTTAAAGGACATATTCCGATAATACATATAACTAATTCATAAATAAAAACTATTATTTCAAATTAAAAATATTAAAGCAGCGTTTCTCAAACTGTGGGGCGCTCCCCCTTTGGGGGGCGTGATAACTCTACTAGGTGGGCGCGAGCTTGTTGAAAAATTTAAAACTAAAGTTTATTTAAGAAAATTACTAATTTACTGAAATAAGCAAATAAAATATATTTTGATGTAATAAAAAAATAAAAGTCACATTTACAATGATATAATACACGTATAGTAAACGCATCAGTACTGCACAATGTATTTTATAATTAATTTAGTAATACTAAGTTAAGAACAAGTTGAATAATTACCATGGGCTTGCCATATACAAAAACTAACACTTATCTTGATAATTTGTGATTAATCCCTTAAATGCTGACTAAAATTTACGCAATTCACTCCTAATACCGCCATACACACTTTAAATTTTCTTTTATTGCATTTCATAGCTTTCAGAATAATTTTATGGATAACATTGCACAGAAAAGTTCGTATTTTGCAAAGACGTACATATACGTGCGGGGAAAATAACGCTTCGGCTGAGTGAGACGTTTGTATACGCCTGGGCCACTTAAGAGGCTTAAGTCGTATTCTAGCTTTAGCATCAAAGTTTAGTATAATTGAATTCAATATATTTTTATTGCATGGAGGGGAAGGGGGCGCGATGAAAATTGATTGAATATTGGGTCAAAAGTTTGAGAAGCACTGTATTAAAGTGAAATTTCATTGAGATATGTACTTTCGGGATTTTAGGGTTTAATTACAAATATAATTAAAATACTTCTTTTTGAATTTATAAACATTTGGCCTAAAAATCTTCTTTACTTATGGAAAAAATATAAGGAAGTCTATAGCACATAAATGTAATGGACACTTATTTAAATAAATGGTTATGGACATTTTAAGCAGAAATGAAAAAATAAACAAAAGATGGTTAAAAAAGCATAGTAAGCATTTCTAAATTATCCAAATTATAAAAATTTTTAATTTTTTTGCAAAAAAATTACTAATTCTATTACAAAAAAAAAAGATTCATTACAATTCATTAAATAAGAAAAGTAAATACATTTTCAAAATTATTGCTGAATGAACAGTTTGAGAAATCTGTAAGCTGTTCCAAGAATTGATTATAATTAATTATATTAAAACGATGAGTATGCGCTTGTGAAATTAAATAATATACCAAATGATAATAAATTGCAAACGATACAAAAGACAATTAATTACAAGTGATGATACAAATGCAAATTAAGGTCAAACAAGCTGTTTTTGGTAAGAATTTAAATTTTCCTGAGTGAAATTGATAGGATTTGTAATTCATATATTTTGAAGAACGGGTTGCATAATGTGAGTCTCCAGTTTGGAATAAATGGAAGTGTTTACTAATTTGGAAGAATAACGTAGTTAGAGTGCTTAATGGGTGTTGGAAAGCTAAAATCTTATTTTTTTGACAATTTGAGATTTTTACATTTTCAAACTGTATAGAATTTATCCTTTCTGAAAATACCTTACTTTAACCTTTAGGGTATTTAGAAGCCATTAAAACGTATTTTTAAATAATGATTGAATTTCGGCCACGCCCATTTTAATGGCGAAAATTGTAAACAAATTACTATGTTTTTGCTTAAAAGTGTAACGACTGATATAAACCTAAACATTTATCTTTTATTTTAAATGGAGCCTTTTATTTTTTTTATTTCCTAGTCGATTAGAAGTATCACTGTATACATTAAAATCAATTTATCTCAAAATGTAAATTTTAATGTGCGATGTACCTTTTCTGAGAAACTACTGTTCACAGGTATGTAAATTTTTTATGAATTATTTATAATGATGTCTAATATATACTAAAATGAGCTTTTTGTAAAAAACTCAAAAATTTAATTTGTACAATTTTTTTAAGTAAAAAATGGGTCAAATTTCGCAATCTTTGATAAAATATTTCATAATTTATTAAAAAATTCAAAATTAGCTAAAAGCTCATTTTAGTATAATGAGAGATGTGTACTTTAATAGTATGAAAAATTTCAAGCATGTACATAAAACAGATTTTGAAAAAAGGTACATCGAAAACAGCCAATTTAACATTGTCAGTATAGAGAAAGAGAGAGGTTTCCAACTCTCCTTAAGCATGTAAGACATTTGCCTATATATTAGAAAGAAATCCATTAAAATCAATTTTTTTTACTGTTTGCAATGAGAATGAATTTTCATGATAGCTTAGATGATTAAATTAGAGCGGAGATATGTTGAGAACTTTAAAGCCATTATCCATTCTCAAATAGAGGGGAATGGTTATTAGAAGTAGCAAAATAGAATGGTACCCAGGTTGTGAAATCAATTCCAGAAACAAAAGGTTATATCACCAGAAAACTTGACCAAGGTCACTTTACAGCGACAACACTAGACCAAGATTGCTACTTAGGATTAAATACGAAAGGCGATAGGTAGACAATAGCTATACAGCATTCTAGTGACTTTTCTGAAGTGTCTGAAAGAAGAATTTCCTTACAAGTAGTTTTTCACATCTAGCAAAGAGGACCTTCTGGACACGGTACTCACGGTAGTGTGTCTCCTGAGAATAGGCAGATGAGCCAAATGCCTCATTCTTGTTCAACAAAAATATATTGTGTTCTTACCAAGTTTAACTATGACTGTCCATGTTGTTTTTTACGGATTTTACTCCAAATACAATCTTACGTCCTAGCAGATTGGAGCACAATTGCTGTAAATAAGAAACTCACCAGACGCAACGTCAAAAAAAAATTAAAAAATCGCAGTTTATATTATGCGTTTAAGTTTAAATTATTCACAGTTAATCAAACTTTGTAATTACTTCAACCTGTTCTAAGTTACAATTTTTATTCTTAAAAATTAACACAGAAGCATTTAAAGATAACATTAATTTTAATCTCAATAAATGCTAATAAACGTTTGAATACAATTATGATTATAGTTCATTATGTTTGCATACGTTTTCGCGATATTGTCTGTGAATAATAAATAATAATAATTATTTGATCTCTATTGATTTATTTGGCTTCAGAACGATGTAGAAGACACACATTATTAGCCCCTCCCCTTTCAAAGTGTTAGACTCTTGAAATTATACGTTATTTATATTCTGAGGGAGAAAAAAATTCAGCATTTTTTAAGTATAAATTTACTTATAAAAAATGATTTAATTTGGCTTGTTTTGAAATTTTTTGGGACTAAAAATTTTATGTCGCTTCTAAAATGTTGATCTCATAAATTACTGCATTTTCATCTAAAAAATGCTTAAAATTTTAATCCACTTCGAAAATTCTTTATAGTACTTTCTAAAGGAAAGGAAACTTTTTTTTCTTTTTTTTTTTTTTTTTTTTAAAAAAGACAAACCTTTCGGCATAAAAATAAATTTCTATGCCGGTAAATAACTTAAACAGGTACTTTTTATTCTTTTTTATGTAATGGTATGGGATGCTTATAACATGGAAAGGTAAATAATGCAGTACAAAAATTAAGCTTACATTAAATCGAAACAAAACCAAAATTCAAATACTTTTTATATTAAACTTAATTCAAAAGTTTAAGAAGAAATACAATACATCAATATTACAGCAAAAATGAGAAAAAAGAATGACTGATAAATATAATCATGCATATAATAATACTTTTTATAAATAACAAAAAAATGAATTAAATTTACATAATAGTTTGTTTTGAGGTCTAGTGTTTGCGTGGGAGCGTATCGCGCTTCCAAACCACAGGTCCGGGTTCTATTACCGGACTGGGCAATGTCGACTCAGACTTTCATCCCTACTGCACTGGGTCGATAAATGAGTTCCACGTTTGCTTGGGGATTTAAACACTGGAAGTCTAGTTTCAGACTGACCACTTGATCGGGACATCTGATCATGCACCTCAGCGCCCAATGGTGACGTATAATGGAATGAGAACACTAGGTCCTGGCCCTCATAGGCAGTTGCACCACTGAGTTTCAGTAATAATATATTTTACTTGGCATGAAGTTTAAAATTTTTTTATTCAATTGCACTTGGAAAACCAATACTGTCAATATTTTGATTAAAAAAGCAGTATGAGTTCAGCAGCTTAAAGGGGAGTTAAGTAATGGTCTTTATATTACGACATATTTCATATAGAAAAGTAAAACTAACTGAAAACAATTATAAAGCAATAGTAATAGCATTTTAAAATACTTTCATAATTTTTTCCTTAAAATAGTTAATCTGTAAATAATTTTTCTGGTATTTTGATCTTAAAAACTGTTTTACATAAAACAAATTCATCAGTAGAAACGAAACTTGTGAAAACCATTAAATCAAAAGATATTTTTTTATATATATAAATCCTACTTAAAATTGCGTAAAATGCTATAAAAACAGAGCGGCCAATTTCTTTTTCTACAATTTATTTAAAAAATACGGGTTTCATCGATTTCATCATTTTATTCTTGTTTCCAATATTTTCCCGAACAGTTCTTGCTTTTATTTGGAATAACAACTTATCTATTTCTTGTTTGTGTTGTGATCCTTTAGCAAAAATATTTCTGGCACTTTCCCTATATTGTCAAACATAAACACTATTGTCGAAAGAAATTCAAGCAATTTCTCTTTCTTTTCTTATCTGTTACGAACATCTGTCAAAATGAAAGTCGTATGACAGAATAACCACTTCACGTGTCAATTCGTAACGTATGATATTGCTTTCCATGCTGTTGAACTGTCCTGCCTTAAATGATTTGCAGTGAATGATCCGAAGTTATATATTGCCGTCATATATCGCCAAAAACATTTGACGAAACTATTGTTCGTTTCGAAGGCAATAAAACTCTTAAAGTTTCTTTCATTGTGCTGGTGGCAGTTAGAATTCGAATGATAGGAAAGCAATTACCGTGATGAATTACTATCGTGAAGTACCTTTTTGACTTCAGGAAAAGTATTAAGGTGCTAATTAAGGAGTTTTGAACGTCCTGT
The DNA here is from genome assembly GCA_019973935.1 of Trichonephila clavipes. NCBI lineage: Eukaryota > Metazoa > Arthropoda > Arachnida > Araneae > Nephilidae > Trichonephila > Trichonephila clavipes. The sequence goes on along the minus strand of BMAU01021373.1, from coordinate 1,775,628 downwards.
AAGAAACTGAAATTTATTGTAGTTGAATATAAAAAAAGTTTGTTCAAAATTTGTACAGAACTTTTAAATGAAATAAATTAAACTTTTTTATAACTACGCATTCTCAAATATTTGGAAGCATTGTTGTGGTAAAAATATATCTTTTTCGTGAAGTTGATGTTACTTAATTTATATATATATATATATATATATATATATATATATTATAGAAGTCTTATATATATATATATATATATATATATCATTCCGAGAAGTCTTATATACTATTATTTTAATCGTCGTAGATAACATGTTTTAGAGTTAAAATGTAAGTTTGAATGAGATTGAATGTGTTGAAGAGCGTAGAGTTTTTATAAAGAATCATAATTTTTCTGAAAATGCTCATTAAAAATTGAAGAAATTACTGTTTTACATTTCAAAGTAATTGAATATAAATACCAAAATCTTGGGCGTTAGTATAACAAAACTATTGACTTCTAAGCATTTCTTTATGGCTTATCATTTGGGAAAATTTTGACGAATTTGATTAACTACTCACATGCAATGCTACATTGGCGCTTATACTTCTTATATTTATACTGAAATATGCAACCCCTTCATTTATTCATAGAAATACCCTATATTTTATCGGAATATTATTTTGTTTCTTCCTCTTTAAATCGATAGGTTTTGATTCTTACATTCACTCATTTAAAAATTCTGTGATACACGAAGTAACTTATACTTAATGCTTGTTTTACAAATCATTGAAAAGTACTAGTATTTCAGCAGCATTTAAATATGTAATATTTTAATGGTTTTCTTTTCCGTTAAGAGACTGTACATACCATGTGATTTGAAAAAAGCAAAATAATTTTGATTTTCTTACAAGTAAGAACGCTTAGAGACTATGATGTGATATATTAACGCATCAGAGGTCATGTGACGCACAAAGTCAACCCAGGTTTTCGAGAAAACTGATGACCTTGTGAGTGTCCTCATGTATGACAGTCCCAATGAGAACTAAAATCTATTCGTCGCATATCTCCCTCTTTTTTTGTGGGAGTGACAAATACTTTTTTTTTATAATCTTAAGGTTCTTGAGGTGACTGAGTGCCCCGCGTGGACACTTTTGTTCCAAAACATTCTCTATGAACAGGCTACACTTTCCCTCATGAATGACTTAGTGGTGTTGATTGTTGGGTTGTACCACTCAATATCGGTTTTACATGTAAATGAACAGAATATTTAAAAAAAAAAGAACGAGGAACTGCGAATCTACTGGATACAGTTGAAACTGAGCAAGAAGGGAAAAACCAGATGAATTGATGGATTCTAATCATGAGAGTGAAAATAAGTTAGAGAAAAGTGATGAACATGAAACGTTTGATTTAAAGGAAGATTCCCAGATGCTATCTAAAGAACTCCACCAAAAACGAGATGAAATCCCAAGTGTACCTCGAGATACACTGCACCCTATTAAAAAGAGACTAGCAAGAGAAATTCAACATGCGATTTGTCGATCACCTAAGGACAACAAAACTACTATAATTTGAACATAATGTTACAGTTTTGCATTCGAATATCATCCCTGTGACGTTAGCGAAAAGTGTCTGTGATTAGTGTCGTTTATTTAAATCATGCTCATTTGAAACATTTAAGTTCAGTTTGATTGCATCTTCTCTCAAACGATCAAGAAAAATTGAAATGTCCTTAAAAGCAGACAAATTAACTTTTTTAAAAATAAATTATTCACTGAAATTAAAATTTTTATCTAGTTCAATAAATGTAATTAGAAAAAAGGATTGGGGTGTGTCTCTGCTGCTCCGCGCGACCACTAACGTTAGTACCGAGTGTACGTTAGTCTCTTGCTTAATGAACCATCCTGTTCTGTAACAAGAGGTAAATTCAAATGACTTTTCAAGTGTTGAGAGAGATTAGAAAATAACAGAATTCCGAGAGAAAACATAATTGTTTAAGTTTTTTAAAAATTAATTTACAAACTTATATAAATTTAAATCTGCAATACTTGTATCGTAATTTAAATGATAGAAATGCTTCTACACGTATCAATGTTGTTTTTCCTACTGTTACTTAAATCTGCAGTAGAGTTAGACGCCATTTTAATCTTGGGATTATAATGGATAAAACTTGCTTCTCTCTGAAGTTATCTTCAAATCTGCCGCCACGATCCTAAAAAAGCTACCAAAATGTCCTTTTATTGCATTACTTCCTTTACTAATTAGAATTATAGGGTTATATTTTCCATACCAAGCACTATTTCCATACAGTAGAAAAATGCTTCTCAGACTTTCCATACTTGCAACCCAATATTCAATCATAATTTAATCGTACCCATCTCTATACAATAATAATATAATTGAATGCAATAACAATGTACTTTGATGTAAATATACAGCCCGACATTAATTATAAACCACATAAATGATCAAGACACTTGTTAAATTTTGCATATAACAAGCCTATCATAGTCTCTTGGGATTATTAAATTTGTTATTAATTCAGTTCTTAATAAATTAATTATGAATGCCATTGTGCAGTACTGATGCATTTCTAAATGTATCATATCAGTGTAAATGTGTAATATATATTTACTACATCAGAATGTACTTTTTGCTTGCTTTCACTAAATTAATGCCTTTTAATAATATTCTATTTTCGACGTTTTGATATGCCAGAGCCCGTTAGAGAGATACGCTCCACAGTTTGAGGAACGCTTTAGGCCAATATTAACAATCGATCAATTTATTTAGTTTGCTGTGTTTTAAGTACTAATCTGCAAAATGTTTTAACGCGGTTATTCCCATGTTGAGATGAAAATGATATACGATGGTTAATATAATGTGGAATGAACTTGAAGAAAAGTGGATGATAATGCATGGTCTAACAAATAAAATACAAACACGCTATAGATTACAACGCAGTAAAACCTTAGAATATAATGAAAAGACATGAGAATAGAGTTTATTCGTATAGAAACATATTTTAATAAATATTTGTAATAATAGAGAGAGAGAGAGAGAGCTCTCAGAAGAGTGATCACCAATGGTGATGAAATAAGAGTAGCAATGAAGGAGGGACCGGTGAAAAAATAACGAGTTTACTAAACACGAGTTTAGGAGTACAGTTTACGAGAATTAACTAAATATTATATACTCTGAAATATTTAAGGTGCTTCATAAGCCTCATCAGCATCAGCAGAGGATTTTGCAATTAGGTCATTTTCAAGAATAAAATGAATCTTAATCACTAGATTATTCCAAATAAGAAATAGGACACAACTTTTTATTAACGTAGCACTTTCAAAATACATTAAGGCTGCTGGCAATGAATCTTGTAATTTTAAACTTTGATTAAGTGATGAGGATGACATCTGTCTGGAACCTTATTCTCCAAGCTACCACACTACTTCAACATGATATTGATTTAACGTGTATTTGTCCCCCTAGGTAAATGACTTGAACGTCACCAGGATTCAAACCTACGGCTCGACAACACCAGCCATGATATCGCGAGAATGATTTTTTTTACTCTTTCGAATTCAATTTATAGCATTCAAATCAGTATACTAGACCATGTTTGAGGAGGAAATTAGAATTTATATTTGATTAATATTACATCCACGAATACAAAATGAAAGACAGAGGGATCTTTGAACCTATAAATCATTTAAATAAATCTATATAAGAGAACGAATGCTGAATACGATAGCATCTTGAAACTAATCATTCAAGGAGAAAAACGCAAGGAAATAAAAAAGCAAACTTAAAGAAGTCTTATCTGAATGAAACGAAGAGAAATATTGTGCACTTTTGTATTCCTCATTATTTTCTCAAATAATCTCCAGAGTGAAACAAACGAAGCACGGAAGAAGGTTTGCATTCTCCGAGTATCAGTCCTTAATTAGTAATTTCTGAACGTTGTATCACCGTCTCCAGGGATGAGGTCTTGGAAAGTTATGACGTAATTTGAGACTAACGTTAAATTGAATTCTTAGAGCGGAACGTGTTTTATTCAGGTAGAAATCTCTTTGAGGCTGCACTTTTATGGATTCTTTGTTAAAGTTAATCAGTGTCTTATTTTATGTAAAAACTTGCGTAAGTAAATAAATTAGTTCTAAATTTAAAATTTTTGTGTTCTTTGAACTGGAAAGAATTTTGTTCCTTTTTTTAATATTTGGTAAGTTAGTTATTGTTTCTGGTGAAAAAAAAATATATTATTGATGCAATATACCAGTTTCAAACTGTGGGTCACGTCCCCCTAGGGGGCGTCATAACCTTAAAAAGGGGCACGAGCATATTGAAACAATCGGAATAAAAAATTATTATTAAAAATTATTAATTTTCTGAAAGTAAACAAAATACATTCTGACACAATAAAAAATAAAACACTCATTGGCACTGATATAATACACTCATAAATATATCAAAAAATGCATTCTATAATTCATTTCCCAATACTAAGTTAAGAACGTTTCAATTACCAGTAACCCCATGGGTCTTCATATCTATGTTTATAATTAATTATTTTAATGCTGATTAAAAATTACGTCATTTGCTTCCCAATACCACCCTTTAACACGTAGGCCAGCGTATGGGGTGTATTGGATAAGGGGGTGGGGTAGTAAACGAATAATTAACCAATCAAATCCTCTGAAATAAGTAAATCCTTCCCAAACACTGTCAAGTTAAATTTATTGGATTTCAAAGCTTTCGGAATAATTTCATGAATAGCAGTTCACATAAAAGATCGTACTCTGGAAAGTCGTATATATACGTCTGGAGCAGTTAAAGCAGTGGCTGAGTGAGACGTTTATATACGCCGGCAACACTTAAGAGGTTAAAGCCGAATTGTAGATGTATCGTCAAAATAGAGTATTATTGAATTTAATACATTGTTATTGTATGGGGGGGGCACGATGAAAATTATGATTGAATATTGTGTCACAAATATTTAAAGTTTGAGAATCACTGCAATGTACCGTAAACTCCGCCGTATAACGTGCACCCATACTTTCAAGCTGCATTTTCCTAATTTTAGGTATATTCGCCGTATAACGCTCACCCTCTTTTTTACAAAGGAATCTGAAGCTTACTTTTGCAATGCTATTATGTTTTGAAGTCCTTTATTCCAGATATTATTCCAAGATTATGAAAAAATAATATACTTATAGAACTACAACGCTATAAGTTCATTAGAAATGTCATTCATTTTAAATAAACTGTATTCTGATCTCGGTAGAAATCTTAATTTTTCCTAGCTCATCTTATTTAAAAGATATTTTTATTATCTTATTTTAAAGCTATCATTTTTAGAAACCCAAGTATAACGCGCATTTGTAAACTTCAATCTTATTTTTAGAGTTAAAAGTTCGCGTTCAGGGGAGTTGGAAACCTCTCTCTTTCTCTATACTGACAATGTTAAATTGGCTGTTTTCGATGTACCTTTTCTCAAAATCTGTTTCATGTACATGCTTGAAATTTTTCGTACTATTAAAGTACACCTCTCTCATTATACTAAAATGAGCTTTTAGCTAATTTTGAATTTTTTAATAAATTATGAAATATTTTATCAAACATTGCGAAATTTGACCCATTTTTACTTAAAAATTTGTAAAAATTAAATTTTTGAGTTTTTTAGAAAAAGCTCATTTTAGTATATATTAGACATCATTATAAATAATTCATAAACAATTTACATACCTGTGAACAGTAGTTTCTTAGAAAAGGTACATCGCACATTAAAATTTACATTTTGAGATAAATTGATTTTAATGTATACAGTGAGACTTATAATGGACTAGGAAATAAAAAAAAAATAAAAGGCTTAGTTTAAAATAAAAGATACATGCTTTGGTTTATATCAGTCGTTACACTTTTAAGCAAAAACAAAGTAATTTGTTTACAATTTTCGCCATTAAAATGGGCGCGGCCCAAATTCAACGAGTATTTAAAAATACGTTTTAAGGGCTTCTAAATACCCTAGAGGCTAAAGTAAGGTATTTTTAGAAAGGTTAAAATCTATAAAGTTTGAAAATGTAAAAATGTCAAATTGTCAAAAAAATAAGATTTTAGCTTTCCAACACTCCTTAAACGCAGGATTTTACGGCAAACCAAAAGGAATAAAAAATGATAAATCTCGAATAATAAATATCCCATTTAAACTTCTATGTATACGAAACAAGTTAATTTACTACAGTTTACAAAAGACATTAAAATCCCTTCGTCTTTCATTTGCGCCTTTTAGAGTCACAAACCTATGTTTTTGTTCACTTAATTTAATGTTTAAGTGTAAATTGTTTTTACTTTAAACATACTTTTCGATGTCACACTGCAATATTTAAGTAAATTAATCTAATTTTATTAATTTTTAATAAGGAATGTTATTAAGAATACGTTAGTATTTTTTAACAAAGAATATTTATTACCATACATTATATTCATTCATTAGCTATTTCATTATTTGTCAATTATCAAGTTTATTAAATATTTTCATTTCTCGGGTCGTCAAAAGAAGAATTTCACCCTGCGATCTAGCCACTGATAGGAGCTCATATGTTGTTGTTTTTTCAATTTGATAAACTGATTTACGGAAAATGTTTTTCTAATAATTAAATTTATAAGTTTTTGGCAATAAGTTCCGGAATAATCTCAATGTGGCGATTAACCTTCTATAAGATGATCGAGAACCTACTGTTGTTATATATTTTTTATAAAACTAGAAATAATTAATATATATCTGCTTATGATTTTGATAGTTCAAATTTCATTTCCTACTTTTGAGAACTATACACTATAATAAAAAACGACGCTCCCAGAATGATTTGTCCGATAGAGACAAAAAATGGAGCGTAGCAAGATTATGTAAGGAATAAGAAATTATTAAAATTTCGGAAATGTTGCATGATTTGATTCAGAGTTACATAGTTACAAAGTATCGAGTTCAATAAGATGTTGACTCATCTCTAGCCAGGATGCGACGTGGCATAGAGTGATAAAGCACTATGATTGTCTCCTGCGGTATTTTTTGCCAAATTTGGTCCAATTATTGGGCCAGGTCATCAACATTCTCTGGTAAATGTAATCTCTTTCCCACCATATCCCAGACATGTTGTATTGTGGAGAGATCGGTCTGGCCAAGGAAGTATTTGACAAGCTGTAAGACAGTTCTTAGCCACACGTGCCGTATGTGGTCTGGCCTTATCTTCCGAAAAATAAGACCAATGTTCTACTAAATAAACGGTAGCAAAACAGTTCTCAGAACATCATCGACGTACTGTTGGGCTGTGTAAGTGGTGTCTTTAATGACAACCAAAAGGGTTAAGCTGTCAAACGAAATGGCACCCCATACCATAACTCTTGAGTGAGGGCCTGTGTAACGTGAAATAGTGAAAGCAGGATCGGTACGCTGCCTTGGGTGTTTCCGGACACGTCTTCGACGATCGTCAGGAAACAGTTGGAAACGAGATTCATCGCTAAACACTATACGTCCCCAGTCAGCATGATTCCAACCTGATAGAGCCAAGAACCACTGCAATCTGTCTCGACAGTGTGTAGCCTTAACTGACAGGTGGCGTCGTAGCGACTTGTACGACTATAAATTTCAAATTTCGTTCTATCAGCCGTCTGTGAATAGCCATGATGGACACTAATGTGCAGGTCACACGTCTGATGGTTCATAACGATGAATCGGGAGTGCTGTGGCAGCTGATCTGACAATCAATCTGTCCTTCCGTTCTGCTGTGGCCCTAGGTCAACCACTACCATCCTGACGCTGAAATCTACCACTGTCAACCATTCTTGCCAGCATCTTCTAATCGCCGCATTGCTTCGACTCATATGACGAGTGATTCTCCGATTTGCCCAACCTGCCTCTTTCAATCCAATGAGACGACCTCTTTCAAACTCTGACAGTTGCTCGTAATGAGCTCGAATCCTGCACCAATCATTTTTTCAGTCGTTGAAAGGAATCCTAAATCATAATGCAACAGAAATTTCGAAATTCAGATTAAAAATCCCTTGTAATAATATCTGCTGAGTGTATAGTTCCGCAGCGCTGTAGCTCCCTCTATTCATTCATTAGACATAAAATTTAATCATTTGTATGTTCGGTGCAAATGTCTTTCCATACGAAATTTCTTTACACTCGTGCGACTCCTTCATTCATCGTTTTTTTGTTATAGTGTGTACGAATATATTTATGAAATAAAGCACATTTACAAAGCATTTAGTTTTAAAAAATAGAAAATTGTTTCTCATACATTAGTAATTTTTACATCAGGGTTATAAATAATAAAACAAATTAGGTATTGCAGAAATAATGTATGGATAATTCACGCAACAAATGTATATAAAAATCAAAGGATAAAAAGCATTTGCAAGAGAAAAATTAAACACTTTATTTCGAAATATTCAGGTTCTTAAAATTATATTATAATTAAGAAGACTTGGTGTGCCCTAAAAATCACAAACCTATCGTTTTTTTTTAATTTTCATTTAATTTTATTCTTTGCATTATTATCTTTCGATTGATATATCACTTGTTCATGTCGGAAAGTTAAAAGTTGAATAAAACTTCATTTGAAATTAAATGAGGCAATTCAGCCACACCCCCTTTTAAGAAAAAAGCTAAAAATGCGTTATGATAAAAAAATCTATTTTTTTAAATAGAAATAATAACCATAAAAAGAATGTGTAGTTTTAAAAGCAGAATATTTCCGAGGCAATACAATAATGTAATTTTTCTTCCTTATGAAATGTGTGCATGTAAAAGTTTTTTAAATTAAGGCATTTTATATTAATAATTTTATAATTTCAATTCTTATTCCAGATATATTTTTCACACAAATGTAATACTTTAATATTATAAGAAGAAAAACAGCTAAAATTTCTGTCGTGACAGAAAATAAAATTTTTTAACGTTTTTCTTGAATTTTCTTGTGCAATTAGTACTCTGTAAAAGTTGATCATTTATAAAAATGTGTGGGTTGAAAAAAATATGAAAATGCAATTATTTTAAAGAAAACGTATATTTAATATCTTAAAGTGTTTTTTTAAGTTTAATTAAGCTTATAATAATTATTTTTTCAGAATTATAAACTTTAAACTGGTTTTTCTCAGTTTGTGTTTTTCGGAAACTTAGTGCATTCAAAAATGCTACTCCTTCGACAATTTATTTACCAATCACTTCCATTTTTTCCTGCGTGTTAAAAATAAGGCATGTAATAAAATTTGGGATCCGTTTTGCTATAAACTGAATACTTTTTTAAAAAAAAATAAAATGTAAGACATGTTGGCTTTTTCGTTGATTTTTAGCCTGTATATAAACATTATATTTTTTTTTTCTCAAAACGAATAAAGTTATTCTAAAATCGATCCCTAAAGTTGTTTAGAACATCCATAAGAATATTGTAAAAAAATTTCAGGTCAAAAAATTAATTTTTACAAAAGGAGTAAGATTTTAAAACTTTCCCAATTTTCTTCAAAAAATTTTAATTTTTAAAATTGTGTGAATAATACATGAAAATTTTCTACTGGTAATACTTTCTTGAATAGAAACATTGTATAAAATGCTAAAATATAATTTTTAAATACGTAAATAAAGAAATTTGCTCAAAGGGTACCAAGTCCTCTTAATATTTCTCATTCTAATCAACTTCAAGAAATTGTAGAATGCAACCCCCCTACATTTTTGCATGGCCCTAACAGAATGAAACTAAATAAATAAAATGTTACTAGAAAATAACATAATAATAAATGAATAATTATATTTTTGCTCATACCTACAGCAAAGTAAAATTATACGAAATGAAAGAAAAAATAAGAGTGATTCTAATAATGATATTGCAACATGAATTTGTCAACAGCATTTTAATTTTATAGACAAATATTATCAACAGTTTTCAATGATAGCTTTAAAGTACTCGTAGGCTCTTGATTTGAAGTGTGGGTAAGTGTAGAATTAATCATATGTTACACCAAAATACACACGTTTGTAAAAAATGAACGCCATGAACGAATCACCAGAATTAAATGAACTTTGAAGCAAATATCAATTATAGGATGTTACGTAAAATAGTAAATTTTCAGAGCCACCTCGCATGCATCGCGTGCTCCGCTCCTCTGAACTGATGCTGAAAGCGTAAAAATAGAGAACTGTAGAGGGGCGTTGAAAATAGTTAATGACTATTTGTTAGTGGAGTACGTTTAGTGAGACATAAGTATGCCTCCACGACGAAATAAAGAGACATTCTAACAACTTACGGAGTTTGAACGGGGAGGATTATCGACCTTCGAGAAGGAGGATTTTAATATCTCGCAATAGGAGCTCGTGTGCAGCGGAACCGTTCCACAGTGATGCGATTTTGGAAGCAGTGGACTGATGAGCATCGAACAACTCGAAAAACTGGCAGTGGACGACGATAGTGAGGTCAGCGCTTGAGGATCGACACCTGCTCTGCATGACGGTGAATGACTGTACAGCTTCCTCCTGGTAGTTAGCAGAACGTTGGTCTACAGATGTACTAACATCGGCTTCGTCAAGTTGTCGACGTTTGCTGCAACGTGGACTGTATGCAGGGGTGCCGTTATCCCCCTAACGGCAAACCATCAACGGTTTGCTTCTGCAACAAGCTCATGAACACAGAGCCTGGAAGACTGATTGACACCAAGTTGTTTTTCAGATGATTCACGCTTCAATTTCTGGAATCATGATGGCCACATTCGTGTTAGACGCTATGCCGGTGAACGCTGCCTTCCAGAGGGCGCTATCAAACGGCTTAGTAGGCTAACACCCGGAGATATGGTTTGGGGTACGATTTCATATCATGGACGATCCAATTTGTAAGGAATTGAGGGTAATCTCAATATCAACAAGTACGTCCGTGAAGTGATTCAGCCTTAAGTCGTTCCTCTCCTTGAAGGCCTCCTGGAGCTATGTTTCGGCAGGATAAGACATGCGCACATGTTGCAAAAAGACTGTTTGAGACTTCTCTTCAGCCCAACACATGCAACTACTTCATTGCCTGTTTATACCGGATATGTCACCTGTTCAGCAGGTTTGGGATTTGCTTCGTCGGCATCTCGCTCCTGATCCGCGTCCTGCAGCTTCAAAAAACGAACTTTTGCTGCACATACAAGCAATATGGAACTCTCTTCTACATGAAGACATTCAAAATCTATTTGGTTCCATGCCACGTTGTATAGCAGCACTTATTGCAAGGTGTAGTGGCTACACCAAATACTGATTTTGGATACTTAATATTGTTTTTTTTTTTTTTGAAAATTTCGTTATTTATTTGTACTAATACAAGTCGTCTGTGCATTAACTTTCATTTAATTATGATGATTATTTCATGGCGTTGCATTTTTTACAAACATTAGTTTATGACAATGAACTGTTATTTTTTTTTATTTAATATATTAGTATAAAAAGAATGGAAGTTATTAGTTGTCTCTCTCTCTTTAGGGACCACTATAAATAACATTTGGCATCTGTTATACTTAAGAGTGTTATGACAGTTACATATACGGATTTCCAATACTAGACGATAATTAACCCTCCAACCAAACAGCACGGAATTTTCCGCCCTACTAGAGAGGCTTCGAAAACGGACCACACTGAATTTTTCCTAAGGCCGGGGACTCACCAAATGAACCAAACAGATTTTTCCCCTTCAAGTAATGTGTTCAAAAACGTTAAAGTCGAGTTTTTCCGAATTCTTTTCCCCCTTTAAAGTTTACGATCTTGAAAGATAATTAGAGACGGTCGGGGAGACACAATGGGCATTGAGGGGAAGTTTTATGGCTCACGGGGAGACCGGTTCTTGTAGCAATCGTAAAAAAACTATTTGAAGAATTTCTTTAAACCCTAAAGTGTAGGGAAGTAATCGTAAGTCAACGAGTTCAGAATTCTCACTTTTTTTTTTACCTTAAAATTCTCAAATGGAATTAAGTTTTTATAATTTATGTCTAAGTTTTTAAAAAATATCTGTAGTATTTAAATTCAAATTATATATTAAAACATTGAGGATAATTTACTGTTTCATTTTTCTTATTTTAATCAATACTTTCAGGGATTTTTTTTTAAAAATGGTTATTTTGTTATGTGTCAAAAAAATAAAAAAAAAAAAAGGTTCAAAATTTAAAATCTTTTAAAATTTCGGACACTTCTAAACATGAATAATTTTTAAGCTTCTGTATTACATTATTTGCAAAAAATTTATATGTATTGTTAAAAAAAAACCTTATTTAAATATTTTAGTTTTTCATAATTTTAAAGCCAGATGTTAAGGACATCTTACATAGAATCCCTTGTTTGGTATTGTTCAGATAACAAATTATATTTGAATTTTGAATGTCTGAACATTAATTTCATTCAAAGAGAATTTTAATTTCAAGTTTATATTTTTAACTTGAATCTTCAAACAAAGAGTATTTAAAAGCATCTGGACAAATTAACAGTTAACATTTGCGCATATAAATAAATATAAAGATACTTTTAAATTCAAGTTAAAAAAATATATATTTATGCATAATCCTCATCATTCATGTTCCATTAGTGGTTGACTGAAGAAAAAAAGGTTATTAAAATTTGGACATTTTTATAATCTAAACCATGCAAAACTAGGAATTTTGTATAACTTCCACTGAAATTCAGCATTGAAATTTCGAAAAAGATATTTATGCGTGTCTCACATACTCAGTTGAAAAACATATATATTTACCATAAATACTAATAATTCTTTTTGATATTTAAAATTATCTCATTAAATTAATTTTTTAATATATATATATATATATATATATATATATATATATATTCGACTTATAATATTTTTTTAAGTATTCCTTAAATTTCATATAATTTAATTAAGTGAGGGGATATTAAAGTCGCACTCTCTCTTTCTCTACTCAACTACTTGAGGGCTTTTGGCGACGGACCTGTGGCCGGGGTACCAGGTGGTCAAGGTATCGAATCATGGTTTTATGTCTCGAGTTCGAGCCCAGTGCCACAAAAAGACGCGCCGTGTAGGGCAGCGATGCACGTTAAATCTATCGAGAGCTGAAATGTCCTCTCGTTGGTGTGGTGTGGTATTTAGGAGAGGGAGCCAGCTCATATGTCGCCCTCATCATTTGACCATGCTTCAAAATTACGAGGTCCATCACTAAAGGCCCTCGTGTAGCTGAACAGTGCGACTTTAATATTCACTCACTTGGCGACGGACCTCGTAATTTTAAACCATGGTCAAGTGATAAATATGACGCTTGAGCATCGCTCCCTTACACGGCGGAACTCATGACACGTCAGCTACGAGTCCGTTACTTTGACCATTAGGCTATCGCGGCCTCACAATGTGGTTGAAAACTGCATGTTATGAGTAAAAATATGCTGAAACATTTGATGAACTTATAATAGATTTTTGCATAGAAGATAGATGTGTGATATGCTAAAATGACAATATGTAAAAGTTATGAGAATATCGATGCCATTTTTTGAAAAATGCAATTTAAGTTTCAGTTTGAAACTTATTCGTTTTTTTTTCGCATTTAATATTAAATAGTATGGCGATAACAACTTAATAGTTTAACGCATTCATAGTTTATAAAAAAATAAAGGTATAAATCACATTGTTGGGAATAATATGTTTTTATAGTTTTGAATTCAGACTTCTTTGCAGGAGTGTAGACTATTAAAAGGATAATGTAGAAGTTAAAAAACTAATATTTAAAATATATGGAAAACAATATCTGCAATTCCATGATCTTGACGAGCAGAAGACGGCATTTTTACTTAGTAGGGCAGAGTAAGCATAAGGTAGGAGCTTGTGGAGCAAACAACCAGGCCTCTGCAGTTTTGGCAGGTAATGAATTCCCATTTGTTGTTTTCAGTAAGGAATATAAAAATAACAAATACAAAAGTAAGGCATGTAAAATTTTATATATTTTAATAACAATGAATTGTGAAAACTTATATTTCAATTCATTGTCACGAGTTGGTAGTAACTACGGTACTCTATCGACGTACTTCTTATATATATATATATATATATATATATATATATATATATATAAAAGAATTACAGTTGATAGAGTACCAATAATTTTAACGCAATTTTATATTTCGTTCTCGTAAACTTTACTCCTTTTAAAACTTGTATTGAAAAATATATATACTCTCCTTTTGTATATTTATAAAATTTTGAAAATATAATGGTTATCTTACTCAACATTTTAAATCAGGGGCGGCAACTGTGTAGCTAAGACGTGCCAAACCAATCTGTCAGTATCATTCAGCGTGCCACATAGTAGGAAATTTTTGAAATCCTTCGATTCTTACGGTAATATTTGCAGATTTAAAGAATATAGGTAAATAATTTACATTTACAGTTTTATTTTATAATAATTATGGATCAATAAAATACATTTATTAACATACAAATAAACAATATATATGTATATATATATATATATATATATATATATATATATATATATATATATATATATATATATATATATATATATGTTACTATTTCTTCAACAAAGATAAAAAATTAAAAATGTATATTTCCAACATATTTATTTAAATAAGAAATAGACAAAGTGAAATATAAATTATTCCCTTCATTACAGTTAAATAAAAAATTGTAATGCGAATTAACTCTTTCACCACTCTTCTTTCATATCGCAAAACCAGGGGGTATAATGCGTGACATGATTCTGAGCATTCAGTTGTTAAACAATTTCTTTGCGGAGTCGAAATATTTTTTATATTAGGAAAGCTTTTTTACTTTGATATGCCGAATCATAAGTGGAAAGCAGAGTACATGCAATTTTTTTTTCAACAATTAATTCCCCTAGCAATAACACTCAATTATTTACAAAATAGCTGTAAATTTATCCTTAGAATTATCTTTCAGATTATTTTGCAGTTCCATGAATGTCCATAACTCAGAAGATGTTTGTCAATTAAGGTATATTATCAACTTCCATCCACTCAAGAATTGACAAATTTGTAGAGTAGTGCTGAGTGCCACTAAGAATTGTACCACGTGCCACAGGTCCATAGATTGCCGACACGTTTTAAATGTTCTTATTAACTAACCATCTCCTATTCAAACACAATTTATATGATAAAAAAAGGGTTTTCATTCATTTTGTAGGGAATTGTATTAGATTCAACCATAAGTAATTTTGTGTATCAAAAAATTACATTGTTTCGGGGATCCCCTTAGAGCAAAATGAAAGGAATTTGACATAATTATAGTAAGTTTCTCTAAAGGCGGAAACGTTCACTTTCAAAATACACTGCGTAAAGTGGTTTTAGGTGTACGAAGTTATATTCACTATTATTCCTAAAATAAATTTTGATATTTTGGTTTTTCGTTAAGTTTTGAAGTTATATTTCTCCAAATATACTTTTCCATTACATTTCTTTCAAACTTGCTATTTACTTTTGCGGCCACGGTAGCCTGATTGTCATGGTTATGAACTCGTGTCCAGTTTTCGAGACCGGGTACCACAAAAGTTTAGCGTTGAAGAGGAGCGGATGCACGTTAAACACGTCGAGGTCAAAAGTCCTCACGTTGGTGTGATGTGGAAGAATGGAAGGGGAGTTATCAGCTCAAGTATCGTCCTTGTCACTTAACCACGGTTCAAAATTACGTAGTGCCGTGTTTCGAAAAATATCACACTGTGACATTTCTGTAAACGACATGTATGTGTCTTTCTCATACTTCTTTGATATTTTTTGCTATTTATACCTGTTAAAATTATTTTTTATAAAAGGTTTTTTGTAATTAATTGTAAATTGAATAAAACCTTTTCTTACAATTATATGTATTTGAGGATGAAATCTGATTTATACTTTATTCAGGAAATTTTTAGTAAATTTCATTTTCTTAGCCAACTTATTTCTTTTAAAACATGCATATTTGTGTATTATATAATTAAATTTCTTACTATCTAAAATTATGTCTGGCTTTTTTCTTCATTAAAATATTTCAGGATTTTACAGATTATCTTGCCATTATTCATTATGTACTTAATAAGGAAAAATATATCTAAATATAAATCTTTCTGGCCTAATAAACATATAATTGTTTTTAGCTACATTTTAGAAAATCCATTGAAATTTGTATCGGGACAAGATTTTAACATATTACGAATGTGTTTTTGACTGCCACTATGTTATATATTTATCTTTCATTCTTTTTACAGTATGAGTAGAAGTCGTAAACAGTTTTATCACAGTAAAATTAATTTTTGTTTTATATTCAAATAATACTATTATATTGATTCTGAAAATAATAGGTTAGTTTGACAAGCCATTACTTCACAATTTTAAGGCATTGAACAGTTTTGAAGTTTTTGAAACCTTTCTAAAATGTGAAATTATTAAAAATATTTAATTATTGTAAGTGATTAATATTTCTTAGATTATTGGAAACAAAAGTATAAAATTTAGAATATATCTCTTTGTTGAATTTTAATAATTATTTTTATGGCTAAACCTGGAAAAAAACCAATTTTTATTTAAATATTAACAATAAGATATTTTTAAAAATAACTAGATTTCTCAGACCTAAATCCATATGAACTTTTATAGAACATATGTAAAGGAACATTTACAAGATATTTCAAGACTCTATCTTGAACAGGAAAAACGCCTTAGGGATGTGAAAACACTCTCATCTTCAAAATTAAAAATCTGAGAAAAACATATTTAAAATTTGTAAAGGCATAAAAAAATTCCAATGCCTGTAAAGCTGTAATTTTTAATCTGTTACTATCCAACTTATGCTCTACATGAAAATTCTACTTGAAATATAAATATGACTGAAATATCATTTTTAATTCAAAATATTCTAAGACATAACATTGATAACAACTATTAATTTTATCAATTATTCACTTTTATCAGAACCTTATATATTCACAAGAGTTTTAAATGCAAAATATTTATATAGAAATTAGTAGTTATACAAACGTAATCCAGAAATCACCAAGTTTGTAAAAAATATCTATTTTTTTTTCAGTTCCCCATCGTGGCAGTTAAGCAAGTTTAAGTTTTTGTTGCATGACTTTAAAATACTGCAGTGTAGTACTACAATAGATTTATTATAATGTAGTTTGTGGTACATCAGGAAAATATTTATAGTTCATTCTGCAACATTTGTATTCTGTAGTCTAATTGTAATATTACCTGAAAAAGCTTCATTTTAGATTTACCATTTTCAGTCATATTCCATCCCTTTCAAGTATTATTTCTCACAGTACCCTGCGTACATTTTGGTCATGGCATTTTCAAAAGGAAAAAATTAATGAAGACAAAGTATAGAGCTTTTAAATTATATAAACTATGTGTCAAAAAATATATTGGTCTTTAAATCAATCTTAATTAAGTAAATGTGTGAAAACTCAAAACTCAAAAACAAGAGCAAACAGAAATGATTTTAGAAATTAAAATTGTAGTTAATAGCCATTTCACACGAAATATTGGATTGTGTTAAAAATATTTTTAATTAATTTAATCTAGGAATGCAAAAAATGCTTTAAAATGAAACCGAACTTAAAATCAAAACTCAGAAAATTAAAATTTCTTAAAACCTAATTGGTTTTTAGATCAGAAATTGAGCAAGTTTCCAAATATATGAAATATATATTTGCAATAAATTGGGTAAACTTTCTGTTGGCCGTGAAGTGTAGAAAATGTCCATTTCACAATCCTCGCCCAAGGCCACATCTGTGAATGAGAAACCTCCCGTTTCGAAGAACACAGAAACCGAAAAGCAATAAAATCATCCCCCTGCAAAGCCATTTCAGGACCTCCTGTAGTTTTAACAGGGGAAGGCATTAAACTGCCGTGCGTTTTTGAAGCAGTTCGCGAAATTTATCGAAACATTTTCGGCTTCGCTAGCTTTGAAAAAGTAGACAGCATTCGAAGTGAAATTCAATTAGCGGGTCATCCACTCAGAGGGTTAATATTACACTGCTCACACTAACGTCCCATAACTTTGCTGATTCAATCAGTAATCAACCATCTATTCTAAATCGTACATTCCAGAACTGCTATGTCTCTCACAATATAATAGCTATATCTCTCGTTACTGCGCTTCACAACACGGTTAGTATACTCTCTACAGCACATTTACAAATCACATTTATTTCTGTAAGAAGGTAGCAAGTAAACTTTATTTATAAAATTTTAAATGTAGACCCCTATTTAAATTACAAGGAAAGACTGGCAAAATAACCCGTTTCTAGCATAATATTTTTGTCTAAATATATTGTAATGCAAAATGAGTCTATTTTTGAAACAATCATTAGAGTTTATATTGTTGCAAGATTAGCTTATAAATCTCGTTAAATAGTAACGGATAAAAACAGAGGGTTAAATCAAATATTTTTGATAATGAATGTTACAAAATCTGTTATTAGTAGGACGATATAAATTAGGCTAAGACAGTGCCTCTCAAAATTCTACTTTATTTTATTTGATTTGCAAATCTACTAATGTTTTGAATATTTTACTTAGTACAAGTTTCAAGAGAAATGTAAAAGGAGGGTGCCTGTAAAGTTAAAAATGTAATTTGCGTGATATTTGAATCCTTTGAATAATTTTTTATAGCTAACTAATATTGTTATTTCCGTCACTATAATTAAGTAAAATATTTTTGCAATAGACATTTTTAAAGGTGAGTTCATCGCTTTTTCGTATCAATTCATTCAGCTTGCTTATTTAAAGATTATATAATTACTGTCAATGAAATATGAGTGTATTCAAATGAATGAACAAAAGAACTCTATATTTAACAATGAGAATAGTAACTGCCAGTAGGCCTGGCTATTTTTATACAAAAAGTATAATCTTCACACAGTCGTTTTTGCAGATAAATTTTTGATACACATGCAACCAGTAGTTCATCGCTTTTCATACATTCCGTAAATTTAGCCAATATATACAGTGTACCAAAAAGTGTTCACACACTTGCAATTTCCAATAAAATTAGATAATTTCGTTTAATAAAAATTAGTATATTAGAATTGTAATTTTTTATGATATTTCCAACTTTTCTTAATGGAATGACGTAATCATTTTTTCAATAATAGCAAAACTATTATTTTTAAATATTAATAATCAGGAAGCTCCTAAAAAATGTGTTAAAAGTCTTCGCACACTGAACAAAAATTTCAACATAGCGTTATATGTTTATTTCTTTCTCTATTTAGTAGGATATCTTTTATTATCTACTACTTTTAAACGTCTTGGTATAGATTAAATCAGTTTTTGCGATTTCTGCATAGATTTTCCTCCATTTCTCTGTAATTATTCTGTTTACTTCACATTATGAGTTTTTAAGTCATGTTTTCTTATTTTTAAAATCAAATTCTATTGGGCTAAATAATCTAATACAGGGTGTGTTTTCAGAATTTAGGGATGGTTATACAGATATCAGTGGCGTACATTGAGACGTCATTATCCTTGGCGTCATTATCCTGTTAAAAAATGAAGTAGTCTACAATATCCAAATTTGGAACGAATAATTTTAAAAAAAATTCTTTAAAATATTAAAATAGAGCTTATGATTCTCAATAGCATAAAGAATTATCAAATTACCTATTTCTGAGACCGATTTACATCCCCACTCAAGAACAGCGCCACCTCCATGCTGAAGCACGATGGAGGAAGAGTTCTTGTTCCACATAAATTCATGGGATTAAATTCTTTATTTTTTCAATTACAAACTATTATACACGCCAATCAATTTGCTGCCAATTAAAAAAAATTCTGAAACTTAATTTAAAACATCTAGTTGGATCAATGAACCATGGAGGTGGAAGTGATTTTGCGTGGGGGTATAAATTAGCCTCTCTCAGAAATAGGTAATTTGGTATTTTTGGTGCTATTGTGAATCATGAGCTCTATTTAAATATTTTTAAAAGAAATTTTAAATTATCCGACAAAAATTTGGATATTGGAGGGACGGCAAGCACATAGCTCTCAATGTACGCTAATGATGTCTCTATAATGGTCTGCAAATTCTGAAAACATCTCCTTCATCAGTTTATTTAGCCCAATAGAACATGATATATAAACACATAATCTGAAGTAAAAACGATAATTACAGAAGCATGGATAAAAATTGATCCAAAAATTGCAAAAAAAAAAAACTGATTAAATCTATACCAAGACGTTTAAAAGTTGTTGTTCACACTAAAAGATATCCTACTAAGTACTAAATTAAGAAAAAATACAATATTTAAAGCTATGTTGAGGTGTTTGTTAAGTGTACGAAGACTTTTGTGGCGTAATTTTTTGGTAGTTTTTTATTATTAATTTTTAAAAATAATAGTTATTTTTTTAAAAAGAATTGAGTATGCCATTCCATTAAGAACAAGTTGTGGATATTATAAAGAAATTACTAATCCAATATATTAATTTTCATTAGTTTAAAACATATAATTTTATAGAAAATTTGCAAGTGCTCGAACACTTTTGTGGTCCACTTTAATTGGCCGCTGTACCCAAGTGGTATAAGCATCGAATCGTGGCTGGCTTTGTCACGAGTTTGAGCCCAGTACCATTAAAGACCCACCGTGTAGGACAGAGATGCATGCTAAATATGTCGAGAACTGAGTGAGTGAGTGAAGATTAGCGTGCATCGCTGCCTTACACGGCGGGTCTTCAGTGGTACTGGGCTCGAACTCGTGACAAAGCCAGCCACGATCCGATGCCTATACCACTCGGCTACCGCGGCCGTATGTCGAGAGCTGAAACGTCCTCCAGTTGGTGTGGTGCGGTAGTTAGGAGATAGGGGTGCAAGTTCAGGTGTCATCCACGTCACTTGACCATGTTTCAAAATTATGTAGTCCGTCGCCAAAATCCCTCGAGTAGCTGAAAAGTGCGACGTTAAAATTCACTCACTCACTGTGGTCTACTGTATATTTAAATTTACCACATAATAAAAAAGTATAGTTACCTACATTTATTAATATCTATGATTATGGATACATATACATGTAACATATTTTTTGAACCAAAATACATATAATAATAAATGTATTTTGAATAAACAGGGTAAGTTATGTTTGAAAAAATGACCTTTTATCGGTAACACACATCTCAGTATTTATTTCTTAATAGAATCTAAAGGGGGAAAGTTCCTGTAAGTGATACGAGGGAATAAAGATGGGTTTGATACAGAAAAATCTAAAATACATTTTTAGATTTTGGAGATATAATATGGACTTACGGGGCTCAACTCTTATGACAGATCAGTATATCTTTGCTGTTTGATAAATAATTGGATATCCACGGAATTAAACATATTTGTTTGAGAAATGTTTGGCAATACTTTCTTTCAAAAGAATTCATTTATAAGTTTTAGAGAAAGAAAATTTTAGAGCAAAATGTATCGTTGTTTGAAAAGAAACTTTTTTTTTCTTTGCAAAAATTAAAATTTTTAGTAAAAAGCGTATTTCCGAATTATTTTTTTTTGTTTGCACAGATCCTGCAAATCTTCAAAATTTTCAAAACTCCCATGAAGATTAAGATATTTAGCTTGAAATAGGAATATTTGAATTGAAGTTATGCGCCAATTACACATTATTTATATTTATAATTTTTATATTCCTTACATTTATTTTTTTTTATTCTTTTCATTCAAAAGTAATAGATTTTGCATGGCCTTATAACCAATATTTTTTATTTCAGAATGCTTTAAAATTTATATTTTTTATTTCTAACTTCAAAAGATCCATCTGCCAAATCAAATTAAAATATTTACAGAAATATTAGTAGTTAATAATATAGTTTTAATTTTCTAGATCCAACGATAATGAATTCATAGTAACAGTGCGGCTTTTGAACAATAGTGTATCAATACGTAATAAAGTCATTTAGGTTAGTTAATAATTTCATAAATTAAAAATAAAACTCTTTAACTTATATATACGAGGGATGACACAAAAAAAATGAGACTGGTCTAATAAATCCCTGTACGTACTGAATCAGTTATCCGTGACATTATCAACTTCAAAGTAGATCCCTTCAGCATTCACACACTTCTGCATTCGGTGCTACTTATGCTGGTAACAGTTTGAAACGAGGATTGTGTAAAGTCTTTTAGAAGATTCACCGCGTTTGCCTGAATCTATACAACTAAGGCAAAATTGGCTTCTTTTAAGAAAGATTTAACTGTGTAAGAAATAAAAGAAAAGCCGCTAGGGGTCAAATCCAGTGAATAAGGAAGATGCCCCACTTAAGTAATGTTTTTGCTCGTCAGAAATTGTTTGACAGATAGGGTCGTATGAGCGGATGCATTTTCTTGGAGCAACAGCCATCCATCACTCTGAATTCTGGCATTTTGCTTTCCTAATTTTTTCACAAAACCTTTTTCGTATTTCAATATAGAAGTGTTGATAAATAGTCTGATTACTGACGTGAGAGGGAACCCACTCATATCACGATTTTAGGTGATGTCTTCGTCTTTAATCCCTTACCTTGTGCGCCCAACATGTCAATCCTCTTCCTTACTATCCCTTCCCCATGAAATTCATTTTTTGCCATTGAAACACGCATGTACACTGTTATGAATGAGGATAAGAATATATTTAGAATTAGAATTAGAATCAATAATGTGTTTATACTTTCAAAACTATTTATTAAAGAACAACGATTTTAAAACTGAATCTGATTTAGAATGCAATCATGTGAATTGGATAACGATTGCATTTCGACTTACCGCGATCTTTCTTCCATGCTGGGCACCTTAAACAGTTTGGAAGTAAATTTCCTATAGAAGCTACAGGAAAAAATAGGTTAAGATGAGTCATTTAGAAACACACATACCTTTTCCAGTATATATTTGCAAACACACACGCACACCGTTACATGTAGGAAAAAAACATTGCACAACACATAATCACAAAAAAAACGTTGCTTCCATCACAAAACGAATACGAATGGAATGTCTTTTCCCGCCAATCACACATGTTTCTAGAATAAAGAAAATTTCAGTTCGTGGTGCCATCTCTGGGCCGCGAAAGGAGTCAACTGTACTTACCATACACCAGACAAAGTTTCATCTCCATAAGTCTCGGTAAAAATTTGATATAGTTTAGTGGCTGATTTCTTAAGTTTCGAAAAAAGAAATTATGTCAAAGAACGATATTTTTCCGGCAGAATGCAGTTGCGCGTGTCCACTAAATAACGCAGTATCCACAACTGGCGTGATCGGTTGAGGCGAAGCTGGCCACAAGGATAGAGGATGTGCATGGGATGTCATCACCAAAACAGTGTTGCTAAAACTCCATTCTTTTTTCAAGCTATACACTTAGTCTTGTTCTTTTGTGTGTGTGTCAAACTTTTTTGTATAATTCAAGAAGATTCTAGAATACTTGAGGGTAAATGTTACTAATATAAATATTTAAAATGCTAAATAATAACTTTTCGTGGTAGCTAACACTGTTATATTTGCAACCACAAGTATCGCAGGATACGTATATCACCGATTTTCTTAAAAACATGTTTGATCAGCTACTTATTTTTGCCCAGAGTTTATTTTCCTTGAGGAATAGGACCCGGTTATTGATCTAAATGAAAAAAAGGTATATATTCAAATGAATTGTGGAATGTTTTGTGTATTAAGTTAGCTTTAAGAAAAGAAATCTCCATTTCATCAGGCGGCTCGTGGCTATTTCTATATATGTATAGTATGTTGCTCATAATTATCCTTTCACATAAACTTTGAAACACTTACTTCATAAAGCAGCGCTTCTCAAAATGTGCTGCGTGATAACCATAGAAGGGGGGGGTGAGCATAATGAATAGTCAAAAACAAAAGATTATTTCAAAAATTTATTAATTTTTTTAAAGTAAACCAAACAAAATCCATTCTGTCATAATGAAAAAAAAAAAAAATGCATTTACACTCATATAATACATTTATAAATAAATCAGTACTGCAGAATGAACTTTATGATTATCTTAACAATAATAAGTTAAAAACAAGTTTAATAATTGCCAGTGACCGCACCGGTTGGTCATATATAAAATTGTAAGGAGAAATGTGAACTCATATCTGGATCTTTTGTACGGCTTATAATTAATTCCTTAAAAGCAGATTAAAAGTTACGCGATTCACTGCCCAATGCCACTGCTTCGCACGTATGGACGCATAGGGGGTGTATTTGTGGGGGGAGAAAGGGAAAATAAGAAGAGCCTCTGAAATAATCCTTCTCAAACAATGTTAATCTCATTTTATTGCATTCCAAAAACTTCGGAATAATTTTGTGGATAGTAGTGAATATACTTCGGTAAGACGTATATATACGTGTGGGGCAATTTACGCGCGGGCTGAGAGATACGTTTACATACGCTGGTGGTGAAGAGGTTAAATTCGTATTGTAGCTTTAGTGTCAAAGTATTGTATTATCTAATTCAGTACATCAATATTGTAAGGAGGGAGGCACGATGTGAAAATTGTTATTGAATATTGGGTCGCAAGTTTTGAGAGTTTGAGAAGCACTGTCATTAATACATCATCGGGGAATTTACACATTTCTATAAGGTGGCCAATATAGAGATATAAAAGTATACGTATATGTGGTAAAAAATAGAGGTAGTAGTAACATATATACATATAGCAAAGAGTAATATATAAGTCATATATAATGAGTGGCCAAATTATTATGATTACTTGACGGCTTTTATGGAGATGAGCTGTAACGCGCTGCTTTCGGAGATGATCTGCATCACGTAGTTACCACTAGAGGAGGGCAATATACCAATTCATACGAAGTGAAGGAATACTGAAACATCGATTTCTCTATGTTACTTGTTAAAAAAAAGAAAAACATGATTTAACCGTGTTTGATGGCGGGATGTTTGTAGGTGCTCAAAACATCGAAACCAGTATCAGTAAAACGACTGCACCTGTAAAGTGTTCGGGATAAGCTGCTATTTCGGTTTGCAGAGAGTGGATTCCCAAGCAGAGAACCCGGTCTCAGCATCAGGATTATGGTCATCACAGACTATGAAAGTTCGCTCGATAAGGAAAATTACGAAAATTGTCCAGTCGCAGCAGGCCTTGCCCCTCATGGGTTGTTGTGCCACTGATTTCAGTAAAAGTTGAAAAATAGCATAGTTAAGTGTTTTCATCTAGTTTTCAAGAGGTGAAAATAACTTAATAGATTTATCATTGGAAAATTTCTTGAGACAATTCTTTGGTAAAATATACTAATCAGTTTCATTTAATTATGAGCAAAGTTCACACTTCCAAGTGAGTGTTTATAAACGTCGGACTCTGAAACAACAACGGGTGTTATTGACGATGAACTTTGATATTTGAACCATTGTACAGTTATGAGGATGAGATTTAAAATGCCACCCCATCCTTTTAACTTCCATATCATTCCAACACGAAGGCTTTAATCCATGGCAGATCTAACGTGCATCCCCGCCTCTGAATCATAGGTTTTCAGTACTATTGGGATTCAAATCCATGACGGACATCGAGAGCTAAGAGTTTGTGAGCATAGTTAAAAATCTATTGCGGCCACTTATACATTTCGAATTAGTGTAATTTACGAAGGCCATTCTGAAACTGCTTAGATGTATCTAAATTTGTAAGGCTATACTTAGAAAATTTTAAGAGTGTTCAAAGTATTCTTTACCAACATCAATGCACTATTGTAGATGAATTTTTCACAAATTAAATGCCTCAAACCATTCACTTCTCGTAATTGATGAAACAAACACATTTATGCATTTATTTATCAATGTTTTCTTGACATGTTGAAACTTCAAAAAACAATATGTATTTTTCATCACTTTCTTTAGAAATGATGCCGTAGTCTACCATCATTTAGCAATTTAAGAGTTTCCTTGATGATTCTAACATGCTTCCTATTTTAGGTGCCAAGTTAGTTTATGGAGAACCCAGCAGCAAACTACTTTTCACATTTAATTCTTCATGAATAATTTTGTGCATGGCTTAGGATCCAATGTTAATTTCATTCTGTATCATTTAGTAGGTACAGTGATATTATCAATTAAAGTTTTTCTTATGGTGGACACATTATCCGGGATTAATGCCGACCGTGGCCTTAATGCGTGTTCTTCATCTTGAAGAGAACTGAGAGACCGCTGCAAAATTCTTTACGGTATCCGACTACGTTCGGAACCGTGATTTTAAAAAAGCACATAAATGGATAATTTTCATGATATTTAGTATCACTTAGATTGGAATACATGTATAAAATTGTTTTAAGGACATTTTGACAAAAATAAATTACTTAAATAAAATATTTCGGCAAAAAATTAACTTAGAATAAGCTTTATTCAAAATGTTCTCCTTTTGTAAAAACTGCTTCCATTATAATAATATTTTGCCTGTATATAGCTCAGACCTCTGTACAGAGGCTCAAGTATGAGTTTTGAAATTTTCACGTTATTTTCAGAGATACAACGAATTGAAATAATTATCGGCGTTTTTTCCTTAAAGTTTCTCCCCTCTGTTGTCGTAAAACATGGATAAATCTACTTCTAAGTTATGTATTTCAAAAATAATAGTTGAGACTCTGTACAGAGGTCTGAGCTATATGCAGGCAAAATATTATTATAATAGAAGCATTTTTCACAAAAATAGAATATTTTGAAAAATGGTCATTCTATGTTCATTGTTTGTCAAAACATTGTACCTAAATAATTTTTCATTGTAATAATATTCTTAAAAAAACTTTATATACATTTTCCAATCTCAGTAATACTAAATATCATAAATATTTTCCATTTACACGCTTTTGCAATATAACGATTCCGAAGGTAATCGGATACCTTAAACCATCTGAATACATCTGTAGCACGACAAAGAGGTTAATCTCTAAATGACTAATGTAGACGTTGAACGCATTCTTTTGGATTTAATCGCACTTTAAAATTGTAGAAAATCATAGCACGATAATGTTTTTACGTCAATTCCATTTTCTCTTCTACCTCAAATGTATTCTACGCTAAAAAACTTGAAGTGTCAGTAAAAAATTATCTGTACTTTTAAAATACCTCATATTTCGAAATTAAACAGTTAATTTGTTTTATAACTTCTCGTCTGTGGATGTCTCAAAAATTTAAGGGATACCCTCGTATTTGTACTACAACCATCTTTCAAACAGGCAGTTATTTTCCATACTTGATAGTAGGCTAAATAGTCTCTTTTGTGAATTTTTTTAAAGTACGTGTTTTTAGAGTAAAAAAAAAATATTACCCCCATTATGTTTTATTATATTCCATCTAAAGGATTAAGTTAGCTGTAGAAGTCTTTCATAGTCAATGTCTGTTTAGCTTAATGTCGTTTGTGATTTCGTTCAAAATCAGAAACATGAAAATAAAGGAACAAATGAAATTAATTTCCCATTTTGTATTTTACTTCATTTGAATGTTGGTAAGATCGCTAAGTAACAATGTCTCGAAATAGTAATTTTAAAATTATCTTCCTCATGTCCCGACTGTATATTCCGCAGTGTACATATGCATCCGTAGTGTCAACATGCCAGGAACGAATTGTCCGATTGAGACAAAAGGTGTTAGGTAGAAAGATTATGTACAAAATAGAAAATTATTAAAATTTCGAAAAAACTGAATGACTTATTTCAGAGTTACATAGTTACAAAATAACGAGCTCAATAAGGTGTTGACCCACTTTCAGCCTGGATTTAAGCTGCCACACAACGTGGCATAGAGTGATAAAGCACCCTGTTGCTCTCCTGTGGTATTTTTTGCTAAATTTGCTCCAATTGTCAGATCAGGTCATCAACATTCCCTGATTGATGCAGTCGCCTTCCAGGCATGGTCGACTGGCCAAGGTGTTATTTTAAAAGCTGTAAGACAGTCTAAAACAACACGTACAATATGTGATGTGGAATTATCTTGCTGAAAAATAGGACCAGGAAAGAAACGGTAGCAAAATGGTTTTCGGAATATCGGTGACGCCCCGCTGTGCTGTACGTGTGCCTTTAATGAAAACCAAAGGGGTCCAGCTGTCAAAAGAAATAGTATCCCAGACCATAATTCCTAGCTGAGGATCTGTGTGGCATACAATAGTGAAAGCAATATAGACACGCTACCCTGAATGTCTCCATACACGTCTTCAATGACACAGTTGGAAGCGGGATTCGTCTCTAAGAATTATACGTCCCCAGTCAGCATGATTCCAATCTGATCGAGCCAGTCACCACTGTAATCTTGCTCGACAGTGTGCAGGTATGAATGGTATGAATTACGAGCGTAAATTTTGCTCTATCAGCCGTCTGTGAATGGCCATGGTGTAAGCTCGTGTGCGGGTTAAACGTCTGATGGTTGATAACGATGAATCATGCGCTGTGACAGCTGATCTGTTAACCAATCTATTCTCCCAATTTGCTGTGGGCCTAGGTGTCATCTTGACTCTCACCTTTACCATCTTGACGCTGAAATCTGCCATTGAAAACCCATTTTTGCAAGTGTATTGTAATGACCGCATTGCTTCGACCCGTGTGACGAGCACGCGATTCTCCAATTTGCCCTTCCTGCCTCTTTCATTCCAATCATTTGACCTTTTTAAAACTCTGGCAGTTGCTCGTAATGCACTCGAATCCTTCGGTGAAGAATAGTTTCTGTCGTTGAAAGGTATTCTAAATCGCAATGCAACAGAAATTTCGGCATTCAGAATGAAAATTACTTCTTACAGACACCTGCTGAGTGTGCAATTTCGATGCACTGTGATTCTTACTATTCATTCATTGGACTCCAAATTTTAATCATTTGCATGTCCGGTACAAATGTATTTCCAAACTTAAGTTCATTACAATCGGCCAACTCATTCTTGGTACGTTTTTTTGTAGAGTGTATTTCACTTTACGAAATGTATGGTTATAAAACTGAAGATGTAAATAATTCTACCTATATTATTTACAATGAGACTTTTTACTTAATTTTATGATATAATGAATTTATCATGATATTTATTACAAATTAACACGAATATGATCAATTTTTTTTAGTGTAGTATTTGTTTTAGGAGCAAAATTTCTGTTAATAAGCTGAAATTGAAAGTTATACTGAAGAACCAAGAAAACTGGTACACCTGCCTAATATCGTGTGGGTCCCCACGAGCAAGCAGAAGTGTCGAAAGACAAGATGGCGTGGATTCGATTAATGTCTGAAGTAGTGCTGGAGGTAATTGACATCATGAATTCTGCAGGGTTGTCCATGAATCAGTAGGAGTAAGAAAGGATGGAGATCTCTTTGGAACGGCACGTTGCAATGTATCCCAGAGTGGTTCAATAACGTTCACGTCAGGGGATTTTGGTGGCCAGTGGAAGTATCTAAATTCAAAATAACACTCCCAAAGCCACTATGTAACAATTCTGGAAGTATTGGGATTTGCATATTGTTCTGCTAAAATCCCCTAAGTTCGTCGGAATGCACAATGGACATGAATGCGTGCAGGTGATCAAACAAGATGTTTGCGTACATGCCGCCTATCAAAGTCATATCTTGACGTATCAGAGGTTCCATATCACACCAAATGCAACCACCCCATACCATCACAGAGACTCCACCAGCTACAACAGTCCCCTGTTGACATGTAGGATCAATGGATTCATGAGGCTGTCCCTGATACCGTACACGTCTATCAGCTCGATTCAATTGGAAAATAGGCTCATCAGACCTGGCAACGTGTTTCCAGTCATCAACAGTCCAATGACGGTGTTGACGGGCCCAGGCGAGGAATAAAGCTTTGTGTCGTGCAGTCAATAAGGGTACACGAATGCGCCTTCGGCTCCGAGAGCCCATATTGATGATGTTTTGTTGAATGGTTCGCGTGGTGAAACTTGTTGATGGCCCAGCATTAAACCTGTAGCAATTCACGAAATGTTTGCACGTCTGTTACGCTTAATGATTCTTGTCAGCTGTCTTTGGTCCCGTTCTTGCATGTCCTTTTTCCATCCTCCGCGATGTCGCAGATTTGATGTTTTCCCGGATTCCCCTTATTCAAGGTACACTGGTGAAATGATTGTACGGGAAAATCCGAATTTCATCGCTATCTCGGAGATGATATGTCCCATCTCTCATGCGCTGACTATAGCACCACGTTCAAACTTACTTAAACCTTGAAAACCTGCCATTGTAGCAGTAGTAACGTATGCCAGGCACTCGTTGTCTTATATAGGCTTTGTCGTCCAGAGTGCAGTACTCTGATTGGTTCCATATCTCTTTATTTGCATACCTGTATCAGTTTCTTTGGGGGCTTTTCAGTATATATGTTATTCTTGTCGTTAATTTTATATCTTACCTTTCCAGATGAATGGGAATATAAAATCCCATCAATTATATGTTTACCTATTTGTGTTTTTTTCTGTTTATTTTATTATGATAATTATTATCTAACTAACAAAAAATACAAAAATCTTAATCGATGACTGAAGAAAAAGTAGTTTGAAAATTCATGCAAGAATTGGCTTTTTTGCTTGATTATGACATACTTATTTCTTGATTATATATATATATATAGCTATAAGAAGTTCTCTTACAAAATAATCATTCATTTTTTAAACTACAAAATTCAAGAGTTTTAGAACCAAATAGGGTGGACAAAAATAATTCAAGATATGTTCGTTTGAAAAATTAGCTGCAAATAAAAAAAATGGATAGCATGCTTCTATTAAAACTATTTCAAACTACGACTATCAACCAAAACAAATAAAAAAATATAGCTTCTTCTTAAAATTTATAGTTTTATTTTTCAAGAATGTAAAACTATGGAGAGTATTTTATGAATAAGTATGACGGGAGGAATTTTATTTGACTCTCTTTCCCAACAGAAATAAAAAAGTTTTTTTCAGTGTGAAGGCTAAGATTTCTTACACCATAAATTCTTCTTTAATTTGAACAAATAATTTCAAAGTGTGAAAGTAATCCAAACTTTTGTAAAAACTTCAAGTCAATATTTTTGCTTAGGATAAACAAAATCAAATAAAAAGAATAAAAAAAATGGAAAATATGATACGCTTCTTTTCCATAAACTCGACTTCTTAGAATCCAACACTATATATTTGCAATGAACTAAAATAGAAAAAAAAATTACGTACAAATATTAAAGAAAAACTCGGTATGCTTTACAACGAAGAGAGGTAGTTTTGATTTTTATCTCCTAACCTAAGAAGTATCGTATAGGTAAATAAAATTGGCCAAAAAGTAGAAATGGAAATTTGTGTGCTGTGTGTGTCGATGGAACGGAATAGAGAAACGAAAATTGAAAAACTTTAATTTATATAATACTTTGATAGTATGCACCAGCTTTCCAGTTAATGATTGAAATCATAATTTAGATGCAAGACTGGATGTGATTGCTATGGAAATGGAATATTTATTACGAAAATAAATGGAAATTAAATAGAATTTTCTGATCAAAGAAAAGTTGTTTTATACTTTAATAGAAGTTGAAGGAAATATTATAGGAAATCTGGGGAAAAGAAAATTTCTATTTCGAGACATCATACAGTGGTGGCAAAAAGTCCTGAACACACTCAATTTTTTGCATAATTTTTGTGTTTGACTTCATTTTTCGTTATAAAATTATCGCACTATCTTAAATATTGTTATTGATTTTAATGCATTTTTTTATGCTGATTTTAAATCTGTTTGTAGATTTCATCTAAAGTAAATAGTTTCATTGATATGTTGAAAAAACCTTGACAAGAAAGCATACGGTTAGTGTAAGAATGAGTGAGTGTGTTTTCCACCAATGAAATGCTCCATTATTTCAACCAATCAGAAAGCAGTAGCGATGAAGGGTTGAAAGAAAAAGGTGAAACGTGGTTTAATGCAGTTGTGTGCTTGTGGAAAATAGTGTATTGAAAGCAATTTGAAGTGCACTTGTGGAAAATATTAGAATTCTGACTAAATTTTCATATCTGCCTGAGAATAAAAGGTACAAAATAATACATTTGAAGGAAGAAGGTTATTCTATGCACCAAATTGATGCTAAAGTACCATGTGACCTTTCTACTGTTGTGAGAACTTTGAAAAGATTTTCTGAAACAAATTTTATTGCGGACAGGGGGCGATCAGGACGACAAAGAGAAACATCTTTACGTGAAGACAGGTTATTTCTTTCAAACAGAAAGCTTAATTCATCGCAAATTTTGAAACAATGAACTTAGACATCAAATGTGAGTGTATGCCCAAGAACTGTTAGTGGAAGACTGCTGGAAATTGGGTTACGTGGCTGTAAAGCGCGCTCAAAACCATTACTGACTGAATTTAAACGCAAGAGGCGATTGACGTGGGCAAGGGAACATTCATTATGGACTATTAAAGACTGGGAAAAGATAATATTTAGTGACGAGAGTCAGTTTTGTATTTCTGGCAACCAAAGTAGTGCCTATGTAAGACGACGCACTCATGAGGAATTCAGCCCTTAGTGTCTGAAGCCCACAATAAAGTACCCGACAAAAGTGATGGTATGGGTTCGCATGGTGTTGGAAGACTTCACATCGTTAGCGGAACAGTGAAAGCCATGGATTACATTGAAATACCACAAAATAAATTGCTACCAACTGCGAGAAACCTTTTGGGGAATCAGTCATGGATTTTTCAGGACGATAACGCCCCTTGCCATCGTGAAAAGGTAGTCCAGAAATGGTTGGAAAACCATACTGTGAATAGAATGAACCGGCCTGGATAGTCCCCGACCTTATTCCGATAGAGAGATTATGGTTTAAAATTGGTTATGAAATTTCAAAAAAAAACCTTCAAACAAACGTGAATTATTTGAAGCTTTAATATTTTCCTTCAACCATATTTTCACGAAAGATCTTCTTTTGAAATTGGTGCATTCCATGCCAAAAAGATGTAGAGCCGTAATTAAAGCAAACGGCTGACCCATAAAATATTGATTTTCTAACATGTGACAACAATGTAATTTTCAAAATGCTTATATATTAAATATACCGTATTTGTCAATTTTCGTGTTATTTTTCTTTGCATATTATGTTATTCTATATTATGTTATTCTGCACATATTTCACATTATTGTGTTCAGGCAGCTTTACTACAAAAAATATTTTAGTGATTAAGAAACTAGTAGTAGATTTGAAATCAGCATAAAAAATACATTAAAATCAATAACAATATTTAAGATAGTGCAATAATTTCACAACGAAAAATGAAGTCAAACATAAAAATTACGCTAAAAAATTAGTGTGTTCAGGACTTTTTGCCACCACTGTATATGGTAAAATAAAATGTAAATATCAATAATAATTTCATAGTGATGACATATTCTCTAAAACTTATGAAACATTTTATTTATAAAGTTAAATGACAGCATAAATTAAAATAAATCACGTCAAATAAATATTGCTATTTATAAACTACTATTCTAAAATTTGCATATTAAATTAACTTGTATTCATTTTGCGCAACTGATTTATTTTATGTAATCGTATATGTTATGAAAACTCTTTATGATTTTTGAGTAGACTTATTTATAAGTATTTAGAGTGTATATTTTTTTGAATGGGCTTACAGATATATTTAAATAATATAAAAATAATCTACCCAACCCACAAAAAATTTTCTCGTGCCTTTTCTTTTACATAACTGAACAAATTACATTATATAAGAATTAAAATTTTGCCAAAATTCAAAATTTCTATTAATACTTCAAATTAGAAGTGAAACAAACTAGTTCCTAAATAAAATGTAAAATATTTCAAGAAAATATACTTCGAAAGTTATTTTTTTAAATATGTAGCTTATATGTACCTTCTTGCTTGCTCTTCTAAATATTCTGTCTCTCTCTCTGCATAAATATATATATGTAGCGTTGTGGCAGGTGTTGTGTATTATTTTTATTATTATTGTGTATTATTTTTTGAGTATTTATAGGGTTTCAGAAAACATCTTCTGAATGGAGGTTCAGAATTTTTATTTTGACACACATATCAAAAGCTTATAATCACAGTGGTATTTCATATTAGAACAGAGATGAACACGCACACATATAAAGCACAAAGGATAAAAGAGTTGCAGCTATTTGTACATTTTCACAACGACGAGCTGGAGACAAACTTGTGACAATTATATGGCGAACGCAAAACAGACAAAGAGACAAGCAGCAGCGACATCCTACAGGACAAAACACAAATACAAAGAGAGCAATCACACAAGATTTTCGCTTTATGTACAGGCAGTGACAAGCGTATGATTATTATGTAATAGTAGTTCTGATTGGTTGAAATGGTCGGGAAAGAGATTTCGGATACTAGTTGATTACGATTAAGGTTAAAGTGTTATTTTTGAACCACAGAGTTAAAAAATGTTTAAATGTTATTAAAAAAGAGTTAATAAAAATGATGCTAGAGGGAATTATTACACACACGCTCACACACACACACACACACACACACATACACATATATATATATATATATATATATATATATATATATATATATATATATATATATATATATATATATATATATATATATATACATATATATGTAACTGAAATGAGAATACCTGATGAATCTGTATAGAAACATTTAGATAATGAGAGCAATTACTTCTCATAAGTGAAAAAGTAATAAAAAAATTTCAAAAATTCTAAATCTTCTTTAGAAAATAATTTCAAGTATGAAAAAATACAAAAGAAAATTTAAACTTCTTCTGCAACAATTTCGGAAAAAATACAGCTGAAGTAAATTAAATATATGAGGGAAAGTCAAAAAGTAAAGGGACTTGCGCAAATTCCCTTTTCAAGGTTTGGCAACAGATCTAGTATCATCGCTGAATGAGGGATATTCCGCAACACTTTGTTACAATGCGTCATTCGTCTTTCCTCGTAGTTGTTGGAGTGTAAGACATCGTTCAACATAACAGCTCCATAATCGATCTGTAGAAAGGAAAAAAAGAACAGTGATACGCTTTTTTTGTTTGCGGAAGGTGTGATAATTGAGCTAGATACTAGCCATCCTTTTCTTCACTATACCCTCAACGACGATGACCCTCAATGGTTGACGTCGATAGACTTCCCAATCTGTAGTCGTCACGTAAAGAAATTCTGCCCTATTTGGCGCTACGGTATCCGACTAGTGACAACGTTTTTTTTAAAAAAACAGATAAACGGAGTTTTTTTGTGATTTTTAGATTTATTATTATACTTTAGGGAAAAAAATCTTAAAATTAATAACAGAAAAAAATTATTGTTATTAAAATGGGAAAACACTAGTGAAAATGTACAAAAAACCATATAAACGGGGCCCGTATTAAACAAAGATTTTATGAACATATTCTCAAGTACAATACTTTCACAAAAATAGGAACATAGAATGACCCATTTTCAAAATATTCTCCTTTATTGAAAAATGTTTTAATTATATTAATATTTTGCCTGTGTATAGCACAGACCTCTGTACAGAAGGTAGAAATTTTTAGAAAAAAACGCCGATAATTATTTCAATTGGTTGTAACTCTGAAAATAATGTGAATGTTTAAAAAAAATAGTTTAGACTCTCTGGAGAAGTCTTTACTTTATATAAGAAAATTATTATTTTTTTAGAAGGATTTCTTATAAAAAGAGAACGTTTTGAAAAAAAGATTATTCTAAGTTAATTTTTTGCCAAAATATTGTTCTTAAATAATTTGTTTTTGTCAAACTGTCCTTAAAACAACTTTATTCATGTATTCTAATCTAAGTGACACTAAATATCATGAAAATTATCCATTAATGCGCTTTTTTAAAATCACAGCTTTGAACGTATTCGGAAACCTTAATGCAATAATGTCATGGATTTTCTGTGTTTCTAATACGATCGTTTGATAGTGGTTTATTTCATAAATAATTTGTTTTCGCCAAGGATACGTACCCACTTCGTAAGCCCAATGTTGAAGTTTCTAACCCGGCTGGGATCGATAGATTTTCTGGATTCAAAATTCGTAGAACCGCATATCTTACTATTATGTAGCATGTAAAATATTCCTTGAGTATCAATTTGACTCTGGTTATATTTACAAAATTAAATCAAAGCAGTATTTAGCATCCCAGAATAGCCTACATTAATATTAATTCAAGTATCAAAATTTTGCGGGTGAATGCCACCAGTAAAAAGGGCCACTATTAAATGGCATTTACATTTCAGGACTTGTCGAGTATGCAAAGGCTTAGTTGTCAATATGAAACTTTTGGTTTATATATGTAAGTTCAAAATTCAACTTGTAAGGAACATTTACTTTGTATAATATTTCACACATAGTTTTTGTTGTCTTTCTTGTTTTAATACTGTTTTTCTCATTGTAAGAGTATACACTGTCATCCATGATCCATGACAAGGTATTGCTGTTGGTGTTACTCTCGATCATGCTCTCAACTCTAATAAGGACAGTATCTGGATCCTAACAGACAGCAAAAGCTCAAATATGTGAAGAATTGGACAAAAGTTTTGGACAGTACCGGTCTATATAAAGAGTAATTTTTTCCAGGTATAGAAGTTTAAGTTGGCATTACTTTCCAAGATGGCGACCGATTTAACAGCTGTCAAGTGATTTATTCTCAGTTTGGTTTGGCAATCATCAAAACGATCATCAAGCAAGGCGTAGATTCGTCGAATGGGCCAAAACGAGATTACCTTTGTTCCCGATTTTCATAAGCGAATTTTGTTTAGCGAGGAAGCACACTTCTGGTTGAATGGCTACGACAACAAAACAAAACTGCCGCATTTGAGTGAAGCTAATCCACAAGTGTATGTTGAAACACCATTACATCCAGAAAAACTGACTGTTTGGTGCGCTTTATGGGCTGGTGGAATCCTTCTTCAAAAACGCTGAAGGCCACAACGTTACAGTCAATGGTGATCGGTATAGAGCCATGATTACTAACTTTTTCATTCCTGAATTGAACAATCATTATGTCCAGGAGCTGTGGTTCCAACAAGACGGCGCAACATGTCACACAGCTCGTGCCACCATCGATTTATTGAAAGACAAGTTTGGTGACCAGCTAATTTCACGTTTTGGACCTGTGAATTGGCCTCCAAGATCTTGTGATTTAACACCGCTAGACTATTTTCTGTGGGGTTATGTAAAGTCATTGGTCTATGCGGATAAGCCACAAACGTTTGACCATTTGGAAGACAACATTCGCCGTGTTATTGCCGATATACGGCCACATATGTTGGAAAAAGTCATCGAAAATCGGACGTCCAGATTGACTACATCCGAACCAGCCGTGGCAGTCATATGCCAGAAATCATATTTAAATGTAATGCCACAAGATTATCTTTCGAATAAAAAAAATTCTTGTCAATCGAATAATACATCGTTGTTTTATTACAATTTAAATTTCTATGCCTCTAAAAAAAACACCCTTTATAATATCCAAATTTGGTAGGCTTGGATAAGAGGAAACAAGTGTGTCTCCAGTGGATACTGTCACATGTGGGTGTATCTGGGAACGAGGCAGCTGATGAGCTGGCTGGTAGGGGTTGTGATCTCCCTAACCCCAGTTCCTCTGTCTTAAGCCATTTGGAAATTCCTTCCTTCCATAGAGCTCAAATGAAAAAAAATTCAACTTGACTAAACCCTCCTGCTCACCACTTGTATGCAGCTAAGGTTCCTGGCCTATCTCTACAGTGCAAGAGTTTCATGGCTCTTCAGACAACCTTGGCACACTTTAGAAGCAGTTACCTGCGTGATATGACCTTTTTGCAGGAGGTAAAGTCTTTCTTTACCGGTCCCTGCTCTCTCCCTGCTTATCCTGCTCATTTTCTGGAGTGCTGGGATATTTCCCTGGGGCAGTTGTTTGAAGATTAATACCTGGTGTGTGTGACATCATTTTGCGAAAAGATAAATGGAACACGGATTAAGCTTACCTGCTAGAAGGGGATTTGCAATAACAGCATGCACCGACATTTTGGAAAATTTAGATGTCAATTGTATTTCAGCTGAATGATTGATTTTTTAACATCACTCTACGAAGCTACACTAATGGTACTGGTGATGAACTGTGTAATTTAAACCCTATTAAAACTCTTGTTTTTTACCAGGGTTTAAAATTCCTTTACACCTTGCAAACTTGAGAAATTTGAACCACGACAACTTTAAAGAGCATAATTTTCTTTATCTTTAGAGGTACTTGTCTCGAAACCCACAATTCGGGAGATACAAAATTTACTATGCTAAATACCATGTCACTTAATTTGCTTCAAAATGCCGTTGGATGTATTTTAGTTGGAATGTTTAATTCTCCGAAATAGATAATATTATTCTGCTATTATTTTTCGTTTTCAAATTTCAATAGTTATTTTAGGATGCAAATTAAAAATTGTAAGCACACATTTCGTTTTATTTAAAATAAAATTAAAAAAAAACAATTATTAACTTTAAAAAGATAAATTTTAACATCATCTTCTGAAATGAATGATTCAATATGTTATAAGTCAAAACTCGTAATGAAATCGATATGGAGACATTATTTAGACAATTTTATAAATAAAATAAAAATGTAACTGTTTTTGTATATGTTGTACATTTAAAGTTTTTAATTTATGTTTTCTGAACATTGAGCTGATATTTATGCCAATAGTTGATACAGCTATACATAATAATGAAACTGTATGAGAAAAATATTTGACTTTGTTTGTTTCGTTTTAAGAGAAGGTGTTTCATTTCAACGAGTTCATAATTTCTTAAAAACATATTATTATTATTTGAATTTCTTTGAAAATCGAGTGAGATGTAATTTTCTGTTTCAAAGCATTTTAAACATATTTTAAAATTTTGCATATGAATTTTATTTGCTGTTATCATCCAATTCCATGTAGAGGTTGTTAAGTTATTATTATTTTGTTCCATTCATTAACTTACAAAACACAGGTTTCTTGGGAAGAAACTGCTCTTCAAAACAGGACCTTCAGATTGTTACTCTCCCTTCATTTGTCAATTTATGACATTCTAATTTATTGTCGATCCTTATTTTCTTGTAATAAAAAAAAGTTTGAGCTAATGAATGTTGTTTATGTTTTTTGCAGATTAAGTGATTTTTCCAAAGCTGTTCAGAAAAAAATGAGCTTTTTGGTGAATTTTTAGCCACACATTTGTTAATCACATATTATATCTAGATAGACATAACTACCATCCACCAGATAAACATTGAGACATTTTATACATTGTACATCTGTATATTTCAATATATTACTTTGCTAATATAAATTTAAAAAAATAATTCACAGTAAATTTTCCAAATTATGTTTACATTTTTAAAACAATATAAATAAATAGAGACAAAAACTTGTCTAGGAATTTTCACTTTAAAGACATGGAAAAAAAGCATAAATAGATACAAATATATCAATGTTTTAAAAATTCAATGAATCCCAATACAATAAAGTAGCGCTAAGACAATTTTGTCATAAATTGTTTCTCAAGCAAAAATTACTGTAACCCTAGCAACTTTAGCAAATATGATATTTTTCCTGTTTGAACAACTTTTAAGTATAGAATTGTTTTTAAGTTAATAAATTTCTAAACTAAGAAGGTGTTAAAAGATTAAAAAGGAGAAATAGCGCTTCAGACTAAAATAACGAATAAAAATTTGCATGTCTGATTAGTTTTCTGAATTGATATAGAAATAAATATACTTGTAGAAAATTCTTTCAATTATAACACAGTATAAGCGTATTTCATTAATTTTCATGAGCTATAAGTTATTCATTTATGTACTAAGTGGAATAAAACAAAAAATATATTTCGTTAATTCTAAACGAATGGAAAATAACAATTTTGACCGAAAAAATGTTTTTCGTAAAATGTTGAAAGTAATGGTTAGAATCCTTAAGCAAAAAAAAAAAAAAATATATATAAATTCATCGTTTCTTGATTGTTAAGAAAAATATTTAAAAAATAGATGAAGTGTGCAATAAACTTTTTCCAACTTTTACATTTTCATTACTATCGGGACTCACATTTATTAATATATCAGTCTAAAATATTCAATACAGAAGAGGTAAAATAATATTTCTTTAAAATGTAAATATGGAATAATAAATTAAAATGTAATTCTTTTAAAAAAATCTTTAAAATGTAAAATTCTTTAAAATGTAAATATGGCATAATAAAATACGTTTATTAATTACGAATTTCAATTTAATTGATTCTTGATGTTAAATCACACTTATGCGATTAAAAATATTTTATCGTATATAAGTCATGCTTTGGCGAGAGTAATGGTAAAAATTGGTGGGAATATTATATTTATAATAAATTAAAAGTAAAAAAAAATTTAAAAACAATTTTTTATTTAAATGCTCTAAAAAGAATAAAATAAACTTTTCTTTTAAAACTTTTTTGCTATCAACTTAATACGTCGTTACACAATTTATGATATAAAAGCTTATAACAAGATTTAAAAAATAAAATCAATTAGATCAAGTTATTTAATTCAATTGTTTATCTAACGAGGTAAATCCCGCGACAAGTTTTTACATCTTACATTGTGTAACGACGTTATAAGTTGATATGAAAAAAAGTTTTAAGG
This sequence comes from Trichonephila clavipes, assembly GCA_019973935.1. Taxonomy (NCBI): domain Eukaryota; kingdom Metazoa; phylum Arthropoda; class Arachnida; order Araneae; family Nephilidae; genus Trichonephila; species Trichonephila clavipes. Next base: position 1,735,046 of record BMAU01021373.1, on the reverse strand, counting down.
TATACGACTACTTTCGAAACTGTGATTTTGCAAAAGCGTGTAAATGGAGAATATTTATCATATTTAGTGTCACTCTTAGATTAGAAAATATATATAAAATTGTTTTAAGAATAGTATTACCATAAAAAACTATTTAAGTACAATATTTTGACAAAAAATGGACATATAATGACCAATTTCCAAAATATTCTCTTTTTCTGAAAAATACTTCTATTATAATAATATTTTGCCTGTGTGTATCTTAGACCTTTGTATAGAGGCTCAACTAGAATTTTTGAAATATATAGCTTAGAAGTGGGTTTATTCATATTTTAAGACAACAGAGGGGTGAAATTTTAAGAAAAAAACGTCAATCATTATTTCAATTGGTTGTAACTCTGAAAATAATGTGAATTTTTTCAAAAATCATAGTTGAGCCTCTGTACAGAGCTCTGGTCTGAGCTATACACAGGCAAAATATTATTATAATAGAAGCACTTTACACAAAAGGAGAATATTTTTATAAAGGGGTTATTCTATGCTCATTTTTTGTCAAAATATTGTACCTAAATAATTTTTTTATTGTAATACTATTCTTAAAACAATTTTATATACACATTTTCTAATCTAACTGACACGAAATATCATAAATTTTATCCATTTATACCCTTTTTTAAAATCACGGTTCAGAACGTAGTCGGATAACTTAATCATTAACAATTAATCAATTTTTCTTCATTTCAAACTATTTTTTAAGTATTACTAAGCATAAATTCTGAGTTCAAAGCAAATGTTTTTGTATTCGCGTTGCACGTTTTTTTCCCGTATTATAATTATTTATATAATTATGTTCAAGGTTTATCAGAAAGTAAAAAATAAGTCATAAATAGGGATTTAAGTGAAAAAATTGGAAAATAGGAAACTTAATTTTTTTCTGTTACAGAATATAATTTTTTCTTACTGTGCAAAATGTGAGGTTTTCTCAATCTCACCTGGAGACGTGGGAGGAAGGGAGAAAAGACTAGCCATATATCTAAAAATACTCTATATGTTTGTTACACAATCAACGACACAAGTTCATGTAATCTTAAAACAAGAGATGCGCCCAATCGAAGAAATATGTGGATAAATAACGAGATACGTGAAGTATGAGAAGACTTTAAATACCAAAGCACTTACTTTAGGGTGCTAGATATTTTCCTACATATCTAAACTCTAGTGACCAATCGTCATTTTAATTATTACAATTATCAAATATCTGAATTGTACTATTAATTGGATTAATACCTGATCACAAACAATTTATCATATATCTCTCTCTAAAGCTTGAAAGCGTAGACTTTATATAGCATTCCTAATTTAAACAATCATATTTTCTTCTTCAGAAGTTGCGTTGCGAATAAAATAGTTTTGAAAGACCAAAGATTTCCCGAGAGGACTTATTATTGGAAGGACTCGGATAGAGCCGTCACACAAAGTGTAAATTTTATTATATAAGATTTATCTTTTCCACTCAAATTAAAATTTATTACCTCCATTTAATTTCAATAATTTCAATTATTTTTTATAAATAATTTATTTTATTTAAAAAGTATTCCGACTATACGATATCTTTATGTAACATTTAAAAAATTCAAGAATATATTTTATAGATAGTTTTGTTCGTTTTTACAATTATATATTGTACGGCAGTGCTTCTCAAACTTTCAATAGTGGCGCCCCCCTTATCAATCACAATTTTTATCGCGCCCCCGTATACATTAATAAAGTACTGAATGCAATAATAATGCACTTTTTTACGCTAAAGCAATAATTTTAATTATATACCGTACAAATTCATGACATAAGTATTAAATTTTGTATATGTTGCTTTTAAGCAAAAAAAATATTAAGTAATAGGATAATTATTTTATGTTATTTTTCCTTTCTCTAATTTTTAAATTGGAACATATTGCAAAATGCAGTGGCTGCTTAGAAGACAAAATATAGATATCAGCTTTTTTTAGAAAGAACTCAGTGGGTCAATTTCTAATCATATAAGCATTCCTTTGAAAAATTTGCTCTGTAAGACAAGCCCATGGAAGTCGCTAATACTTATTAAACTTGTTCTTAATTTAGCATTAATTAATTAGTTATAAAATACTCTGTGCAGCACTGGTACATTAAAAGTATACCGGCTGAAGTACAGTCTATTTGCACGAGTTCATTTATAAGAAAACAAAACAATATTGATATAATCGCTGAATTTTAAGGAGAGTAAAGCCAAGTGCGCAACAATGTTTACAAAAATATAAAATGATTTTTTTAAATCATTGCTCAAATTATAATTAGTTTTAAACGAACTGTAATTTTAATCCTCACAGAATTAGCATTTAGAGTTGTGATGTTGAATAATGAACAATAATATAAAATTCGGATGAGAAATAATTGTATTATTTTCAATATTTAAAGTCTTAACATGTTTTAAACCTGGAGCAGGCACGCACTTGATACTAATGGTCGAGTGGGGTTATTGAGCCACCCCAATCTTTTTTTTTTTATAATTATTTTTATAGTACACAATAAAAATCGTAATTCCAGTGAATAATTTAATTAAGAGAAAATATACTCACCTACTTTCAAGAACACAGAAAATATTTCGGAAAAAAGTTATCACACACGGGAACTCAGTCAAAGCAAGTACCTAAAGATTGTAAAAAAAAACGTTTGTCACTCCCAAAAAAAGGGATATATGAGACAAATATATTTTAGTTCACACGTTAAGACTGTCAAACAGGAGGATAGTGTGTCAGAGCCATTGGTAACAATTAAACAGTTTTGACAGAATTACCGATTTCGTGCACCCTGTGCTCGGCGTGACAGCTCCGGAATAAAAGTGTATTTATTACAATATGGATGTTCAAAAAAAAATTATGTAAAACGTTTTTCATTATGCTTTTTATATGTTTCGGAATAACTCATAGAAATAAATCTTGGCCAAGTAATCCTTCAAAGAGCTCTCTGTGCTTTTCCAAAAATCATAAAAATATTTTACAAGGAAAAAATCGCAGCAGAAATAGTTTATTTGCAACTTCTCAAAATGAAAAAAACAAATACATAAGAGCCAGGACTAACTAACCGTACAAGTAAGTTCGAAGGTCAAACCGCAGCAACTACTTTCTGCTGCCTACAGCTGATGACAATAATACTACAGTGATGAATTTTTTATCTTCCTAAAATTTTTTTTCGATTATGGGTTTGAGTTTTGTTTTTCTCATTTTGGTTTGAAAAAGAAACCGTAATAGAAGTAGAAGCTTTAATTTTTATGACGTAATATCGCAGATATATAAATTATATCTGTGCAAATGTGCATTTTTTATTATGTCAGAAAAAGTATTTTGTTTTACTTCATTCCAGTAAATAATTTTTTTTAATCTTTTATTTTCGATATGCTCGCGCCCCCCAGGGGGGCGCCCCACAGTTTGAGAAACACTGTTGTACGGTAATATATAATTTTTAAAAACTAATTATTTGTTTAAACTGATTAAATTAGATTATTTTGTATTTGTAATAAAAATATTTTTTACGCTGTACTGTTTGAAATTGTTTCCTACATTATAATAGACCATACATTAAAAATTTTCTAATGTAATAAGTATTTTTAAAAGTGTAATTATAGTTAAACTGAATTTTTTTAAGAATGTGTTGTTAAAGTTAATGTCAAAAGCTTTTTTTTTTGCATAGGCATTAGAAAATAATGAAGGATCAAGGTGTGAATTTTTAATCAAGTAAAATAAATTGTTATTATATAATCAAGTACAAGGTCTGCATATATTCGTGAGCGCGTATAGGAGTATTGCATTATTTATAAAATTTGCAGTACAACTTAGAAAATTAAATTTTGTACAATTAAAGAAGTATATCAATGTTACAAGCATTTAAGAAAAACTCCATAGCTGTATTACATATGCTTTTTTTCTAGAAATTAATAAGCATATCTTAATAACTTTATGTTAAGAAGTTGTAAATGGAATAAAAACTTTTCAACATAACCTAATTATGTACTAAAAAGGTGCTAAAACACATGTAAAATGATAAATATCAAATACTTTTTTTTCAATAAATTCTTGTTGACTACCATGAACATTGCTTAGCACTGATAGAAATTAATGATGGTAGCACCACAAATGAAAGTATTTTTAAGTGAACTTTTTTAATGAAAAATGAAAAATAATTTCTCAAAGAAAAATAATTATTCTCTAATAAGAAAACAAAATTATACTAATTCACACTTTTTATCTCCAAGTCAAAAACAAAATTCAACGTTAATTTTTAGTAGAAAGATTTTACTTAACTATACTTCTTATATTATTGTTTCAAATAGAAGTTATTTGTAACAGCCATCATATCCAATGTACACATAACTTGATGCTTTCAGTGCTACTAAATTGTATATATTTCATCTCATAATTAATGATCACTTTTCATACCTTTTCAATTTCTCTGAATTAGCACATGGTTCACAAAATACTACTCTCACTTTTTCGAAGATCCCGAAATTAATTTTACTTCCCTCTTGACACTTCTCAGCTATCAAATTTGCCTCCAAATCCATTTTCTCCGAAAGCCTGTCAGATTATTTTTATATGTTTGCTACTTTTTTCATTCTAAGATGTTGCATTTGCTGTAATATATTTCGATTTATCGAAAAGAACACAAAAACTATTTTCTACTTACATTCGTTTTCATTTATTTATCTATTTTTTATGACAAATGAATTGAAATCTATACTTTAAAACATCTCCATTTACTTTTCGAAGTTCTTATGTATTTTTGTTTCATTGGAAAGCTATTTTATTTCGGAACATATTTTCAGTAAATAATAGCTTTTGTTTTATTTTTTCTTTAAAATGTTAGTAACTTTTCTTTTTGTCTTGCATTATAAGATTTTTTTAGATAAAGTTTTATGAAACGTGTCCTTAAAAACGTTACTGTTTTTTAAGTCATTATTTAATATTGACACATTTTTTTTCAATGTTTGAATCAATTATTTTCATTTAACGTGAGCGCATCTTGCCTCTTGAACATAATTTTATAATTTATTATTTATATAAATGTGCATGTGTGTGTTTGCATCTGTAGATTGATATATAGACATACTCTAATTTAATTACAAAGACATAGAGGATAGATCAACATAAGTTTTATTTTTCCGTTTATTGTAAATAATCTTTTCAACAGCCATGTACTCAATAATTATTTATACAATAATATTTTTGATGTGTAAAAGCAACTTTTTTTTTAACTCTTCCAAACTAGGATAACGCAAGTGTTAATTATTACACATTTTCTACGCGGATATTTATTCTTGTTCCGACATGGATATTACTTTAAGGACGCTTTCTAAAATAATCCTTCTTAATTAACACATTCCTATGACTGTGAGAGACATATCTACGGTAGTTGGTGTGCGCAGCTCAAGCATTTCAAAATTTTCAGAACATTTCAAGATTCCGGAACATCATCTCAAAAAAGAAAAGGAAAATGTGGGCTCAAACGGAAAATACTTCAAGAACTATTCAAAGTCTAATAAGAAATAGCAAAATAAGTCCAAAAAAGTTTAGCAAATACATTCGAAGGGATTTATTAGTGTTGAAGTAAAAGACTCAATTGTATGCAAAAGCTTCTAGATGTTAGTCGTAAGGAAACAAGACCGAAGAAAAAGCACTTTCCAGTTTAAAATAAGGTGAAATAAAAGTCTAGCAAGGGCAAAAAAATACAGATTCTAGACAGTTAACTACTAGAAGAAGGTGATTTTCCGAGATGAAACGTCTTTGTTTGTGCAGGGATGCCATATAGATGTAGTTAGACAAAGTGAAGATGAAACTCTGCTACCAGATCATACCCACAACAGACTATAAAACTTCTTATAAACAAACTTCTAAACAAATATTTTGTTTTTTTCACAAAAAATGGCACTCGATGCTTAGTTCTCTTAAAACTATGATGAATCAAATACTTACAAATATTAATTCTTGCATTCATGAAACATTTCAGCATGACTTGTCTTCTTGTCACAATTCGAAATAGGTCCAGACTTTTACGCGGGAAAACAAAATAAAAGTACTTAATTGACCTGGTTATTCACCAGACCTAAACTCTATTGAGAATTTATGGCACATTCGGAAGAATTTCTTAGCTAAGATGAGTTGCATGACAACAGAACAAATGATAAAAATTGCAAGATTGATAAGATATAAATAACCTTATTTCAGTATCTGCAGTGTTAAATATGGTTTGCCGGTACTTAAAAGATTTAAATACAATATATTAAAAGACATGATAAAATTAAATTATCAGTCTAACTGAAAAATTACTTATGATGATGTAAGACAGATGATTAATGATTTACAAAATAATTTTGTTACTTTTATTGACAAAATGCCTGGTGATTTTGCTATAATTTGTAAATACTTAATCTAATTTATATTTACATTATTACTGAAATAAATATATTATTAGTAATGACGATTATATCGTAAATGTATAGATCATTTAATTATTCTTGGTAAAAATAATAATAATTTTAACCCCTAGATTAGTTTTTATATTGATTACTTAAACTCTATTTAAATTGTAAAATAATTTTGCTTTTACTCTCTATTCTATTTTTTCTAATTTTTTGAATAAACATATATTCTTAATTTTGCATCATTGGGTGGGGTAGCAGTGATAGAAAGGGGTGTGTTTTAATAGAACATTTATGGCTATTAAAAATGTGTGTCTGTGAAAGAGAGACTTAAAATGTTCATTTTTGGAAGAAACCTTATTCGAATTCAAGCATCTAATTCATTTAAATACTCTGAAAGAATCGTTAACTGTTTAAAAATATAAATGATTTTTACTGATATATATATATTATTTTGTTTCATGTACCTCTAGTCCAAATACCTAGACTAGTCTGTCCGGATCTTATCTACCGACTGTAGGGACAGATCAGGGCCATTTCCAACAAACCGATAGTATGAGGGAGGGACTCACTAAATAGATTTAGGTCTAGCATACATAGAACGAGTTCACGAGAAGTGGTAGAAGGAAGATTGCTTAACTCGTTCGCAAGAAAGCTCATTATTTCATTTCCGAAGATTCCTACATCGAAGGGGATTCGCTAATGAAAACATCTGCTGTTTTGTGATAGTTTATCAATTTTGGAAATAATTTCTTGACAGGGTTTTTCTAGATTCTTCAGCCAGTCGTTTAAAAATTGGATTGAATTTCTGCTGTCCATCCTAACATAGGTGACCCTAATTTCAAAATAGAGGGCGAAACTTAATGTCACTCTGATTGAAAGAAGATCCAAGAGGAAATTCGAACAGTTGCCTCAAAATCTGCAATGAAAAACCAGACTATCATCGGCTGTATCACATACTCCACTGCCAGTCTTACCCGAGTCCCAGTTAATCCCCTCATTATAAAGTACCAGGGCTTGAAAAGGTATGTTATGTTAATTACATCAAATTATAAGTACCTCATCATCTTTGCGTGTTGAGTGCGCTTAGAGGAGCTTGTCAATAATTGGTAATTAAAACTAACCCAGAGAAATAGTTGGTGTAAAGTAGCTAAAAGGAATGCCTGGTTCAATGTTAAAATTCAAAAAAACCTCTCTTCCACATATTACCAATTGGGCTGCCTTTTTTCTGTCTATGGTTACTTGTCCACTGCAGAATGAATTTCTATTAAACTAACCACTGTGCTTTTTAGTTTAGCAATATATTTTTCAAAAATAGTTTGGCTTCTCAACGACGAAGGCTGTATGCCGACCTCTTACAATACAGTAGCTTTGAGACATCAGATACGTAAACCCGTGATTATTCGAGCTGCCTCTAAGTTGTACTCTTTCCAATATCAATAGAATTGATCGAGAAGCAACTCGATAGATTTAATAGTCATACTCTTAAACAGGCCGAGTAAACGTGGTGTAAGTCATTCTAAGAGATCCCCAATTCACACCCCGATCTCTACAAGGAAGAAACTCAAAGAGTTAAAGGCATTTCCTACGGTTTTTAGCAAATGTTGCAATACGTTTGCCATAATTTATCTCTGTTCCCAAAATGAATCCCAAGTATGTTGTTTTCGTAGACCCAAGCTGCTCCCCCTTTCAGAAAATGTTTTGGTTGTAAGTTGAACATATGTCTGTTGGCAGTAAAAATGCAAGTGAATGACTTCGTAGTGCTTAAGTTTATGCTCTTCTGTAAATTTCTGAATAGCAACCAAGTCTTCAATCAAATAATTCTTGTTTTGGCCGTGCCTTTATCATTTTTCCAAATCACAACATCATCAGCAAGTACGCCAATATACTACATGGAGTGACTATTTTCTCCATCACAGGGATGGATAGTGAACATAAAATGGGACCCAAAACAGAGCCCTGTGGAACCCTGACAAGACCTGTAAATACAGGAGATAGCACTTTGACACCTAACTCGTAAGAATCTGAAATGTTTGAAGTTTTAAATCCATGGGAAGACTTGCTATTGTTGTTACACTCATTATGGCATTTAAACAAAAGCTTATATCGCCATATCTTCTTCCTTAAATCATGCTAGTGACTTCATAGCGAAACAAGGAGTCTCTCAGAGATGTAAGCTGAGAGCGTATACTCCTGGTAGTACCATCTAATGTGTGAAGGCCAATCCATTACTCCCAGCAACAATAACAGTCACAGAGCCAAAGTCAGACTACCTTCATATGGTACTTCGATTTAAATAGAAGATACGTCTCAGCCGTAGTCATGAACTAGTCAAAAATCGCAATGCATTGCAAATATAAATGCTTTAGGTTTTGAGCTTCAATATTCTAAAAGGGTTAAATTGTAGAAGAAGCTACGGCCAATTAGTTTACAGGGAACAAGATATTGGCAGAAATTTTTCCAGTATAGTTTACAAGAAACTGAAAAGAATGCTAACCAGTGCTTCTCAAACTTTCAATACAATTTTCAATGAAAATTTTCATCGCACTCCCTTCCATACAATGACAATGTATTCAATTCAATAAAAATGTGCTTTAACGCTAACACTTCAATGCGACTTTATTTATAAACCGTACAAATTATCAAGATCAGTATTCAATTTCGTAAATTAGTAATACTTTTGTAATAGTTCTTGAGATTTGGGGAGGTTTGAGTAAAAGAGTCTTTGCGATCTTTTAAAACAGGATTGCTATTTCTTGGATTTCATTCAGAGATTGGAGGTATATTTTTCATGAAATATTTGATAGGAAATGTTCGAGAGGAATTTTTAAGTTGAGGAAATAAATAAATGAATAGATTATACTGTTTTAATTCTTTTAATAACAAATTTCTGTTTTATCTCCACTCAAACTACACAACTGCAATGAATTAACTGGGATTTAAACCTTATGTATTTATTTAAATTTTATGTTGATATTGAGGGAATTGTATGGATTTATTTTTTTTTCAATACAAAAAAAGGAAAAATTCCTTTTTTTCATTCATTTAAGTACTGTAGCACAGTCAATCTGGAGAACGTAAAGTGAGGATTTTTTTTCGTTGGAGAAACAGTGCTGAGATTATTCTATTTTATTATATTCTTGACAAAAAATATCTGAAATTTGAGGGAGATAAATCCGTATGAGTTTTTCATTATAAAGTATTGCTTATTTAGAAATAAAAATCCAGCAAAAATGAAGGGAAATAACTATCTTGGTTACTTATTGCATTTATCAAAATTTATACCAATTTTCAAAAGTTTTTACGAAGAAATATTTTCGTGTATCGTTATCTTTTCAGCTATTTTCCATGTAGAAAATTTTAATTTTTGAGTGAATTAAAATAACTATAATTCACTCACAAATTTTCAATTAATTACTCATTAACTTTTCCCGATAGGCCAGCGATTCTTCTGTTAAGAGTAATCTTTTCTGAGGCCTTGATGTTTAATGACTTTCATTTCATGCGGTTATTTCCTTGCTGACAGGAGTCCCTTGGATCTACTTTTTGGCGAGACCCTAGGTTTAATTCACTACTTAGGAGATTGTCCTCTGACGAAAGTTGCACTAGGGTGCAAATGACACAGTCCCAGAGTCCTTTTTGGATCCATGCCAGAAGTCTTACTAACTTGTGTCCAGTGGTGGCACTAAACCACTCGTGGACGTCGGTGAAATTAGGGTTCGCGAGGCCTCCTTTTTTCCCAGTCAAGAAAACGTTAAATTACGTAAGCCGAATTATAGTTAAATTAATGTATGAGTAAACTAGAATTATTGCTAATCAAATGATGACAAAAATTACACAAATAGAAATTAAAATAGACCAACTTTTCGGCTTTTGGCCTCACTGAACTTTTTCAGGAATATACCATAGCTAACACTAGCCGCTATTTCAGCTTCAGTTGATAGAACTGATAACGCAGATAGTCTCTCTTGACTCATCGTGCTTCTCTAGTAGGTCTTAACCAATTTTAACTTTGAGAAGCTTCTCTCAGCGGAAGCTGTACTGAAGGGAACTGTGAGCATGATTCTAATTATTATATAAACATTTCGATATATTTCTTTCAAATTATTTTTTCAAATGTACTGAATGAGTTGTTTCGCGTCGTTGATAGAGTCTAGTGAATTCGTTTTTAAAAGTTGGAGTTCTTCATATAGTTCGAAAGGCTGTATGTCGCTGTTTTCTCCTTCCCGAAGTATTGTACCTAAATCACATTAAATACTTGAGAAGGTATTCGTTTGATATATAATTTAAGAGGGTCACTTCACGAAAATCCGTTAAAAATTCGATTTATCAATTTTGATTGATACATAAAATACCATTCTTTATCTTTCTAATTCAGTTTAAATCTTTGCTCTAGCTTAAATAGAAGTATTTTTAATATTTTTTAAAAAAGTTGTTTACATCTGTCAAACCCCAAAACCGCTGATTGCCACGCCCTCTCAAATCAAAACAAAAGACACATGCTACTTTTCAGCCTTATCAAATGGTTTAAATTGATTAAAAGAATTTATTTTGATAAGCAACTTATCCAGGAAAGAAGTGAAGTGAATAGTTGTAGACGTTTGTTTACTTACAGCCTATTTTTTACCTCCTTAAATGCAACGGATTTCTGCTATCGTGTGCAATAGTGTTTTCCATCAAAAACATTAATAAAACGTTTACAAAACGTTTTTTAAACTCTGTTAAGTAATAAAATGTTTAAAAAACGAAAGAGTTTGGAAAAAAAAATGTACAAAAATCCAAACTTTTATGGATTTAAATGTTGATAAGTCAGAAAATTTCAACATAAATAAATCAGCTTTAAAATCTAATTTAGGTAAGTTTAATAAAGAGTATGTTTCTTTTTTAGATTTATTTGAATGTTTCTCTGTGAAATTCCTGACATTGTACTGTTCTTTTGTGCTTTGCAACCAAATTAATTACATAAAATTAATGTAAAAACCAAGGTATTCACATAAATTTGGTCGCCAAATCTAGGGTTTGGCTACAAATTTGTTAATATGCTGTGACTTTTGTGATCTTATTCAAACATTTCTTAATACCAGGTTTACTAAAACAGTAGTTGATCAAAAAAGATACAAAATTATATGAAGTGGACACAATAGAATTTTATATGCTATGAGGTCTATTTAAAAAGAAGCAGATTCCATGCGTACATTAAATAATGCGACAGAGAATGTAACCAAAGTGTCTATGGCTTTAGCTGCTGCCGAAACAATATTTAATAATGGATAACCAAATGTACCAGTGGCTATCAATGGTACCTGGCTAAAAATAAGCTATATATTTCTAAATGGTGTTGTTACGGCAGTTAGTTTGGACACTGGGAAAGTTGTTGTATCTCTCATCGCTCGCAGACATTACACAATTTACGATAAACACAATATTTGGACTATATGGGAACTCTAAAGCATACAAACCAGTTTTAGAATCTAAAGATATGTTAATATTGAACAATTAGAATGTGTTGATCATGTTGAGAAAATGATGGGGCCACGACTTAGAGCCTTAAAATCAAAATTAAAAGACAAAAAGCTTAAAGACAAAAAAAAATCTCTAGGATGCCGTAATGGCTTGACAGATGCTTAAATAAACAAATTGCAAATTTACTATGTTTTGGCTGTTCAAAACAACTCCGGAAAATTTGTCAGTCATGAGGCAAGTTATATGGACTATAATGTTTGAAAAAATGTTCACAGGTTTGAATCTACGACACAGTTTATGCCCCATGGGATGTGACTTGTGGTGTAGATATAATATGTCCATACTGAAAGGTTACACATACAAGCATAAACACGACTTACCTATTGCAATTAGGAATTGCATACACAAAGTATTTAGAGGTCACTAATCTTGAACATTTATCTGGATGTTTGCTTGATAAACTCAAAATATTAGTGAAAGCGGAAATAATTTTTGGTGTATAATTCCAAAAACTGCAATTGGGAACTTCAAACACTATAGTACATGAAGCTGTATACTTATATAATCAAGGCTTCATTACCGAATTAAAAGTTTTAAATGTATTAAACATTCAACCCCTGAATTTTACAAATGTCGAGCATTGCAAAAAGTGGATCGTCCGTGTATTAGGAAAGCAGAATAGTCAGTTTTACAATGAACCAAAGAAGCTAGAATTAAAAACAAACAATTAAAATGTAGGCAAGAAGATGATCTTGTAAGTGACACTAGCTATCCAAGTTATAGTTCTGGTATGCATTAGTTAATAGTTAGTTTTTACTTTAAATCACTATTTCTCAAAAGTGTAAATTTGAACACAAAAGGAACATTTTTGAAAAAAAACTACTTATTTTACAGCCTTGAAACTTTGCACATATGTTAACACTATACAAATAAATATTTTAATGAGAGATTTTGTCAACAAACTTATTCAAAAAATATTTATGGATTAAATTGTACAAGAATTTTCATCGTTTTAAAAATTTTGACGTGTTACTCCACATATGAATTTTTTCGAAAAACTAATCAAAATTTTGAAAAATGCTCCCATTAAAATAATAAAAATAATACAATGAATACACAAAAAAAATCATGATCGTGCAACCAGCCAGTTTTTAAAAAATGTTCCTTAAACATGGTCATTTTTAACATTACGGAGATAGGAAAAATGCTGCGTGAATTGACCCCCTTAAATAACTGATATCATAAATAAACCCAAATTGTTCAAATATTCATTGAGTGCTTTAAATCGACATTATGTGTCGACTATAATAGCATCAATCATTGTCTAAAAAGTTGACTCTGTACTGCATTTCAAAAGATTGAATAGGTTCATAAATATGTTCATAATCAAATATTCTTTTTTTCCTGGCTGTTCTCTTTTCTTTAAATTGAGACTCAATTTCGAAAGTACTTTTCTCTACAAATAATCGAGCTTGGGCAACACTATTGTCAAATCATGTATTACGGAATTCTTGAATCCAGATGCAAAATGACCGTAAAGTATCAATAGCGACTTTCAAGTTGACTTGAACCGATTGCCATAGTTTGCTTATATTGTTCACACGTAGTAAAACCTCGTATCATACGTGTATTGCAACAATAAACTCAAAACTGAACATTTCATCCAAGACTGCGTCACAATCGCTTAGAGTTTCAGAATCATCACTTTTATTTTTCAGCTCATTCACACATTCGATAACATCATTAAATTGCAAAAATATTGCTTTTACTGCTCCGATTCAATATTCCCACCGTGTTTCAGACAGAGGTTTTAATGTCAATTTTAACTTGAATTTTACAATATCCCAACACTTACTTGTCTTTAAAAACAGCACATAGATTTTACTGATGAAGCCAAAAAACGTTTTGGCTGTTGCAGAAGAGTTAGCTGCATCAATCAAAAAGCAAATTCCAACTGTGGCATCCGCATGGCGTGAAGAATGTTCTTGGGTTTATATTGATTATTCTTGTTCTGACACCTTTATTAATACCAACCATATTGGTGCTATTATCATGTACATGTCCTCGACAGTTTTGGATGTCTAGACCCTTTTTTTCCAGTTCTTGTAATATTGAATTTGTTAAATATTCTCCCGTTGTTTCTGCGAAGGCAATAAACCCAACAAAATGTTCCTCTATTGCTCCAGTTGAGGAATTGCAAAATCTTAATATTATTGACATTTGTTCAACGCAGCTGACATCCCTGCTACAATGGAGCAAGAAGGCGTAGTATTTTGCTTGTTTAACTCTGTGTATAATTTCTTCAAAAACTGATTTAGACATTAATGCAATTAATTCATTTTGGATGTCGTGGCTCAGATAATGTCGAGTAAGTTGATTTTCCTTAATGCGTTGCATGTGCTCCCGTAGGGTCAGATCATATTTCGATAACAACTTAAATAAATCTATAAAATTGCCATTGTGTCTGCTATCGTTCAATTTAAGGGATTCTCGATGAGCTCTAAATGATAAATTGTATGAGGCTAAGTAGTTTATTGTATCAATCATTCGTTCAAACAAACTATACCAGTACTTTTGCGAATCCTTAATCAATCTCTCGTTATCCTTATCTATTATTTTTCCGTGTTTGATTCCTTTATAGAATTCCATTCATTTAATCATGCATTCCATGTGTCCTTGACTTTGTTCATGTCTTTGTAATATCCGACTCAAATCTTTCCTGTCACAACGTCCTTCTTTTACCACCTGTGTCTGCAAACGGGAAAAAAAGTCTACATGGAAAGCAAACTTTATCTTGAAAATTGGAGTAAACTAACCATCTGTGATATTGCATTTCGCCGTAACTTAATTTTCGAGTGAAATGAAATTTAGAAAAATGTCTTTTATTTGCGTCTTTAGGTTAACTTTCATCAGATTTCTCTAGATCTTAATTGGGTCCGTTTTGAATTAGGCCATGACGCTGCGAATCGTTTACTGAAAATACCCACTTTCCTGGATCTAAGTCTATAATTGAACTCTTTGCACTTGATTTTCTGAGTCACACATCGTTTCACTTTTTAACTCTTCATTGGGTTCAGACGTTCCGATCATAGCAGATTCGCCCGATGTTGCAGGTAAAACTGTATCAGAACTTTGAATAAAAAAATCATTTGACTCTGGAACAGCTCATAAACTAAAGTTTATCCAGATGACTCTGAAGCAGTGACACACTCGTAGAAGGTTTCTTGAGAAATGTCACCATACTGGAACTCAGAGCTTGGTTGGATATAACAGTTACAGCATTTCTTTTTTAATGCACCGGATTCCTCTTTCCTACCTATATCTCTGTCTCTTGTTGGTTCCCCCAGATATGATGAACTAAAAATAAAAAAAAACATTGAAATTAAATAATTATTTTATTAGATACCGACTTTCAAAATAGGTCCAGTAGTGTCACAGTTAATAATAATGCGATACGAGATCTGCCGATTTGTTATAATTCGAATTTTTTGTAGCAGACTCCCAGCCATTATAAATAACTCTATACGCACGCCAATGCCATTTATTGAAAATTGAATAAAATTGTTTTACTTAGACCTGGATTATTTTGTACTGAAAGAACACTAGATTCTAGTGCGGTGTTCTTTCAATACAAAATAATCTAGATCTAGGCGCAACAATTTATTTCAATTTTCCATAAAAAGCATTGTCATATGTAGTGGCTAGATGTATGAAAATAACTCGGTGAAAATAATATAACTGTTACAAATTTTGACGCATATAAAAATATACTCAAAAATCTAAAATTTTCTGTTGTCGAGAAAAAAAAACACTAGCACAGTTTTAATTTAAAACTAGGTAACTATCCGCTTTTTCTTAATTTTGATTTCTACAGAGAAATACATTATACTTACGTCTTATAAAAGATATCTATGTATACCTATTGATGTCGACAAAATCATTACGTTAAAGTCATTATAATAGTTCATATTGACTTACCTTATAACCTTCGAAATATGAACTAAATATCAATATAAATGAACACTTTTATTCACTAAAACGCCACCGGGGTACAGACTCACTTTACAACACAATAAAAAGAAATTTTGTCCATGCGAGTCTAGTCTGCTAGCGTTGCATTCACAATAGGGATGATTGCTTTCGTTATGCTCACAGAAGAAATACAAATATTTAAACGGCACGGGGATTCCCCGTCTGGCGCGCTAAGTTGTTTAGTTTCCATAGTGTTGCCAGACAATTCTGGATAATACCCGTAAAGTACTAATCACTCTACTCGCGCAACTGTATGAAAATAAATAAAAATGAATAACTAAATTTTAAATAATTAAAAACTTTGCGAGGCCGTCGGGGATAGTCGACGCCTAACGCCGCCACTGTTGTGACTTCCTCTTTGGCAGGGGTGGCAGGGCTATGGATGAACGTGCCATTTTTTCTAAAGAAGTGCTTAGTGAGGTAGATAAGTGCCGTCAAATAATTTTGACTTGCGATTGGTCAAAACTCGTTATTTAATAAAACAAATACCTTTTGCACTGTACAGTTGTAAATGTTTTAGTTATACGTGTAATACAAATTAGTAGTAAGAAGTAATATTAGAGTAATTCTTCTGTTGTTGCAGATTGGATTATAAATAACTTATATTAAGATTGTAAGATGCTGCTTTTAGTAGAATGTATGTTGAATTGGAGTCAACGGCCAAATGGTTTCTAAACAATTAATTATTTTTGCTGTGGTTCACCTTTTTGACAAGAGGATTTGTGATTGGCTTCAAAATGCCGTTTTATAGACAATGTTCTGCATACCACTGTTCCAGAATATAAAACACACACCGCTTTGTCGCCTTTACTAATAATGTCATGTTTTTAGATTCAAAAAGTTTGAAATTCTTTGTTACACTTACTACCTTGCACTGTTTGTTCTTTTGCTGAATTAGCCATGTTAAATAATATTTAAAAATCGTAAATATAACACAAATAAACTTTTAACTACACTGTTTTTAACGAAATTGACAATGTTATGAGTAGACAAATTTTACATCCTAAGCAACTGAAGTCCACGACTAAGGCAGGACAATAAGAAACGAGTTTGCACTCTGCCACGTTTGTTCGTAATACTTCATAGTTGACCTTGTTATTTTGAAATAAAATGCAAACCATATTCCGATTCTTGGCGTGCCCAAAATATTGTGTGGCGTCCCATTGATGGCACGCGTGCCACTGGTTCGCCATCCCTGCTGTATGGCATGTGCCCCTACTATGTGCAACAAGCAGGCTAAGGTAGACATGAATCCGTGTATTTGGTGGCTTTTTGCGTTTCTATTCAGGGTGCTTGTCATTACTGGATCCTTTGGTTTCCCTCGTAAGCCTGGGAGATAACCACTTCACCACCTCCTTATTAACGCGCTAACTTACGAACTTTTTTAGACTGTGCTAACTTTTTTTCTGCTTCGAAAGGCTTAAACCAGACAAGCAATTCACCTTCTAATGTAAACACTTTAAAACTTATTTTGACTTTTACTTTTTATGTAACTTTTAACTATTTTGTGCCTTAACTTTGGACTTGAGATTTTTTTTCTCTACTTTTTACATCATTTTTGCTTTACTGTACTTTCATATATATAGTTAATTATTGTGTTTGTTTATTTTTATTTTCCGGTATTTTAGTTGTCATCAAATTCTTAATTATATTTCTCTTTCATTGAAGGATGCTCATGTTTACTCTGATATCCAGAAAGGAAACAGGAGCAATTTCTAAAAGAATATTTTCTGGATCATGTTCTACTTGTAAAAAATTGTGTAAATTTTTTTATGGTTTTAAATAAAAATTTTAGAATCTGTATTTTTGAATATATGTGTATGAGTATTTGTATTAACTAATGGAATTAGAAAGTTTTAAAACTTATTCTCGTTTGAGAAAACTTAGAGTTATACAATTTCGACTTAAGGTTGAAGCCTCAATATATAGTTAAAATATTTGATAGTAAGATTTTTAGGCGGGTAAGATGATATTTCTTTCTCTTTGGAATATATATCAAATTTTAAATAACGCAAATGTTATTTCAATTTTTTCCAAATAATTTAAAATAAACATACACAATTTTCATTTTAAAACACATAATTTTATATTTTTTCATAAACCAGTAAAACGTATGTACCAGCAATAAATATACTTTATAATTAATTAGATAATGCTAGTAGAAAGTAGAAAAATAATATTTTAATCATTTTCCAAACATTCAGAGCAGACTGTATACGTATGCCCAACTTCTCGCGGGAGTTCTCAGAGCCCCAGATAAACTTTTGAAGGCCATTACATTCCAATCATTCGAAAAAGAAAGATTGTATCATTCCTGAAGTTTCAATGGCCTTTTGTATGAAAAGCTCATGGGATCACCAGTAATAATTAAACTTTTGTTCTTAACTTGGTATGGATAAATAAATCAACAAATACATTGTGAAGTAATGTTATATGTATAAGTGTATATATGCTTGTTTTTTTTTACTTTTCGTTATGTCAGAATATATTTGGTTTTACTTCGTCCAGTAAATTTATAATTTTTTTAAAGAACTTTTTATTTTTGATTTTTTTAAATTCTCGCACCCCTCATATCAGGTTATCAAATCCCCCTAGGGTCCGAGCCCCACAGTTTGAGAAACGCTGCTATAAACAAAACTCTTACCCTTGCAGTTTCCAAAACGGTTTATTTTTCTTGTTGAAATGCTTAACACATGATAGGTCACTTCCCTGAAACCAAACAATCACTCTAGGGATCTTTTACATACCATATAATCATGCCACATGGCTCATGTCGATTTTCTGCATCATCAAAATCCACCGACTTGGGCCTGGGTCGAACCCGCAACTTTGGGTGCAGAGAGCCAGCAACAGACCAACGACGCCATCCAGCCCCACCTTTAAGAAATAATGTCAGAAAAAAAAATACCTAAATGAATGTTTTTGTTGTTGCACAGGTAATACTTAAAATGACTATTTCGTAATATTTAGATGTGTGCTAATATATTATTTTATTCTTTTTTAAAAAAATGCATTTCAAATAATAAAACCTGAATCGAGTTTTTCTATATATAGGTTCCATACCATAAATAATTATAAAGTATATTGAAATGTCTACCCAAATGTCTTAGTACGAGGAACTTTTTTTTCTTTAATGTAGCCTAATATAATTTCCATTCCCCATTTTTGGATTACGCAAGGTGTTTGAAAAATCAAGCTTAAGAAGATTATATAAATGTATTGCTGGATTTGTGTGTATGTACACATTGTAAATAAATTAAATTCGTAATGGGCAACATATGTTAAACAGTATTGTAGATTATTTTAAGAATTCCTTTTCATGCAGAATTTAGGAACGGATGGCAAATGGATACCAATTTGATGTAAAAATATGTACAACTCCAAACGTAGAGAATAAAAATATTAAAATTTATTGTCATTTTGTAATATTTTTCTCGGATATAGTTTTTATTCTTGTGAGAAAACCAGTTTTTTGTTCTCAGAGATCTTTAGTCATGACTTAATCATCCTAATATTTCAAATTTCTATTCATTCTGCAATGATGTCTGAATAAGCATTTGCTCTGCTGTCTCTCAAACTTTTCCGTATATGATATCTGTACATACAATGGTTAATAGTACTCAAATTATTGGCTAAACATTTTTAGGTGACCAGAAATGTATGTTTAAAAATTCTGTACCATAAATCATAGAAAAATAATACTTTTAGAATTGTAAGTAAATAAGAATGTAACAGGTTAGATTATAAAACCACATAAAATTTTCAATTTGGGAAGCTTTTCTTTAAAAAATAAAAATAAATTTTAAAGTTTATTTTAATTTTCCCACAAAAGTTTTAATTTCTGTAAAAAAAAGCTATATACATTTCTATATATGTCTGACTTCTTATGTTTAATATTTATCTTAAGATTTTAACAAACAGTTTTGTGTGCACAAAGAACAATGCCAAGAAATTTCATCCTAAAGTTTCTAACGGCTCATAAAGAAAATAATCCTACAGTTTGAAAAGCCTGAGTAGCAATTCTTTCCATCAAAAGCGTGATGATATCAAAAAAATACAAAAAATATTTAAATTATCGTTTCAGTGCATGGTTAGAATTTTGAATTATTATAGTTAATTTAGAACTTTAAAGTGCTTTTCAAAGCAATTGAGAATAATTGTTGTTTTACCTTTTATAAATACCTATACAAACTATAAATATTGTAACGAGAAATTTTTTTCGTGT
The DNA here is from genome assembly GCA_019973935.1 of Trichonephila clavipes. NCBI lineage: Eukaryota > Metazoa > Arthropoda > Arachnida > Araneae > Nephilidae > Trichonephila > Trichonephila clavipes. Next base: position 1,714,899 of record BMAU01021373.1, on the reverse strand, counting down.
GTTATATGTACAAATATACACTCAGGAACATTGAAAATAGCGACCCAAGAAGTACAATCGCGAAACTTTGCAAATAAGTACAGCCTAATGTGATATGCAAATGATCCATGTTTTGTGCCAATACGCATGCTCATACACGCCGAGGTGGTACTACAATCAGGAAGAGAGTGCTATATAAGCCAGAGCAAATTCAAAGATTCTTAAACGTGAGGATTACCCGCCAATTGTAGGAAGACTTTGGTAAGCGAAACATGCCAGGTAAACGTGCTAGAAGACATTTCTCACAGTTAAGCGAGTTTGAGAGAGGCCTGATCATCGGGATGAAAACTGCAGGCTGGTCGACGCACCATGTTGCTGGCCAGGTTGATCGTTCGGAGTGTGCCGATAGAAATTGTTTGGAGCAGTGGACACGAAAAGGTACCCACGCGCGGAAAAACGGGTCTGGAGCGACCAGGAAGACCACGAGGAGAGATGATCGAAGGATCATGCAGCAAGCACTTGTGGACCCCACAGTGACTCGTTCAACGATACGAGCAGACGTAGGCGCGTAGCAATTTTTGCACAAACCATTTCCAGACACCTTGCAGAAGCAAATCTTAAATCCAAGCGCCCTTTCCGTGCACTCCCTTTAACACCGGAACATCAGCAACTGAGTGTACAGTGGTGCCAAGCCAGATCAATGTGGAATGTCACAGATTGGCTAAAGGTTGTGTTTAGTGATGAATCCACGTTTGTTTTGGGGACAGATGATATCCGTGTATGGGAGTGTAGGCACCCTGGTGAGCGGAACATTTCCTCCCATATTGTTCTACGTCACACTGCCCGCACAGCTGGTGTAACGGTCTGGGGAGCCATAGCCTATTATAGCCGGTCCACTTTAATTGTGATGCGTGGCACCTTAACGGGCCAACGTTACGTTGATGATATTCTCTGACCCCATGTAGGACCTTTCCTAAATGGTCTCCCAGGGACAATTTTCCAGCAAGATAATGCTCGTCCGCATACAGCAAGAGTTGCTCAAGACTTCCTACGTCATTTTCAGACTCTTCCATGGCCGGCCCGCACCCCCAATTTGTCTCCTGTAGAGCCCGTGTGGGATCAGCTAAAACGGCAGATGTCATCATGTCACTCTGTACATGATTTAGAGTTGGCTGTTCAAGATTTGTGGGCCCATCTGCCTCAGGACAACATAAGGTGTCTGATCAACTCATTGCCGGACCGGTTGGCGGCATGTATTGCTGCAGGAGGTGGTTCAACGCGCTATTGAAGTTGCCCAGTATTTGTATCGTTGCACACCCTGTATTCGTTCAATTGTATTGTTTTTGAGATCAAGTGAATCTCTCATCTGTGTCATTATGTGTATTAAATTTAATTTCAATCCGATGCTTTCTTCTTGGGTCGCTATTTGCAATGTTCCTGAGTTTATTGTACTACTTTCATTAACACAAAAATTATCTGATATAAAACTCTAAAAATAATAAAATATTTTAACACGGAAATAAATTAGGCTTAATTTTAATTATTTATGAAAAGCAATAATATATTAAGCAAATTAAGAATAATTATCAAATAATTTACATTTTCGCACTAGTTTCTCTTTGTAAACGCTTAGAAATACTTTTCGTATTCTTAGAGATACTGTATCTATAATGGACGGTAAAGGACTAGATTCGTGAAGATCACATGGTAATGGCATCATAAAACTGGCATTAAACTAACTTTTACTCGTTGTTCTATCTGTAAAATTTAGAGAAATTTCAAATTTCTTAATATAATATAGGTCTTCAAGTAAAATAAAAGCTTTCTTCAAAATGATATAACATTTTTTAAGAGCCTTATTTTATATACGTATGATTATGTACTTTATAAAAGAAAATTCCTACAAAAAGTTGAAGTTGGCAGCAACGAAGAGCATTGACAGATTAGCTAAAATCCTATAAATGCCTTTTCCATGATTTTGACTCAAGATTTCCATGATTCCTTTGTCATGATTGTCATAGTCATGTAACTATGATATCCCGTGAACTGATTTTCTTGAAACACGTGGTTTTCAATATCATGTGATTATAACATCAAATGAATTTAGTTCATTTATCCTCTTTTTTTAAAAAAATCGCAAGATCAATTAAGGTTTGCTATCATTGTAAACCCCCCTCGCATTTTCAATTTAACACATATTTTGTTGAATTACGCATTTCAGATCACGTATAAAAATACACAAAGTTACATATATTTTCATCATTAAAAGCGAAAGCCGCTTTTTATTATATTGGATTATTTCATAAGATTTTCAAACAGTTCGGTAATAATTATTAATTTTTCCACTGAAAGTATTTTCCTCATTTTTAACTGTTAATTGCTTGCATTGAGCTTGAAGCATTGTTAGATATCAAATTAATTGCTCGTGAAATTAAAACAATGAAATAAATGAAAGAAATAGGAAGAAGAACTTAGGAAGGATTGAAAAGTAGAAAATACTTTAATGTGTGTGGGTGTTTATTTCAAGTGTTAAATAGGATTAAAAGTAAAATATTATTTTCTTTCCTCGCCTTTTTACTCACTGTTTTACACTTTTCTGTACATTACAGGGGGCTCATTTCTCTAGGCTCACGTGTAGTAGCTCAGAGTTTTCTCAATATGGACTTAACACATATAAAGTAAACTATTTAACTTTTGCAGTGTGTGTTTCTTTCTTCAAAAAAATAAGCTTAGTTTATATATACCTGCTATAACATTCAATTCTTTCAAGTTTTACCTTTTTGTCAGTTACTGATGACTCTTAATGATTCATTCATCAAAGATCTTAGAATGTGTGACTTTTTTTCATCTTGGTGGTGTCAGAAACAAAATATTTGTATTGTTTTAATTATAAACACAATCTAGAACATTACATACCGTGCATTTACAAAATTTTAATAATTTTAATTCTTTAAATTTAAATTTTAGGACCTTCAATTCTTCAATACTTTCTTACAATCCCAGAAGAAGCATTATGGATTGTGAAACACTGAACACAAAATTTAAGTATCAATTTATTTTAATTTAAGCATGCCCTTCCCCACACAAGGCGAGAACACACTCCCCAGAACAACCGTTTTTGATACAGTAATGTGTATTGTGTTAAGGTGTTAGAAAAAGGCTTAGATAAATAAACCATTATCTAAAATAACTAAATTTTTCACAAACACTCTCAGGGTTATTTAATTGCTTTCCAAAGATTATGGTTTCGAAAGCTTACTAGTAGCACAGCACTGCAAATGATCGTACTTCAGAAAGACGTATTTATATGCAAGAGATATTTAACGTATCGGCTGTGCGAGTCGTTATTAATTTAAATTGGCAGCTTTATAGCTACTTGAAACACTTAACTGCCACTGTCCAATATATCCGTCACGCTCAACCCTTATGTTAAGCGCTACGGACGGATACATGCGTCCTTCCAAAGTACGACTCCTTGCATTGTGCTGATGTGTTTAAGTGCAGCGTTTCTCAAACTGCGGGGCTCGCCCCCCTTGGAGGGGTGACGACTCTACAAGGGGGTCGAGCATATTGAACAGTCGAAAACAAAAAAAAATGTTAATTTATTGAAAGAATACAAACAAAATACATTCTGACATAATAAAAAATAAAATGCACATTTACATTGATATGTTACAAATATAAATGTACCAGTGCTACTCAATGTATTTGATAATTAACTGAACAATATTAACATAAGAACAAGTTTAATAATTATCAGTGTCCCCATGGTATTGTCATATATTAAATTTTATACAAAAATTAACACTTATCTTGATAGTTTCTATGCCTTATAATCAATCCCTTAATTGCCGATTGAAAGTTTTGCGACTCGCTTCCCAATTCCAACCGCTTTCCACGTAAGCATGCGTATGTGATGTATTGGGGGTGGTAAGGAATAAAGAAGCAAATAATCTGAAATAAGTAAATCCTTCGCAAACATTGTCCAGGTTCTTTTATTGTATTCCAAAGCGTTCCGAATAACAACCGTTAATGTAATTATTAACAGTTGTAGTGTGACCCTTTTCACATTAGCATGCATTTTTACTGAATGAAGCGATTCACTTGAAATTTTCAGTGTGGCTTCCTTCATCATAGTACACTTTAAATAAATGTTTAGCCAAGCAAAAAGAGCTTTCTGGAACATTTTGGGGGTGAGAATTTTCTAACTTCCTCTTTGATTACTTTCTGAAGCCTTCGGAGAGTTTTCGCTGTACATTGATTTAATTGGGTTTATATTTTAAGCACTCACATTAAAAATATTCGCATGGAGTATAGTGGCGGTGATGATAGCTATTTCTCAAAAGGAAGAAAATTTATTTATTTTAATTTTTTAGCACTTAACAATTGATTTTTCAGTATGACATTGTGCAGAATCTTGATAAAAAAATCTCCCGAAGGTAAAGATGTTTATTTTCGTTGATAAAGTGCTTCAAACCATTTTGCTGATAGTATGCAGCATCAATTTCAACCTTTGGTTCTACACAAAAAATGATTTTGTTAAACCTTGAGAGGGCATTTCCATCCATACCATAACGCTTGACGGCTCACTTGCCTTTTCCGAAAGATTTGCGTCTTTGCGGAGGCGTTCGCGTGAAATATGTTGCATCTTCGATTCGCCAGCTGTAAATGACAGATGAAACAGTGCTTTATCCGAAGTTATTCGTGTTTTGTATATATATACCTTTCCGTAACATTAAATACAGACGCCAAGATCATTTTCTTCATTTATCTACGGTCTTTGCAGACAATGACAGACTGGTTTATGTATATATATATTGGGGGTACCGAGTTCTCTTAAAAACTTCGTAATTTCTATAATAGAAAAAATAATGGGTTAGTTGTGCAGTGCAGCCAAAAAAGTATTTTGAATAGAAACTAATCTCATTGGAATTGTTTTCAACTTAGAAACAAAGAAACCAGTTTAAAAGGCAACTCATATTCCCTATTAATTAATTTTGCTTTTCACCCAATTATACCGTTTATTCTATGAACTTAATTGTCATGCTGAGAGCAGATATCATTAATATAAATTTTCCCTTTTTGGTTCAATTTTAAAGTTTCTCTTCTCGTGAATTGCAGTTATATTCATTATTAATTATTAGCCGAATTTTACAAGTAACATGTAATAATTTAATTCACGGAAGACACTTAGCAAACACTTTTAAAAAGAATAATGAAATTATTATATTTAATGTTAACATACAGTAAAACAGACACGCTGTTTGAAAACTACAATTAAAAATTACTCTACTGGCCATTAAAATTGTACAACCAAATATTTTTGGTTGGTTTTAAGTCCCGCGGAGAGCTTATCTAAACATCCCCAAGGAACGGCAACTATTGATGCAAAGGGCTATGGCATTCGTGTCAACCAGACTCGCCATCTCAAAAAAAGATTGCCACATGTCTCGCTGAAACTATTTCAACGACATTTGATCCAGTTAGGGATGCATATCACAATAACAGTAATTGCTGGGTAAAAACCATCTTTACGCATCACGCATAAAGTCCACCATTTGCAAGCATACTTTCCTTTCTAGTAAGGGGGTATGCAGATATATCTTCTTCCGTAGGCTATATTCCAGTGCAATAACACAGGAATAAAATCATTTAGCGACTATTCCAATACGGGATTTCTTTTCGTTCCGCTGGTTTTATTCATGTACGGCAGCGTTTGTCAAACTGTGGGACGCGCCCCCTTTAGAGGGCAAGGTAAGTCTAGGAGGGCGCACGAGCATACTGAAAAGTCGAAAACAAAAGATCATTTAAAAAAATTATAAATTAACTGAAAGTGAACAAACAAAATACATTCTGACATAATAAAAAAATAAATACACATTTACTCTGATATAATACACTTATAAATGTATCAGTAGAGCACAATATATTTTATAATTAATTTAACAATACTAAGTGAAGGGCAAGCATAATAGTTACCTTTGAACCCATGGTCTTGTCATATATAAAATTATATACAAAAATTGACGCTTGATAACTTTTATAGTTTATAATAGATCCCTCAACTACTGATTAAAAGCTATGCGATTCGCAACCCAATCCCACCGTTTTGCGCATAGACGTGCGTATGCTATGTATCGGGGAAGGGGGGAAAAGGTATAAATAAGCAAATCTTCTGAAATAAGTACATCCTTCGCAACCTTTGTCGATGCCCTTTTATTGCCTGTCAACGCCTTCGGAATAATTTTACGTATATCTGTGCACAGAAAAGGTCGTACATGGAACAGACGTACACATACATCCAGGAGAAATAACGCTTTAGCCATGCGAGACGTTTATATACGCCGGTGACGCTTAGCAGGTTTAAATTGTGTTGTAGTTTTAGTACCAAAGTATAGTTATTGAATTTAATGCATGGTTGATGTATATAGGAGGATGGGGCGTGATGAAAATTAAGATTGAATATTGGATCGATAATACTAAAAGCTCGAGAAGCACTAGTGTACAACTTATCTGTGGCAGATAGATGGTTCAAATAAAATAAACTATAGCATGAACAACAACTTATCACCGAAATGTTATTGCAGATATTTAAAAGAATGTGTAAGTTCTCAAAGACATATATATCATTTGTGTACTTTCTATTTGGTCGAGGTCAACTTAAATGTTCTGAAATAAATACTCCAATTTCTTTACTGATTATTTTAAAAGTGAGAAAATAATTTATCAATTAATATGAGCACTTTCTTTTATATGAAAAAAACTGAAGACAATGTTGTCATTAACTAAAATAAACAGCTCTTTCTTTACTTAGAGGGAAAGTCCTTTCCCCAACTATTCCACAAGGCATTTAATCCTCTTTTACAATTTTTGAAATTACTTCATTTCCTTTCATTCATGTTAAATTTAAAAAGAGTCTAAACAAATTTTTAAGGTGTGCCATCTTAGCTTATGAAACTGCTACACTCGTGTTTAAATACTTTATCATTTTTGTTCAAAGGAGAAAATGAAAAATGTCTTAGTGTCCAATTGCATGCTCTTTAAACCACCTTGCTTAATAGTACTTTTTAACTTGTTTTTGTTAAAGCTACAGTTACAATATTTTGTAATTTCCTTAGTTTGATTTAGTTACTTTTTTCCTTTACATTCTTAATTATTTTATTTATTTAAGTGCAATGTGATACTCGTGTTATTCAAGAAACTATTTTTTTTCTGTCTTGAATAAAAATATGTATATGTTTCATAATTATAATTAATAAATTTCTAAGACAACATTTTCTCACTTGAGGTTTAAACATATAACGTGTTGTACACATGACCAAAATATTCTATCATACACGAAATTAAATGCAAAAGAAGCTAATAAAACTTTAAGGACTATTCAAAAATGAAAATAAATAATACGTAATTTTAATTTTTGTGATACTGTTGTGATTTTCCTTTAATATTTCTTAGTTTTAAAAGAAAAAGTAATATTTGTGGTAGTCATAACTTTTTCGTACACAGTTTTACGTGGTATACAGCGAAAATTTTGAACATGCCATTTGCAAAATAGGTGAAAAAAATAAGACATAAATATTAGATAAGATAAATTTGGAGCATATTCTTAAAAATGTTATTTCTTTCCATAGAAATAAAACTGAAACAAAAACATTTTCTTCACAAATTAAACTAGCTTTAAATATTTGAAATTGTATTTCGTAAAAAGTAACCGGAATATCGAATGTTACTCATTTGAATAGTTTTCTCCATTTTAGATGAAGCTGGCTTACAATCGCGTTTTTTCTTATTTGGGCTGTAAATAGAGGATCTGCAAATACGTTGTTCCTTAAAAAAATTGATAGTAAAATTTTTATAGTATAGTTTTTATTCAGACAATAAAAACTATGAAATAAATATATATATTAGTGTATCTAATAAGTTATTATTGGTAACAGCGGAGCTAAATGCTCTTTGCCAGAAAAAATATATTCACCCAAAAGAAATCAAACTACTATCACGAAACTTGACAGGAACATAGTCTATTGAAATATGCAAATGATTAAAATTTCGACTCAATGAGACAAGACTACTTTATGAGCTATATGCATATGAGATGCATATTTTGGAATATTTCATGTTTCTCAAATTATTTCTCACGGAGCTATGGCAGAAAAAAAATCATGTTGCTTAAGTTTTACACACAAATGTATAAAGATAAAAAAATCGATTATTTCGAAAACAAAAAATATTTTTCATCAAGTATTAGAAAAAAAATTATTTCCTTATAAATCTTTTAACTCCCTAATTACGAGTATGAATCAAAAATCTCCCCAAAGAGGGATCTGCTATTCAAGCAAAAGAAATACAAAGAGAAACTGTGGGAGAGCTGTCATCAAATGAAACTCAATATCCCGTTAAAATATAACGACGCCATTTGATAATCACCTAATGCCGCGAAAACCAAGTTTGGAAAGTCTTCGTGCTCTTTTTTTACATACAAAAGAGGCGACACATGCATACAAGACTATCATTAATTTAAATATATGTTTTATTATTCTTCAAATTTTCCGATAAATATTTTTCGCTTTAATGACTACATTATATTAATTTAATATCATTGTCTTGACAAATTGTTTAAGGAAGTGTGCAATTTAGTTTTAGGCAGTTTAATCATCCCTAAACTACAGCTGAAAGACGCATCAAATACTTTAATCGAAATTAAAGGTAATCTATAAACGTATAAAGGTGAAGCATCAGATGACAAGATAATTGGTAAGGTAAGCTGATATGTAATTTGTTTTTCCAATATGGATAGGTTTTACATTCCATTAATAGTGTCTAGAAGTTTTTTCATGTTTTGTAATGTTAAATGTTTCACATATCATGTTATAAAATTTTTGACAGATAAAAAGTAAAATTTGCGTTGAAAATTTCAGTATATTTTCAATATATCTTTACAGTGTATTACTTGAAATTTTATCATTAAATAAATAAGAATCAACTATTTTTTCCCCGAATCTCGTTTACACTCTTTTCTTTGAATAGAAATCGGGAAAAAAAGTTATTCTAAAAAAAAAAAAGGTAAATCTCGCTGAGATATAAAATAGAATATTTAATGACAATGATATATATATATATATATATGTATATGTAACAGAAAAGCGACTCACCTGCTCGTATACTCTCTCTCATTTCTTCACTTGCTCTCATTGTAACGACGTGGCATATAGTACACTTGGAGGATAGATACATAGCACATGATAGACTAGAAAGAGGGTGCTGCTGTGAACTGTTTTGACCATTGAGCGGGAAGGAAAGAAGTAGTAGAGTCTGCGATGTAAAATGGACGAAGCTGCCTGTAGTCTCCGATGTGATTTTTAATTGTAAATGAAAATATTAATATAGTAATGTGTTTTAAAGGAAATAATAAAAACGGTAAATCCGGTTAATTAGAGCTGATTAATTAATCTACAAGAGGAACTTACAGACTGGTGACAGCGATGTCATGAAACTAAAAACAGTGTCTTTAACAACAAAAGAAATAGTTGGGGTAAGTACTTTTTCTATCTAAAAGTACCTACGGGCGTATTTTAAATTTGATCTCAAGTTTTGTATTAAAATATGGGTACAAATTAAATACAACAAATATTCTTAATTCTCTTTTTGTATTAAATGCTGAATTTTGACTATTTTTAAGCCTTTTATTTATCCCTGCTATTCTCGTTAATTTATGATTTGTTTTTAAATAAAAACAAAAAATTATCCTATAAAAAGGAAGAAAATTTATTTTGTCTGTGGTTGATTGATTGATGGAATATTAACGTTGCACTATTCAGCTACACGAGGGCTTTTGGCGACGGACCACGTAATTTTGAACCATGGTCAAGTGACGTGGACGACATCTGAGCTGGCACCCCCTCTCCTAACTACCACACCACACCAACGGGAGGAAGTTTCAGCTCTCGAACGATTTAACGTGCATCGCTGTCCTACACGGCGGGTCTTTAGTGGTACTGGGCTCGAACCCGTGACAAAGAAAGCCACGGTCCGATACCTATACCACTCGGCTACCGCGGCCACTTATCTGTGGTTGAATTGAGTACATATAATTGCTCTTTTTTATTAGTTTTAGTTAGTGTATTCTGATTTAAAACTGTTTTCTATGTATGAGATATAAATTAAAAGATTCTCTCAACGGTGTTTAAAAAAATCTGTATTATAAACACATTATTAAGAATTTGTGAAGAGTGAATGATAAATAACTTATGAAAATTGTGATTGTAGCACGATTTGAAGGTGCAGTGAAAAAAATATATTTAAAGTGTATATTTAAGTAGAAATATTTTAGATTTTGCTGAGTCAACGAAATATTTATGACTCTTCTCTTTTACTGAAAGGAAAAAAAACTGACTCATTACGTTTCAGAAGTTCTCAAGGTTAAATGCATAAATTATGTAGCTATTCGAATCATATAAGAATTTGTTTTTTATAAGTTGTTCAGTAAAATTTTTGTTTCCGTGGATTCAGAATACCAGAGGAATTATTTTACTCTCATTATTGTCTTATAATATTTTTTGTTGCGAATAGAAGTGTTTGGTTTTTCTGAAAAATAAAAAGTAAATCTGTAGATTTTATGCAGAAAATCCGGTTTAACAAAAGTAGGATGTTGAAAATGGTAATATTATACGAAGTGCACCTCTACCTAAAATTCAAAGAGAGATTTATAACAAAATTGCCTTTTAATTTTTCACTGGATGTGAAATCTATGAAGGATTCACATCCAGTTCAGAAATCGAGAGCCCTTCTGGAGTTTCTTGAAATAAATCCCTAATCCACTCTTGTAATATGCAACCAAGTTGTCCTCATCCAAAAAATAATTTTTAATATTCTTTGCCAGCATGGCTAAATGATTTTACATGGTTATAAAAACCACTTTCACATGTTGTTCTTCAGATTTGTAAGTTTTAACACATAACGAGCTGGGGCTTTTTTCCCATCATTTACTTCAGTAGAGGTAAATCCAAAATTTAAGTATTTTTGAGAATATTTCCTTTATTTAATTTTCGGAACCATGATCGTCTGTGTACTTGTTGATCCTTCATTATCTTCGAATGTTTGCTTACGACTTAAAAATGTATGTATGATTTTGTTTTAATCTACTGCCGTAAATACTTAATTACCGTGAATTACAATTAACGTGCAAATTAAAAAATGTACATTCAAGCTAGATTCGATAGCTATAGAAGTATTAAGTCGACCAAAAGTGACTGGAATTGTACGAGGAAAAGCATTTTTACATGTTTTGCGCAAACATCCGATAGGTTGCCCAGACTCACGCAAACGTATCCGATAATGCCAGATGTGATGTATATGATAGAGAGCAACATAGACTAGACTATTTTTCTAATGACATTTGTACTTTGAGAAATGGATGCTGAAGGAAATAAATCTTTAATTAAATATATCATTTTGCAATCTGTTCCAATTTAAAAATTAGAGCAGAAAAATAACATAATAATAAGTAAGTAATATATATTTTAAGTAAGAAAATTTTTTTTAAGTATATACTGCTTAAAAGTTACATATACAAAATTTAATATACTTATAATTAAAACCGTATTGTAACTTTAGCGTCTCTATCTCAAAGTGCATTTTTATTGTAGTGAATACATTATTGTTGTACAGGTGTGGGGGGGTGAGACAAATTATGATTGAAAATTGGGTCGTTAGTATTGAAAGTTTGAGAAGCACTGACTTATGTTACTAATTTGTATGGTTTATAATTAAGATCGCCTATTGTTGCTGTAGCGTCAAAGTGCATTTTTATTGCATTTCTGCTCTAATTTTTAAATTGGAACAGATTGCAAAATGATATATTTAATTAAAGATTTATTTCCTTCAGCATCCATTTCTCAAAGTACAAATGTCATTAGAAAAATAGTCTAGTCTATGTTGCTCTCTATCATATACATCACATCTGGCATTATCGGATACGTTTGCGTGAGTCTGGGCAACCTATCGGATGTTTGCGCAAAACATGTAAAAATGCTTTTCCTCGTACAATTCCAGTCACTTTTGGTCGACTTAATACTTCTATAGCTATTGAATCTAGCTTGAATGTACATTTTTTAATTTGCATGTTAATTGTAATTCACGGTAATTAAGTATTTACGGCAGTAGATTAAAACAAAATCATACATAACTTTTTACGTCGTAAGCAAACATTCGAAGATAATGAAGGATCAACAAGTACACAGACGAGCATGGTTCCGAAAATTAAATCAAGGAAATATTCTCAAAAATACTTAAATTTTGGATTTACCTCTACTGAAGTAAATGATGGGAAAAAAGCCCCAGCTCGTTATGTGTTAAAACTTACAAATCTGAAGAACAACATGCGAAAGTTGTTTTTATAATCATGTAAAATCATTTTGCCATGCTGGCAAAGAATATTAAAAAGTAATGTTTGGATGAGGACAACTTAGTTGCAAGTAACAAGAGTGGATTAGGGTTTTTTTTTCAAGAAACACCAGAAGGACTCGTAACTTCCGAACTGGATGTGAATCCTTCATAGATTTCACATCCAGTGAAAAATTAAAAGGCAATTTTGTAATAAATCGCTCTTTGAATTTTGGGTAGAGGTGCTCTTCGTATACTATTACCATTTTCAACATCCTACTTTTGTTAAACTGGATTTTCTGCATAAAATCTACAGATTTACTTTTTATTTTTCAGAAAAACCAAACACTTCTATTCGCAACAAAAAAATATTATAATACAATAATGAGAGTAAAATAATTCCGCTGGTATTCTGAATCCACGGAAACAAAAATTTTACTGAACAACTTATAAAAACAAATTCTTATATGATTCGAATAGCTACATAATTTATGCATTTAACCTTGAGAACTTCTGAAACGTAATGAGTCAGCTTATTTCCTCTCAGTAAAAGAGAGAGAAGAGTCATAAATATTTCGTTGACTCATCAAAGTCTAATATATTTCTACTTAAAATTACACTTTATATATATTTTTTTTTCACTGCACCTTCAAATCGTGCTACAATCACAATTTTCATAAGTTATTTATCATTCACTCTTCACAAATTCTTAATATTGTGTTTATAATACAGATTTTTTTAAACACCGTTGATAGAATCTTTTAATTTATATCTCATACATAGAAAACAGTTTTAAGTCAGAATACACTAACTAAAACTAATAAAAAAGAGCAATTTGATATACTCAATTCAACCACAGACAAGTGGCCGCGGTAGCCGAGTGGTATAGGTATCGGACCGTGGCTTGCTTTGTCACGGGTTCGAGCCCAGTACCACTAAAGACCCGCCGTGTAGGGCAGCGATGCACGTTAAATCGTTCGAGAGCTGAAACTTCCTCCCGTTGGTGTAGTGTGGTAGTTAGGAGAGGGGGTGCCAGCTTAGGTGTCGTCCACGTCACTTGACCAAGGTTCAAAATTACGTTTTCCGACGCCAAAAGCCCTCGTGTAGCTGAATAGTGCAACGTTAATATTCCATCAATCATTCAACCACAGACAAAATAAATTTTCTTCCTTTTTATAGGATAAATTTTTGTTTTTATTTAAAAACAAATCATAAATTAACGAGAATAGCAGGGATAAGTAAAAGGCTTAATAATAGTCAAAATCCAGCATTTAATACAAAAAGTGAATTAAGAATGATTGTTGTATTTAATTTGTACCCATATTTTAAAACAAAACCTGAGATCAAATTTAAAATACGCCCGTAGGTACTTTTAGATAGAAAAAGTACTTACCCCACCTATTTCTTTTGTTGTTAAAGACACTGTTTTTAGTTTCATGCCATCGCTGCCACCAGTCTATAAGATCGTCTTGTAGTTGAATTAATTAGCTATAATTAACCGGATTTACCGTTTTTATTATTTCCTTCAAAACACATTACTATATTAATATTTTCATTTACAATTAAAAATCACATCGGGGACTACAGGCAGCTTCGTCCATTTTACATCCCATACTCTACTACTTCTTTCCTTCCCGCTCAATGGTCAAAACAGTTCACAGCAGCACCCTCTTTCTAGTCTATCATGTGCTATGAGTCTATCCTCCTAGTGTACTATATGCCACGCCGTTACAATGAGAGCGAGTGAAGAAATGAGAGAGAGTATGCGAGCGAGAGAGTTGCTTTTCTGCTACATATACAAATATATATATATATATCATTGTCATTAAATATTCTAATTTAAATCTCAGCGAGATTTACCTTTTTTTTTTAGAATAACTTTTTTTCCCGATTTCTATTCAAAGAAAAGAGTGTAATCGAGATTCGGGGGAAAAATAGTTGATTCTTATTTATTTAATGATAAAATTTCAAATAATACACTGTAAAGATATATTGAAAATATACTGAAATTTTACAACGCAAATTTATTTTTTTATCTGTCAAAAATTTTATAACATGATATGTGAAAAATTTAACATTACAAAACATGAAAAAACTTCTAGACACTATTAATGGAATGTAAAACATATCCATATTGGAAAAACAAATTACATATCAGCTTACCTTACCAATTATCTTGTCATCTGATGCTTCACCTTTATACGTTTATAGATTACCTTTAATTTCGATTAAAGTATTTGATGCGTCTTTCAGCTGTAGTTTAGGGATGATTAAACTGCCTAAAACTAAATTACACACTTCCTTAAACAATTTGTCAAGGCAATGATATTAAATTAATATAATGTAGTCATTAAAGCGAAAAATATTTATCGGAAAATTTGAAGAATAATAAAACATATATTTAAATTAATGATAGTCTTGTATGCATGTGTCGCCTCTTTTGTATGTAAAAAAAGTGCACGAAGACTTTCCAAACTTGGTTTTCTCGGCATTAGGTGATTATCAAATGGCGTCGTTGTATTTTAACGGGATATTGAGTTTCATTTGATGACAGTTCTCCCACAGGTTCTCTTTGTATTTCTTTTGCTATAATAGCAGATCCCTCTTTGGGGAGATTTTTGATTCATACTCGTAATTATGGAGTTAAAAGATTTATAAGGAAATAATTTTTTTTTCTAATACTTGATGAAAAATATATTTTGTTTTCGAAATAAGCGATTTTTTTATCTTTATACATTTGTGTGTAAAACTTAAGCAACATGATTTTTTTTCTGCCATAGCTCCGTGAGAAATAATTTGAGAAACATGAAATATTCCAAAATATGCATCTCATAAACATATAGCTCATAAAGTAGTCTTGTCTCATTGAGTCGAAATTTTAATCATTTGCATATTTCAATAGACTATGTTCCTGTCAAGTTTCGTGATAGTAGTTTGATTTCTTTTGGGTGAATATATTTTTTCTGGCAAAGAGCATTTAGCTCCGCTGTTACCAATAATAACTTATTAGATACACTAATATATATATTTATTTCATAGTTTTAATTGTCTGAATAAAAACTTTTAACTATTACTATAAAAATTTTACTATAAATTTTTTTAAGGAACAACGTATTTGCAGATCCTCTATTTACAGCCCAAATAAGAAAAAACGCGATTGTAAGCCAGCTTCATCTAAAATGGAGAAAACTATTCAAATGAGTAACATTCGATATTCCGGTTATTTTTTACGAAATACAATTTCAAATATTTAAAGCTAGTTTATTTTGTGAAGAAAATGTTTTTGTTTCAGTTTTATTTCTATGGAAAGAAATAACATTTTTAAGAATATGCTCCAAATTTATCTTATCTAATATTTATGTCTTATTTTTTTCACCTATTTTGCAAATGGCATGTTCAAAATTTTCGCTGTATACCACGTAAAACTGTGTACGAAAAAGTTATGACTACCACAAATATTACTTTTTCTTTTAAAACTAAGAAATATTAAAGGAAAATCACAACAGTATCACAAAAATTAAAATTATGTATTATTTATTTTCATTTTTGAATAGTCCTTAAAGTGTTATTAGCTTCTTTTGCATTTAATTTCGTGTATGATAGAATATTTTGGTCTAGTGTACAACACGTTATATGTTTAAACCTCAAGTGAGAAAATGTTGTCTTAGAAATTTATTAATTATAATTATGAAACATATACATATTTTTATTCAAGACAGAAAATAAATAGTTTCTTGAATAACACGAGTATCACATTGCACTTAAATAAATAAAATAATTAAGAATGTAAAGGAAAAAAGTAACTAAATCAAACTAAGGAAATTACAAAATATTGTAACTGTAGCTTTAACAAAAACAAGTTAAAAAGTACTATTAAGCAAGGTGGTTTAAAGGGCAAGCAATTGGACACTAAGACATTTTTCATTTTCTCCTTTGAACAAAAATGATAAAGTATTTAAACACCAGTGTAGCAGTTTCATAAACTAAGATGGCTCATCTTAAAAATTTGTTTAGACTCTTTTTAAATTTAACATGAATGAAAGGAAATGAAGTAATTTCAAAAATTGTAAAAGAGGATTAAATGCCTTGTGGAATAGTTGGGGAAAGGACTTTCCCTCTAAGTAAAGAAAGAGCTGTTTATTTTAGTTAATGACAACATTGTCTTCAGTTTTTTTCATATAAAAGAAAGTGCTCATATTAATTGATAAATTATTTTCTCACTTTTAAAATAATCAGTAAAGAAATTGGAGTATTTATTTCAGAACATTTAAGTTGACCTCGACCAAATAGAAAGTACACAAATGATATATATGTCTTTGAGAACTTACACATTCTTTTAAATATCTGCAATAACATTTCGGTGATAAGTTGTTGTTCATGCTATAGTTTATTTTATTTGAACCATCTATCTGCCACAGATAAGTTGTACACTAGTGCTTCTCGAGCTTTTAGTATTATCGATCCAATATTCAATCTTAATTTTCATCACGCCCCATCCTCCTATATACATCAACCATGCATTAAATTCAATAACTATACTTTGGTACTAAAACTACAACACAATTTAAACCTGCTAAGCGTCACCGGCGTATATAAACGTCTCGCATGGCTAAAGCGTTATTTCTCCCGGATGTATGTGTACGTCTGTTCCATGTACGACCTTTTCTGTGCACAGATATACGTAAAATTATTCCGAAGGCGTTGACAGGCAATAAAAGGGCATCGACAAAGGTTGCGAAGGATGTACTTATTTCAGAAGATTTGCTTATTTATACCTTTTCCCCCCTTCCCCGATACATAGCCTACGCACGTCTATGCGCAAAACCGTGGGATTGGGTTGCGAATCGCATAGCTTTTAATCAGTAGTTGAGGGATCTATTATAAACTATAAAAGTTATCAAGCGTCAATTTTTGTATATAATTTTATATATGACAAAACCATGGGTTCAAAGGTAACTATTATGCTTGCCCTTCACTTAGTATTGTTAAATTAATTATAAAATATATTGTGCTCTACTGATACATTTATAAGTGTATTATATCAGAGTAAATGTGTATTTATTTTTTTATTATGTCAGAATGTATTTTGTTTGTTCACTTTCAGTTAATTTATAACTTTTTTAAATGATCTTTTGTTTTCGACTTTTCAATATGCTCGTGCGCCCTCCTAGACTTACCTTGCCCTCTAAATGGGGCGCGTCCCACAATTTGACAAACGCTGTCGTACATGAATAAAACCAGCGGAACGAAAAGAAATCCCGTATTGGAATAGTCGCTAAGTGATTTTATTCCTGTGTTATTGCACTGGAATATAGCCTACGGAAGAAGATATATCTGCATACCCCCTTACTAGAAAGGAAAGTATGCTTGCAAATGGTGGACTTTATGCGTGATGCGTAAAGATGGTTTTTACCCAGCAATTACTGTTATTGTGATATGCATCCCTAACTGGATCAAATGTCGTTGAAATAGTTTCAGCGAGACATGTGGCAATCTTTTTTTGAGATGGCGAGTCTGGTTGACACGAATGCCATAGCCCTTTGCATCAATAGTTGCCGTTCCTTGGGGATGTTTAGATAAGCTCTCCGCGGGACTTAAAACCAACCAAAAATATTTGGTTGTACAATTTTAATGGCCAGTAGAGTAATTTTTAATTGTAGTTTTCAAACAGCGTGTCTGTTTTACTGTATGTTAACATTAAATATAATAATTTCATTTTTCTTTTTAAAAGTGTTTGCTAAGTGTCTTCTGTGAATTAAATTATTACATGTTACTTGTAAAATTCGACTAATAATTAATAATGAATATAACTGCAATTCACGAGAAGAGAAGCTTTAAAATTGAACCAAAAAGGGAAAATTTATATTAATGATATCTGCTCTCAGCATGACAATTAAGTTCATAGAATAAACGGTATAATTGGGTGAAAAGCAAAATTAATTAATAGGGAATATGAGTTGCCTTTTAAACTGGTTTCTTTGTTTCTAAGTTGAAAACAATTCCAATGAGATTAGTTTCTATTCAAAATACTTTTTTTGGCGGCACTGCACAACTAACCCATTATTTTTTCTATTATAGAAATTACGAAGTTTTTAAGAGAACTCGGTACCCCCAAAATTACAGAATTATATTTTTTTTATTTTTATTTCATCTTATTCTTTTCATTATTATCTTTAGATTGATATATTACTTTTTCATGTCGGTAAACTAGAAGTTGGATAAACTTCATTTGATAAATGTTAATTAATCAATTAGGCATTTCGATCACGCCCCCTCTTTAGAAGAAAAAGCTAAAAAACGCTTCTTGATAAAAAAAATATTTTAAAAAAGAACTAATAACTATAAAAAAGGTGTAACATATAAAGGAGAATATTACCAAGACACATTTTAATAATGTAATTTTTCTTCTTTATGAAATGTGTGCATGTAAAATCTTTGAATTAAGGCACTTAATATTAATAATTTCATAATTTCAGTTCTTATTCTTTGTACGTTTTTCAAACAAATATAATACTTCAATGTTATGTGAAGAAAAAAAACTAAAATTTCTGTCATAACAGAAAAAAATACGAACGGTTTTTCTTGAATTTTCTTGTGCAATTAATACTCTCAAAAATTTGAACATTTAAGAAAATGTATGGTTTAAAAAAAATACGTAAATGCAATTATTTTAATAAAAAATATATGACTAAAAGCTTTAAGTGATAAGTTAGTTTAAGCATTTTATAATAGTTTTTTCAAAATTATAAGCTTTAAAGTGGTTTTCAAGTTTATGTTTTTTCCATACATTAGTGCGTTCAAAATGCTACTCCTTCTACAATTATTTACCAATCACTTCCCTTTTTATCCTGTTTTTTATATGTAAAGCGCGTAACAAAACTAGAGATCCATTTTGCTGTAAACTGAATCCTTTTTTTAAAACAAACATTTAAATTTTGGAGATATTGGCTTTTTTGTTGAATGGTCTCAAGTATATCATGATTTTATTTATTTTCTACAGAATTAACTTTTTGTAAAATTGGTCCCTTAAGTATTAAGAACGCCTTTAAGAATATTACAACTTATTTCAGGTCAAAAGATTAATAATTGGAGAAGAATTAAGATTTTAAAGTTTTCCAAATTTTATCCAAAGAATTTAAAATTTTAAAATTGTATAAATAATATGTGACAAAATTCATCTCGTATCATTTTCTTGAACTAAAACATTACATTAAATGCTAAAATATAGTTTTTAAATGCATAAGTGAAAAACTTTGCTCCTCGGATACCTAGTCTTTTTAATGAGATTCGAGTCTCCTTATTTCCATGCTAATTGGAATCAATCCTTAAGTACATTTGAATTGATATTTTCTAATAACTTATGGGTTTCAGGGGTGTTAACTGTGTCTTGAGTGCTGAAAATATAAACAATTTTCCAAAATATATAATTCTTTAATATTAAAATTTCCCATTTTTACACACTATTTATAAATGAATAAGGCACCAAAAAAGTGTAAAATGTTTAAAATATAATCATGATGTACGAGTAAGCATATAAAAATATGAAACATGTAAGAAATATTAAGTAATATTTACGTTGCGTTTGCTGTTTTCTAAAATAGTAACTCTAATTACTAGCAATAAGTTGATTCATAAAGTTAAATGTATCAATATTACACTGTAGCTATTTTTATATAAATATAATAATAAATTATACTTTTTAAAAGGAAAAAAAAATTAAAACATTTTAATTTTTTTCAAATATTTTAAAATAAAAAAGATATATAGTAGTATATAATTACGTAGGGTAGAAATAGTATGATACATTTAATAATTCTACAAAGTTTTATACTTCAATGGCTACTGTTTTAGAAAATAGCATGAACACTGTATAAATTTGCTTAATATTTATTGCAAAAATGTTTATTTTCAAATGCTTATAGTTTTTAAAATTATGATTTTATTTGAAACATTTTGTACTTTTTTGAAGCCACATTCCTTTATGATTAATGGGTAAAATATTCGAATTATTTAATTTCAATTTCAAAGAATTAAATCTATTTGAAAATTGTTTATATTTTCTTCCCTCCAGAGAAAATTAACACCCCTGAGACCTCTTATGATTCTTTCAGTGAGTAGAGTGTTCAGTAGTGAGTTTCTTCGTTTTGGGTTATGCATATCTGTATATCAGTTGTTTTCATTATTAGTAGTTTCGTGCTTATATCTAATAATAAAAGCATTGTGAAGAATTTATGAGATCAAATTCGAGCTAAAGGCGAATCACAGAATTTATTTTCATTATTCTTTTTTTTAAAATTTTTTCCTGTTATCGATCACACGAGTATTCTTGGAAATGAGCGAACCGATTGGCTTGCAAAGGTTGCAACCAAGCGCAAAATTTACATTACCGTTTATATTCCTAAATCATTTTATAAAATTACGAAAGAAACAATGGTGAAGTCTTGGAACCAAGAATATCTCATTTCTAATAAAGGCATATTAACAAAGAAATTTTTTCCAACTATTAATTAGAGACTGCCATGCCATCATTTTTATTCTAATTACAAAATAACCCAATCTGTCACTAATCATGGTAATTTTAAAAGCTACTTGAAAAAATTAAATTCAGTACTTCCTAAGACTGTAATATTGGTATCGAGGAAAATGTAGAAGATGTTATCCTTCCGTGTTCCAAGTATTTCAGAGAAAGGTCATAAGACTGGCTTTCAAGAGACGACCTATTTTCATCAAAAAAGTGCTTTTAAAAAGTTCTGTGAATTACTTTTAAATACTTGTAATTATTCACAACCTCAATTTTTTTTCTTTCTTTCCCTTGTAATGTTTGATTAATACTTACTTCTGTGAGCCCTGTGTGATACTTTGTGGTGCACGGGGATTTTATAATTGTTTTTAATAAAAAAATTTTTAAAAAAACATAAGAAACTACATAAATCAATCAATCATAGCATAAAAATAATTTTTTTCTGATTTATCTTAAAGTAGGTTAGCTACACACACACTACATAATTTTCTGAAAAGAAACAAAATAAAATAGTTTCTGAACTATGAAAAGAAATAAAATACTTATGATATTTCATAAAAATAACTTAACATATTTATTACCTAAAGGTGAAATATACAAAAGTACCGGTTGATTTAAAATTAGTGTGACCAATTTTATGAGTATATAACTATTTATGGAGAATTTCTATCGTTTTACTTATGATTTTATTTAAAAAACGAACCATTTAAGAGAGGACACAGTGCGATTCAATTGACAAAAATCGGTCAAAAAATCAAATCTAATTTTTTAGCCAAAATTATTCTTTATATAAATTTCTTTAACCTCACAAAATTTTAAAGCTCTAAATTTAAAAAAGTAGAATTATTATAGCTTTTATTTTGGTTTTATTAACATTCATATGGCAAATCAAAACTTTAAATAAACTTATCTCAGAAAGATAAAGTAACTAGTCTGTTTTTATTTAAAATGCTAAGGCTTTTTTTCCATTGTGCATAATGCTTAAAATTTTTTTTACCTATTGCTAATAGTACATGTAGCGTAAGTTAGTATGCAAAAGTTAGCAAAGCAATACTTATTTTTTAAAAAATAATGGAACTCAGAATTTATACATCTTTTTAAGGAATTTTCAATAACCATTCATAAAAAGAAGTATTGTACAAATACCAATCATGTTATCACAAAAACCATACCAACTTTTGTTGTATGTGGTGTGATGTACTTGTATATCAAATTTTATGCGCTTATGTAAATTTTTGTAGGTGGAGTAGCATTTTAAAATCCCTTCACAATTTTTTTTTCCTTAAAAAATTAAATGCTTAGCTTTTTATGAAATTTTGAGCATAGAATATTTTTTACATAGTATACGCACATAGGAGGCAACCAAAAAAAATTTGAAAATCCTCAAATTAAAAATTTTAGTTAAATTCGTATCATGTCCTCTTAAATTACTAATCTAACTATTTTCATCAGTGAAAGTAAGTTATAGTATCGAAATATTATCCTCAAGCCCGGAACAAAATTTTAAGGATTTTAAAGGATATTTGTTGAAATTCTGTTTTAAATAAGGCATTTTAAAATAAAAAATAATACATTTTTCTAATGAAACGAATCGAACTTCTACATTTGAAATGAAATAAAATTTTGCTCGCAATCAAAAGCTGCAGGAAAAAAAATGTAAACGAAAAGAATTCATTCACAAAAAAGAAAAAAAAAGTCTTGAAAAGAGTTATCGTTGAAGACAATTATCTGCTCCAAAGAACTTTAGCAAAGAGACTGTATGTATCGCAATCGAGAATTTGTTGTCAGAAAAAGAAATTGGTTGTAAAAAGGTGAATATATATATATATATATATATATATATATATATATATATATATATATATATATATATAGTATAATAAAATAAAAGTGAAGAAGTACTAGAACCTACAATGCTAAAGAAATAAGAAATTGAAATTCAGCAGACACAACAAATGTAAATACAAAAAAGTCATTGGATTAAACTGGAGACCTATTATGATTTCTAAAGCTGTAGCTGAATTAGACCAGCGAATTAGTGTTAGCAATGCTTTGTGGATTCAACCTTCCCCGTACGGCAGAAGTTTTCGACACAATAGGAAAAAAAAAACCAAGTTGGAAAGTTAAGCCTAACGCAACACGTGGATGAAGAACCTAATAAAATCGTAAAAAGAAATTGAGAAATGAGAACAATATATATATATATATATATATATATATATATAGAGACTGGTTTATGTATATATATATATATATATATATATATATATATATATATATATATATATATACATAAACCAGAATTATAGCTTTTTTCGAATTATTGCTCATTATTTCTCTTTTTATTAATGTGATTGAAAAAACTTTTGCTAATGATATTTTATTTGGGTCCTTTCAATGTACCTTTAACTTTTAAAATAACTATGAATTTAAAAAATAACAAGTTTTATGCGACTGGCAGTTTGTTATACCAGGGTATGACATTGCTCGGTGGTACAGTATAATGGTATCTGTACCATCGTCTCATCCATTTACCATTTTATGAGATCTTATATAGAAATTTTGTATATATTTGGGTACGGCTTTAGTTAGTTAGTGAGATGGGCACAAGGGTTCTGTGTTGGCATATAAAAAAACTATAAATTTTTTAAAAAATACAGAAAAATGTGTGAATTGTTTTGATAATCAGAATTCTTTTGCTTTCCCTTCTGTATCTAAACATTGTCGTGTTAGAGTTTTTAAAACTCGAATTTTTTGGAACTCTAAATATAAGAATTTATCTCGTACAGCAAAACGAAATATTCATGTTTCCGATAGTATAGATAAAAATCAAAGAGATAAGGATTTTGGTAACATATTAGAAAATAGGTTTTTCAGAGATATTCATGCTTTAAAACTAAAATTTAGATCTTGCACTGATAAAAGATGCAAGGCGTGTGGCACGATGAGTAGGGAACAGTTGGATAAGGATGCAGGTTATTTATTTTGTAAGACTTTTAACTGTGTTTACAAAATGACATGCAACATATGTAAATTCGCTTATATAGGTCAGACTTCAAACACTATCAATATTAGATTGAATCAGCATAGGTCTGATACAAGGAAATTTGATTGCAACAATAACCAAGCTAAGATTGAGATAGGACACTTTCATAAACATGGATTCAATAACATAACTGTGCATATACTTAGAATAGTGCCAAATATTAAACAAAGATTATGGTTCGAAAACTTTTTTATAGATTCATTTAGATCATATTATCCTTATGGTTTGAATGTTATATGGAAAGGTGAAAGTGTCTTATTAGCTTTTAAACAAAAATCCGAGAATTCATTATATATTCCGAATTTTAATAAATTTATTGATAATAGTAATAATATTCGTTTAGCGAGAATTTCAAAAGCTAAACGCAGAAAAAAAGGTATTAGAGACCTGTCAACCCTCAAGAATTCTATGTTAGAATTAGCTGTTAAATTTGATGATAAAACTGAATAAAATGTGAAATGTGAATAAAACTGAAATTAAAATTATGGCAGATATTTTAAGCAGATATAAATTTCGTGATTCTCATGGTATGCATATGATTCGAAACCTTAATAACTATTTAGTACAAAAAATGAATATTAAATTAGATGCAAGTGAAAATTACTCTACAGAATATTGTACATTATTATTTATGAATAAATCCTTTAACAAAATTAATTTTTCAAGTATATTCCAAAAATATCAATCCTTTTTTCCTATTAAAAATATTATTATTAAAAAGGCTTTCAAATACAACAAAAAATTAGGAAGATTTATATTTAATTATAATCAAATCTCGGAGCTTCTAAGTTCAGAATCATGTAGATGCAATCTATATCGAGACTATATTGATGATTATCATCAGCTCGTTGTCACAGGAGACCTTAGCATCGTGAAAGATGATTTGTTAAGAAATTTTATGGAAAAAGGTACCGGTTTTAGACTGATGATCACAAAAAATAAATCTAACGTTATGAAACAAATCATAAAAGATTTAGATAAATTCTACCTTAAAATGGCAATTAAATACGGAATGCCGATTGAAGCATTCAATCAATTTAGATCTTATGTAACAACAGAAATTCAGGAATTAGATTTTACTGTTGAAAATGAAATTATGTATAAAGATCTTAAATCATCAATAGTAAATATCCAAAATGACTTCGTTATTACATATGTTGATAAGGTCTCTGCTAATTATGCCATAATTTGTAAATATTTTTACAGTAAAATATTAAGTAACCACATTTTAAATAATAATTCATTTCAAAAATCAATTCACAATAATAGAGAAGATGATAATCGTCTTTTAGCTTTTAACAATAGACTGAATATTCATCTAAATAATATTAAATATCCAAGTATTTTTTTAACACCAAAATTTCATAAAAGGCCTATAAAATTCCGTAGTAAAACTAATGGATACAATACATATATCACGAAGTCTGGGAAGATCTTACAATCTCTTCTTCAAAATCTAATTGATAATTTACAAAACACGGCAATTATTAAAAATAGCTTAGAGATTGCTAGAGTTACTAAGGATATGATGATTTTTTCTATGCATGGTTTTGATTTCGAGGACCTTTTTAATTCTATAGATATTGACGATATGATTAAGGTTCTACAGTTAATTTATGATAAATATGAATTATATACTTCAATGAAAAAAGAAAAATTTGATATTCTTGTTAACCTCGTATTAAAAGAAAATTTCATTACATTTGATCAGAATCTTTATAAACAGATCAAAGGATTACCTCAGGGTGGTCCAGCTAGTAATTGTTTAGCGAACCTATATTTACATTTTTTTGAAATAGATCATATTGTAAATGATTCTTACTTAATTTATCGTTATATAGATGATATAATAAGTTTTGTTAAAAATAGTGAATACAAACCAAATATTACATTCTACCCTGATTATCTCAAGCTCCTTAAAACTAACTTCAACTCTAATAGGGTGGAATTCTTGGATTTAGACTTGCATCTTATTAACAATATTGTAGTCAGTAACATTTTTGACAAAAGAGATTCGTTTAAGTTCCATATAATTAAAATTCACGTATGGAACAGTAATTTACATATATCAATTTACAGAAATATCATTTTGAATTTTTTATTTAGAAATGATAACTTAACTACCCACAAAATAGATAAATACAATAATATAAAATTTTTTTTCAATGTTGTTTAGATCATGAATACCCTTTTAATTTCTTGAGATCTTATATTCATCACAAATACATTAACCGGCTTGCTACTTCAATTCCAAATCCACCACACAACAATAGGTTTTGAAAGTCAGCATGTTAGTGGTCTTGCTGTGAAGATTATATCATAACACTCATATCACAGTTTACATTTTTCCACACACATCTTGAACATCTTACACATTGTTGACAACCAACCAAATTATAGCCTAGCAAATTTACATTTTTGACAATCAACCAATTCAAATTTTACCATATTTGATTGTCGTCATTTTATACTTGTCTTTTCTGGCTGGTATAAAAGTCAGCTCAAAAGATGTGGTTATGTATTTTCGAATTTTTTAACTTAGTGAATAATTGACTTTCATTAATGGCAAGACGCTTGTTTCTCTTCGTAAAAGCTTTGTGAGTAAAGAAATTTTGTTAAATTAATTTTTGAATGATACTTTTCTTATGTAATTGTTTTAGCATTTTTCTACTTTTCTTGTGATTTTGTGATTTTTTCTGCATTAAGAGTTTTGGGAGAGTTTGTTACATAAAAGTAGTGATTGGTTTTATCATGCTCTCTGAGTTATCCATACTCTGAAGTTTTGTTTATTTTATTTTATTTGGTTTTCCTACCGAGTTGCAAAGGGGAAGGTTGGCGCCTTTAAACTAGTTTAACCCCACTTATTCGGTCTTAAGTCCGAAATTGCTTTCTGACTCGCTAGGTTCTGCTTTTTGTAGTTCTTTTATTTCTCTATAATTTTATTCTTCATGTTCAGCATATATATTTTTATTATGCTATTTCTTGTTATGTTCTTTATCTATTATTTCTTGTTTTTGATAAATAATACATATTTCTTTTATATATATATATATATATATATATATACACTGGCCTCAAAAAAGTTAAGGTACAACATGTTTTTCGAAGCTCAACATAAAAAAATGGCAGTAACAATAAAATGCATAGTTTACATGAATGATAATAACGAACTTTAAAAACATTAATGCAAAAACGATTGCTACCACTTTTATTTTATAGAAAAGAACGTATATTTATGAGTGAGAGAAAAATATGCAAATATCAAGCTTTCGTACTTTTGTGTGTAAGTTGTGTTGATTTTCAACAGTTGTTGGCAGTTTCGTTGACAATAGTCAATAGAGTTTAGAAAATGTCTCGGAGACGTCGTTTACCCAATTCGTTAAGGTGGCGGGCAGTTGGATGGATGGAAATGGGATTGTCGCAGGCTGATGCTGCTAGACGTCTCAATGTGTCTCGTAGTGTTATTCAGCGACTTTGGGATCAATACCAATCCGAAGATTCTGTGTCCAGAAAACCTGTTCCAGGCCGACCACGAGCTACAACACCTGCAGAAGACCGTTTTCTAGCTCTTTCGGCACGAAGGAGAAGAACCACTACTGTGCCGCAGCTCGTTGCAGAACACTTTCAAGCATCAGGAAGAAGAATCTCCGCTACTACGGTGCGAAATCGTCTTCACAATGCAGGTCTGTATGCAAGAAGACCAGTTGTGTGCGTTCCCCTCAACGGACGACAGCGAAGGAACCACTTATGCTGGGCAAGAGAGCATGTTTCTTGGACGCAGCAACAATGGACTTCTGTGCTGTTCACAGACGAGCCCAGATTTACAATGGAGAGTGATTCAGCGCGTCTACTGATCTGGAGGGAACAGCGCACTAGATACCATCAATCCAACACTATTGAAAGACACAGTTATAGAGGTGGTGGAATCCTGGTTTGGGCAGGGATCTCGCTCGGTGGCCACACTGACCTGCATGTGTTCCATGGAGGAACCGTAACTGGTCTTAGATATCGGGATAAGATCCTTGATCCATTTGTCCGCCCATATGCTGCTGCTATTGGCAACGACTTCATTCTGATGGATGATAATGCACGACCTCACCGAGCTCGGATTGTTGAGGAGTATCTGGAGGATCACGGTTTGGAACGAATGGAATGGCCAGCTCGATCTCCAGACCTGAATCCGATAGAACATCTTTGGGACTATCTTGGCAGAGAGGTTGCTGCTTTAAATCCTCCTCCAAGGTCGTTACATGAGCTGAAACAAGGCTTACTCTGTGTCTGGTCTTCGCTTCCCTATTCCGGTGTCCGACAACTTAATAAACAGCATGGGAAATCGATGCCGCCAATGCATTCAAGTTAGGGGTGGACACATTCCTTATTAGAACCCATTTTTGTATTGTTTTTATGCCATTTTACCACATAACACTGTGATGTGCTGTTTTCTCCAAGAATGGACTTTTCCGCAGAGATTGCTTTTTTTTTTGTTATATAAATCGTTTTTGCAATACACTTATGCAAATTTCTATGACGCATTCAATAAAAAACTATTTAATGCACATATCCTCCAAATTTTTTGTTTCTACATTCATTTATTTGCAAATTAGACACAAAAACCCGGTTGTACCTTAACTTTTTGAGGCCAGTGTATATACATAAACCAGTCTGTCATTAATTGTCTGCAAAGACCGTAGAAAAATGAAGAAAATGATCTTGGCGTCTGTATTTAATGTTACGGAAAGGTATATATATACAAAACACGAATAACTTCGGATAAAGCACTGTTTCATCTGTCATTTACAGCTGGCGAAACGAAGATGCAACATATTTCACGCGAACGCCGCCGCAAAGACGCAGATCTTTCGGAAAAGGCAAGTGAGCCGTCAAGCGTTATGGTATGGATGAAAATGCCCTCTCAAGGTTTAACAAAACCATTTTTTGTCCAGAACCAAAGGCTGAAATTGATGCTGCATACTATCAGCAAAATAGTTCGAAGCACTTTATCAATGAAAATAAACATCTTTACCTTCGGGAGATTTTTTTATCAAGATTCTGCACAATGTCATACTGAAAAATCAATTGTTAAGAGCTAAAAAATTAAAATAAATAAATTTTCTTCCTTTTGAGAAATAGCTATCATCACCGCCACTATACTCCATGCGAATATTTTTAATGGGAGTGCTTAAAATATAAACCCAATTAAATCAATGTACAGCGAAAACTCTCCGAAGGCTTCAGAAAGTAATCAAAGAGGAAGTTAGAAAACTCTCACCCCCAAAATGTTCCAGAAAACTCTTTTTGCTTGGCTAAACATTTACTTAAAGTGTACTATGATGAAGGAAGCCACAATGAAAATTTCAAGTGAATCGCTTCATTCAATAAAAATGCATGCTAATGTGAAAAGGGTCACCCTACAACCGTTAATTCTTGCATTTATAATTCTGACGGTTTCAAATTAAGGTCACATTGTAGTTTACGCTTTAAGGTACATTATTATAGCAGTCATTACATTTTCATTGTATGGGGGTATGATAGAAAATTGAGGTACCAATATTGAAAGTTTGAGAAGCACCAATTTAGGCGCAAAGCAACTTTTAGGACAAACCAAATTTCAGGAGTCTCAGTAAATTACTTAAAGAAAATTTACTCTTTTAAAATTGAATTTGACAGTATTTGAATATTTCGTACTACAAAGTTATCGCTACAACTAAAGTTCCGGTCTATTGGTAGTTTAGAATTCATGAATACAATGTTAATTTCATATTGGTTCTCTTTTCCTGTACATATCTCAAATAATGTATAGATTTGAATGAATTAAAGGGCCACTGCAAGAGTAAAAATATTAAAGGTTTCCCTTGGAATCAAATTTCAAAGTACCTCTTTGAATTTTTAAAATAAACAAGAACATTTTTAAATATTTGGCAAATTTTAATAATAATTAAATCTCCCTAATATTTTACTCTTTCAGATGCAATTTTTTGCATTCAGATCGATGCTTTAGATTAAATTTTAGAAAGAAGGTAGAATTTAAACGTATTATTGGCATTGTTTCCCCTGATTCAAAATGGCCGATAGAAGAGACACTTAGCTTGATAATCAGTGTAACTTGAACTTAAGCTGCTCAGCTACTGATTTGATGGGAAAATGTCTTTTCCTATCTTTTTTACAATACTATTCCGAAACGCAAGAAATTCGTAATTCCACAAAAAATAGGAATTATTGTTATCTTGGTGAATAATGAATTTATTTGAAGCAGCATTGATTAATATTTGTCTGGCCATTATGTGTATAACGTTTGTAAATTACGAAGTGAATATATACTATATAAAGGAGTTATGAAGTGGCTCTGTGATTTAAGGCAGTTTGCTTTTGTTTTACCATTAATTTTTGTCATCAAATTTCATCACCATTTCAATTAATATATCTGTTTATATATTTGAGCAATACGTTACAACAGTGTTTTTAAGAATGTGGGGCGTGCGCTCTTAGGGGGCTTATATCGAGAAGTCTGAGTATATCGAAAAGTGGAAAACAATCATTATTTTTTAAAAAAATTATTAATTTATTGAAAGGAAACAAAAATAAATAAATAAATTCCTACATAATAAAAAATAAAATACACATTTAAACTGATATATTACACTTAAAAAAGTATCAGTACTGCACCATGTATTTCATAAATAATTTAACAGTACTAAGTCAAGAAAAAGTTTAATAATTACCAGGGACTCTATGGGCACGTCATAAAATTTTATGCAAATTTAATACTTATCTTGATAATTTGTACGGTTTGTAATTAAAGTCATATTGTAAATTTACATCAAAGTATATTATTGTATGTAAGAGGGCGCCATGAAAATTATGATTGTAAATTGGGTAGTGAGTATAGAAAGTTTGAGAAGCACTACATTGCAATTATCTAAAACTGTTTGAAAGCAATTTTTTGACATTTTATTGTAAGCATTTACTTAACTAAGAATTCAAATACTGTGTACAAATGTTTGTAAACACTTTAAAACATCTTTAAATCTATGATATTTTGTCAAATGAGTCACGATAGAATTTTTTTCATTTTTTTTCAATGTTCAATTCAAATTTATATTTATAAATTTCAGCTAGAAAACTGAAGATATATATATATATATATATATATATATATATATATATATATATATATATATATATATATATTATCAAGTCATCTGTTTCTGATAGAGAAATAAATAATCGAATTTTAACTTTTCATGAAAAATTAAGAATTCGAAATAATAATAATTTTAAATTTCCACATATATTTCTTACTCCCAAATTTCATAAAGATCCAGTCAAATTTAGGACAGTTTTAAATGGATTTAATACATATATTAGCAAAACAGGCAAAATTTTCCATAAAATATTAAATGATACAATAAATAATCTTAAATCCACAACCATTCTTAAAAATAGTAAATCACTTATTGAACAAATGGAAGATAAAAAGATTTATTCAGTCTATAGTTGAGATTTTGAAGAACTTTTTAATTCTATTAATATTGAGATGATTTGATTAATATACTTGTAAATTTACATAAAGATAATTTATTTAATAATGTTAATAATGATAAAATTGTTTCAATACTTAGGTTTGTACTTAAAAAGAACTATATATGACATAACGGTAATTATTATCTGCAGATTAAATGTTTGCCACAAGGTGCAACTGCGATCAACTGTCTTGCAAATTTATACTTGTATTATTTTGAAAGTAGTTACAATAAAATTCTAAATATTATATATATCATTATATATAGATGACATAATCATTTTTGGCGAACAACCCAATTTTATACCTAACATTAATTTTTATACACAATATCTTAATTTAATACAGACAAATAGTAACAGAAATGAAGCAAACTTTCAGAACATACATATCAAAATAAAAGGTAATGCAATAGTTTCTAATATTTATGATAAAAGAGAAGATTTTAATTTCAATATTATAAAAGTTCCTCATTGGGAGAGTAATGTACATGTTTCTATATTTAAAAATATTTTTATTAATCATACAACGCAATAAATTTCTGGTGTCAAAAAATCAGAAATAATAAAAAACTATAAACATCTTACTAAATATTGCTTAAATCAGAAAGACCCAATTAATTTTATTAATAGTTATATGAATAAATCTATTCAAAGTAGTAAGTATTAAAAATTTTGAGATTGATAATAATTTATTACTATAAACTTACACATTTCATAGTTATAGTTTCCTCCATATTCTAATATAAGGTAAAATTACTTATTATTGCTTTATTCATATATACACTGGTGTGCAAAAATAAAGGACGAAGTCGAAAAATTAGCATATCAGCTGAACGAAGAGACAGAGCGGACAGAAAGACCAATCAGGGGATTAAGTAAGGTGATGTACGGTAGCACATGCGCAGATATGCAGGTAGACGTAATGAGGGTTTGATTGATTGATTGATTGAATATTAACGTCGCACTGTTCAGGTACACGAGGGCTTTTGGCGACGGACCACGTAATTTTGAACCATGGTCAAGTGACGTGGACGACACCTGAGCTGGCACGCCCCTTTCCTAACTACCACACCACACCAACGGGAGGACGTTTTAGCTCTCGACAGATTTAACGTGCATCGCTGCCCTACACGGCGGGGCTTTAGTGGTACTGGGCTCGAACCCGTGACAAAGCAAGCCACAGACGTAATGGGGGAGTGTCTGAGTAGTACAAAGCATGTTGTCGGTGTAAGATCAGTATTTCTGGCAAAGAGATTGTACGCCGTATAGCAGTTAAAATCACACCGAGTTGCTGCCTCAGAGAGAAATGGCGAATAATCAATGTGTTAGATGACGTCTGGATGCTTTTACCCGAGGTCGAATCATTGGGAAGTTGGAGGAAGGCCGCAGTGTTACAAGTGTGGCTGCAGAGTTCGGAATTGCTCACAGCATCGTTTCACGACTTTGGAGACAATTTCAAACTACAGGAACAGCTATCCGGGGGTTCAGTAGTGGTCGTCCACGAGGAACCACGCCGCAGATGACCGGTACATTGTCTTACAGGCCAGAAGAAACAGGCGGCAGACAGCGGGAGAAATCGCTAGACACACGACACAGGCGACTGGACGACTGATATCGCGTTTTACCTTTTCCAGAAGACTGCACGGTGGTGGTCTGTTTGCACGACGCCCTGTACGGTGTGTACCTTTAACGCCTGCCCATCGCAGAAGGCGTTCTCTGTGGTGCCGGGAACACCGGAATTGGAGAGACAATGAATGGGGACGAGTACTCTTTACAGATGAGAGCAGATTCAGTTTGAGTAGCGATTCTCATCGCATATTCATCTGAAGAGAGCGGGGAAGCCGCAATCATCCCTCGAACATCATTGAAAGGGACATGTATGGAGGTCGCGGTGTTCTCGTTTGGGGAGGCATCATGCTTGGTAGTCGTGCAGACCTTCACTTCTTCAACGCAGGTTCAGTCAACGGGACCCGTTATTGTAACGAGATTCTTCTTCCATATGTGCGTCTTTTTAGAGGCGCTATGGGTCTGCAGTTCCTTTTCATGGACGGCAATGCACCATGTCATCGTACAGTAGCTGCCGAACAGCTCTTAGAAAGTGAGGATATTGAACGTATGGATTGGCCGGCACGATCTCCGGATCTCAATCCCATCGAGCATTTATGGGATTTTCTAGGCAGATGCTTGGCAGCTCGTACCTTACCACCAGTAACGATTCGGGAGCTTCGATTGGCGCTGAAAGAAGAATGGGCAGCAATGCCTCAACAACTCATTGACACCCTCATTCTCAGCATGGGCAGACGCTGTGAAACCTGCCTAGCATTCAGGGGAGATCATATCCCCTACTAAAGACCGGATGTTTCTTGCTGGACATCCATCACAGGGATGTTTCGGCCTTCAGTCGCATTGCGCTCCATGCTACTTTTTCAATCAAGCTTCTTTTTATCCCTCTGATTTCTCTTTTAGTAAGTGTTGCTTACATTACACATGTCCTTACGTATTGGGGCTTTTACGGTATTAAATGTGTTCATTCGGAAAGCTTTTGTACAAAGTTATATTGAAAAAACCGTCTCGTCCTTAATTTTTGCACACCAGTGTACTCTAGTGTTACTAAAGTAATGATAATTTGTAACTCTCTTGCTAATTTTTACTTCTATTCTTTTTACACTCTTGTTAAGTGCTACATTTCAGCCATTCACATGATTAAAATCTACATTAGGGTCCAGAATCTGGCAATAATTTTTTATTGCACTCAGATTTAGTTCGAGCTTTGTATTTTTAAGGGCAATTTTTAGGCAAGTTACGTATATCTTGTAATAGATTTAGATATCCCTATCCATGATTTTCTATAGGTTTTGCTCAGTATTATTTACATAAAGGGGAAGGTTGGCTGGACAAAAAACATGTTCATCCCCACTTTTATTTAAATAATGTTACATATTAGCTGTCCTTAATCAGCAATGTTTATCATACTGCAGCATCAATTTTATAATTTTTAATCTCGGTTGTTCATTTGTCCTTCATTGTGTGATTTTCCTACTGTCTTTGTGTTTTTCGAATGTGATTGTTGGATGTTACCTCTTATTTGTATAGAATAAGACTATATATATATATATACATATACTATTCATGTTATACTATGAGATTTTTATGATTTTTCCTCGAATAAAAATTAAGGAATTTTGTGTATGTTGGCATAATTTGAAATGAGCAAACATTTTATACAAATATTCTTAAAAATCCCACAGAACCAGGAGGGAAAAACTATATCAGGATTGAAATTTTTCTTCTTATATAAAGATTTTATTAAAAATGAGATGGTGTTCCAAATTTGTTCTACCAATGTAGTTAAAAATGTAAAATAAAATATAATTCATTAAACATATGTGAAATCTCTTGTAATTCAAATACAAGTCTTCATGTTTTAAGAATGATTTAAATACGAAACATCAACTGGTGAAAATTGAGGTATTGTTTGAAAAATATCTTAAAATTTCTACCTATGAAATTATTCTCATTAACAGAACTTTCTTTTGAATATCTGCTATGAATATTTTATTATATAGAATATTGTATATATGGTGAGTAAATCTCATAAGAACTGTATTAAAAAAGTTTCAGTTAAGAATAGGTATCATTTGCAGCTTAGAAGGATTAATCATTCGATTAATTCAAGATTAATTATTGCTTTATTTTTATTAGTACCAGTATACACTATGAAATATATATTTAGAAAAATGTTTATTTGTCAAGAGTATACAAAAAAAAATAAAGTATTGCAATTTAAAAAAGTTTCTAAAAAGCTGAATACATTTGAATTGTTTTATATTTCACTTACCGTCAAATAGTTATAATTGCTTGAATTGAACTATTTTCTAAAATTCATATATTATCATGTATAAAGGAACAGTGAAATATCTTATTATCTTAAAAAAAATGTTCTTCATTGCATTTGTCCTTTTTTCATATTTTTATCTGAAACCTGTGGTAAGGAAGAAATTCATTATGAAATAAAAATGTAATGGTATAAAAATCAATAAAATGCAGCAAAATATTTTAAAAATGAAATAAATTTACATAATTCAGTATTTCTGGAAATATTTAACTTTTTGAACAAATTAAATGCAATTTTCAAATAATTTATACATTTTAGTGCATGTAGTATATACTTAGAAGTTGCATTTCTTGTAGTAAATGCTTGGAAATAGATAGTCATTTCTTGTAGTAAATGCTTAGATAATGTTTTTGGAACAAATTATTCTTTCTCTTTTTCCTAAATCGCTTTGTGTAATAAACGTTTGTTATCACTAAGAAATTTGTGCTTTATCTTGATTTTCAAATTTATAAAGATATTTAGTTGACCTAGGCATTTGAGCTCACCAATAAAAAAATTATGTGTCTTTCCGGCATTAAAAGCGAAAGTTGAATTTTATTAAATCGTATTACTAGACTAAATAAATTTATTTGTCCAGTACTAATTATTACATTATTTTTCACAAAAGAATCATTACTTTAATTACTATTTTTATTTGCATTGAGTGTGAAGCATTGTTAGAAATCAAATAATTGTTTGAAAGATGAAAACAATGAAATACGTACGAGAAATAGAGAGGAAAATACACGGAAGATAGAAAAGTAGAAAATACTTTAATATGTTTATTTTGAGGATTAATATGAATTTAAAAACTATTTAAGGAGATTAAAATTTTAAAAAAGCCTGATTTTCTTTCCTCTTCTTTTCAATTCTTGGTTTAGCAGATATATTTACATTATGGATGAACACATTTTTTTCTTACAATTTTGTGCGTAGTTGTCTCAGCTTTTTCTTGGCATAGACTTTGCACCTGTTGAAGGATTTTATTAATTTTTACTTTACCTAAATCCCTCATCGGAAATCGGCTTATTTTAAATGCAAAGTTAATGTTCGCTTTAAAGAATTATCAATTTATCTGCTACTTTATGGAACCGTAACACTAGAACGTCCGTCGGTGTTATTAACACACTGGAGTATGTTTACTTTGTTCCCTGTTCTACGTTTTTGTAGAGAATTTGAAAAAAAAAATCTTGAATTTTAATAATTTTTCCTGGTGATTACACTAAAAAGGTTTTGTAGTTTAAGTTAATTAGGAGTAATCTTATAACTAAATATACCTAGAACGTCCGCTGGTGTCGTTTAAACACCAAGGCAATTTATCATTATAATAACTGTCGTTCAACAAAATATAGTTCACTCAGCAGATATCATTAGTAAAACAAACATCCCAAAGTCCTATCACACATTTATTTGACCTTGAATGCATTGTTATTGGGTTCACAGTGGAAATGAATCAATTATACTAAAAATGTTTTGTCTAAGTGTTTTGTTACATATGTTTGCTTATCTGCTCATAAACAAGTAATACAAAGTTTTTTTTTAAATCAATTCTTACTTATATCATCAAAGAAAAATTTTATTTTAGCTACTTTTTATTAAATAGTTACAATTAATATAAATATGCATATACATATGATAGAATCACAACATTAAGTGGTAATTAATTTTTATTAACAATCATTAAAGTATCGTATTGTGATCCAAAACAATCGTATTTATTAAATTTCAGTTCAACTGAATGCGTTAAAACGTGAGAAAAAAAACCTTTTCAAGTTTTGGCACAAGTTGCCAAACATGAGGCCAACGTGGCTGTATTTGTAATTCTTTAAATGGTTTAATCAATTAATTTTTATTAATTATAATTAAATTACTGTACTGTCATCCAAAATAATCATGTATATAAAATTTCAGCTCAATTGAGCGTTTTAAAATGTATTTTATTAACGATTGAAAATTCCACCAAGTTAAATAAATAAATAACTGTATGGAGAGATAGTGTGAGCTAATAGTAGGAATTATAAAGAAATCATTCAGTTTTCAACTGAGTGCAGAGCAGACATCCTGAAACGATGGCTAGTAGAAAAGGTCTAAGCCCTGATGAAAGGGCTATTTTCTTGTAATAGCTTTCTGAGAATGAATCGGATGGTGGTGAGCTGTCTTACTCTAGCTTAGATTCAAATGGAGACATAAGACTGAGTGAAAGAGACTGCGAAGAATTTGAAAAAATGCAGTTGTAGTTAATAATATTCCAGTAAATACTGATATGTATGCCGCCAGAGGTAGCACAGACGCGATACTGCATAATAGTAATATGTCCCTGGCAGATTTGCGACTCGAAATGTGTCATGCAACAAAACAGTGGTCCAACAAGCTTCACGAAACATAATGTCTGCGTCTATTTTTTATGATATAAAGGGTCATAATATATGATAATTACATGAAATAATATGAAAACATCTTAAAACTTAACACTAGTGAACAGCAGTTCAGCAATTATTTAGTTAAAAAAATTATTTTATGTACTTAAATCACGGTGTCGAAATGACACCGGTGGACGTATAAGGGTAATCGAAATCCCGGACGTTGTAGAGTTAATGCTTCTCTCCTATGAGATCTTATTGTTTTCTTTAATCCTTGTACCTTTTTTTCTTCTTATTATAAATGTTGCGCCTCTAAAATAAAAATAATTTAAAAACTTTTCATTTATAAATATTTTGTAGAACAGTGTATTACTTATTGTGCATTTACATAAATTTTATTATATGTCTAGAACATTTTTATTTGCATTTTAGATATTAATTTCCCTTGAACAATTTTAATTATACAGAAGAAATAATCTGAATTATGAATTCATAAACCGTCAATTTAACTATCAATTTATTTTTTAAAAAAACTTAATAAAGAATGTCACGTTGACTTTAAATTAAATTTACAGCTTTATTGCTACTTTAAAGGAATAAGTATACTTTAAAATGACAATTTTTCTAAAATCTCTTAATTGTCCCAAATCCTATAGAATTTTATTACAAAATATCCATACTTCAGGATGTAGCTTAATAACTTTACATCTGACATAAATTCATCATATTTCATGTAAAAATATATTTTTATAAAATACAAAGGCTTTTTTATATTGTATGAGAATGTGGTTACTGAAAATATTAGAAGTTTTGGAAATATTATTTAAAATAAAATATTAAAATCCGTAATTTGAACTCGATTCAAAGCTATAAGGTTATTATGGAATTTTAATTAAAGATAAAAAATATTCTTAAACTTGTAAAAGAATTTATGGTTCAAAAGCAGCCGATTAATTAAAATTCCAAAGAGCATAGAGAATATATTAAACAACAATAATCATTTTAATATAAACAAAACTATTTTTCTTATACAAGCCCTTAATTTTTTTCTAGAAAAACGAAAGAAAATATTTATTTTTATAGATGGATGCCATGTGCTACTGAAGCTGGGGCTTCGAGGTAAAAAAGAAATAATCACACATTTATATTTTTAAAATGTGTCTTACGAAATTATACGTTGTAACACAGTTGAGTAAGACTAATAAAATAAAAAATGTTTTTAAACTTGTTATTCCAGTGTTTCTCAAAGTGTGGGGCGTGCCCCCTAGGGGGCGTGATAACCCTACAAGGAGGGCACGAGCATATTGAAAAATTGAGAACTAAAGACTATTTAAAAAAATTATTAATTTGCTGAAAACAAACAAATAAAAATAAAATACATTACGCAATGAATTTTATAATTAATTTAACACTACTAAGTTAAGAACAAGTTTTATAATTACCAGTGGCCCCATGGGCTTATCATATATAAAATTAAAAATAAAAATTAACACTTATCTTGATAATTCATAAGGTTTATAATTAATTTCTTTAAAAACTACATGATTCGCTCCCCAAAATGCAACCACTTAACAGGTGGTGAGCGTATCTGGTGTATTGGGGTAGGGGACAAAAGATGAATAAATAAGTTAATCCTTCCAAACACGGTCCAGTTCATTTTATTGCATTCCAAAGTCTTTGGAATAATTTTATGAATATCAATGCACATAGAAAAAATCTTATCCTCCTGCGTAATCCTCCTGTATCCCTGCGTATTTTTATTCACTCTCAAAGAATCCGGCTTTTATCCGTCTTCATAACTTATCAAGTTATTGTTAATGTCAGTGTAATTAAAAGTTTCGTCTTCAATCAAGCGCAGGCTGCTGGAGCATTGAGAGAAAGCAACTCAATGCAAATTGTCGGGAGACTATTTGTAACAAATGAACAGAGCATCTTGAAGTGTCTATATTTCAGTGGCTTAATTTCACCCCCCACACCACAGCATCACAGGGAGAGGAAGACTCTAGGGGCCCAAGTCCTGACTTACGCTAAATACATATTTACCCAAATTATAAAATATTAAAGACAAAACCTGACTTTCAGAGGGAGTCCTAACATTCTGCGTTACATCACTGATAAATAGATAGAAAAATTTATAGTGGAGTCAAAGCCATTGAGTCCTGCCCCGGCGGGGGGGCAGGACTCTAGAGGCCCAAGGCTTGACTAACGTTAAACACGTATTTGCCCAATTTATAAAATATTAAAGGAGAAACGTGACTTTCAGGGGGAAGGGTGTCGTAAAATACTCCGTTCCGCCACTGGTAAGTAGATATAAAACATCACAGTGGTACCAAGGCCATTGAAATTCATACACCACATAAAAAAATGATCGCACATAAAAAATCGAACAAAAAGAAAATCGCAAAAAAAATACCGCACAAAAACAGGTTCTACTACATATGAATATATATATTTAAATATATAAAATCAATCACAATAATCAATTGAAAAATTGAAATATACGAATCTTATAATACTAAATCCTATTTCAAAATATCAATGGCGAATATAAAAGATAAAAATTCATCATTTTCGAACAAAATTATTAAAA
The DNA here is from genome assembly GCA_019973935.1 of Trichonephila clavipes. NCBI lineage: Eukaryota > Metazoa > Arthropoda > Arachnida > Araneae > Nephilidae > Trichonephila > Trichonephila clavipes. The sequence goes on along the minus strand of BMAU01021373.1, from coordinate 1,674,627 downwards.
AATTATAAAATAAAATAAAAATTTATAAAATATCTAAGTGCAACCTCAGACTTAGGACGGAAAAGTGAGGTTAAACTATTTTGCTGGCACCAACCTTCCCCCTATTGCAACTTGGTAAAATAATCGGAAATATCCAAATTTACAAAATTTAAAAATTAAAAAAATAAAAATATACCATTATACTTGAAAAATCAAACTATTCGCCATCGCATTCTGAAAGATATTATAACACTAAAATATTAAAATTCAAAAATAATTTAGTGCATAATATAAGTGAACCATCGAACACAAAAGATGATGCACCCATCTTTAAAATAGTTGTATAGTTAGAAAAAAAAAGTTGCATATGCATAAAAATCATTCGAGACCAGAAAGTTCAAATTAAAAAATATCTAAAATGAAAAAGTTCAAACTAAAAAATCGGAAAGTTCAAATAAAAAAAATCCGAAAGTTCATATTAAAAAATCCCAAACTTTCAAATTAAAATATCCGAAAGCTCAAACTAAAAAATATCTAAAAACCGAAAGTTCACATTAAAAACCCAGAATATTCACAAAAGAATAGCGTAAATCATTAAAATCTCACCAAAGAGCATCCCATCAAGAATTCAATCAATATCTATGGAACAACTTCTCATATTTAATATATCAATTACCACACCCATATTTTGCTCATAACACCTACTAATACCATGTCAATCCAAACGATTCATTATCTAACACAAGAGTTTAACCACTTGGCATTAGATGCAAACCAGACCGCGTGCAAAAAACTTGCTTGATTGGTCATAAGCGTTTGATTGGTCACAAATGTTTGATTGGACATAAATGTTTAATTGGTCATGAATAATTTTAAAGTGTAGTCGTGTAAATATTGGTCTATGTGTTTATTAAAATGTATCCTGTGTGTGGAATGCACATATACTTCACAGCTGGACGACTAACAAGCTGACTTTGTCGACCTTAATGTTGTGTGGTGGATTTGTGCATTTAAGAGTTTAAAAATATTTTTAAGAAATATTTCTGATCTATATATTTTCTCAAGAAGCTGATGGGATAATCATTCTGTATGCAACACAATATAAATTTGTGGATATTCTTTTGAATTTATCAATATTGTGTGTAGTTAAATTATTATTTCTCATCAGAAAATTTAAAATTATATTTCTAAATATTGATATATGTAGACAACTATTAATGTTCGGTATCTTTATGACATTGAATTTAAATGCTTCCCTTTTATCATATATATTGCTACATAATTTGTTGTCAATAATAGTTAAATCTAAATCTAAAAATTCAACTTTGTTCGAGTTAAAATTCGTCTGTATTAATTTTAGGTATTCCGGATAAAAATTAATGCTAGGTTTAAATTCCCTGTCACGACCTATAACAATTAAATCATCTATGTATCTTAATAAGAGGCAAGAGGGTTCCTTTCTTCGAATTGATTCATAGTGGTGTAAATACAGGTTAGCGAGACTATTACTGGCTGGGCCACCCAGAGGCAATCTTTTGATTTGTTTGCAAAGTTTATTATCAAAAATAAAAAAAATGAAGTTCTCCTGTATTACAAAACGACTTAGTGTATTATTGAACGTTTCAAAACTAATGTAATTAATCAAACCATATTTCTCATATGCATCTGAAAGTACCTGAATTATATCTTATATATATATATATATATATATATATATATATATATATATATCACAGTACCATATTCATCAAGTATATTAGATCATATAATTCAGAAAAAAATGTCCGTCTATTTTTCAGAGGAAATTGTATCTCTCAATTTCATATTAAATGAAATTATAATCAAAATGTAGAAAAAAAAATTTTATTCTTGTTTATTTAACGAGAAACTTGTAAATTATTCACTGCTGATAATATATTAAAGCATCTATTATTATGTATAAATTTTGCTTATCATTTGTCAAAAATGTTTAAAAAATAAAACCTGAAATAAATGACTGTTATAGAAATAAGGCAGACATATGGACAGACATACGTTGGAATGTACAATCCATCCATTGGTAAAACAAATTATGTTAGTTTATCTTATTAGTTATCTTACCATATAATGGGTTATATTTAGATACTTTAGGAAATAATTTTAATTGCGATATCAGGATTTGATGATTTCAATGTTAAGAATATTTGTATTTTGCAGTCAATTTAAAAGAAATATTAAGTAAGATAATAACACATTTGATTTAACACAATGTGTGAAATTAATATCATAAATGATATCAAGTTATTGGAAGGTAGTCATTACATTGTTAAATATTTACTGCAACTTTCGATTAATAAAGATAAAAAATATAGTTTAGTTAATTATAGTCTTGCTATGTGTGTGTGTGTCACTTTATTTGCATAACAAAATGTGCGCCAAGACGCTTCGATTTTCGATTTTCTTTTCATCAGGTGAATGACAAATGGCGGCGTCCTATTTTAACAGAATATTAACATGAGCGTCCTTTGATGGGTGTTCTTCTGTAGTTTTTTCTTTTACCTGAATACATATAGTTTAAATCCTTTAAGCGCAGACTATGGTTTTGTGATTTATAAACATAGAACTTTTTTTAACCTTTGAAAAGAAAATATTTATTTCGAAAAAGACGTTTTTAATATATGTGGTGATTCATATTTCTAGTTAAACTACCAGCAACTTGTGTTAACGATAAATTAATTTTGAGTCGCTTTTTGAAGGAAATATTCCATATCGATTCTTCAATTTTTACTATTAGTTCACTCTCTTTACATATTTATCTTGTTCAAATTTTCAATCGATAATAAAATATATTTTAAAGCACTCAATTGAGCTATAAATTTTATACACGATTATTTTGGAGGACAATGCGATAATTTAATTATTAATAATAAAAATTACATTGCTGGTCACCGTAAATGCAACAGCAAGAAAGACAAGAGATAGAACTACAAAATTTATTTTGTAGATAACATGTTGATCAAGTATCAAATGATTAAATTTATATACTTCTGTGAAGTGTGGTTCCTGCCAGAATCAGTAGCCAGAGTAGCCGCCATTATTGTAAATCACCGCTACCACACGCCTCGGCATTGATTCAAAGAGATTTTGGATGTGTTCTTGGAGTACAGCAGACCAAGCAGCTTCCACACGTTGCCAAAGTTGATCTGGTGTGGAAGCCGGGGAAGTAATCTGGGTCAATCATTGAGCAGCCATAGATCCCATGTTTTCTATCGGTGAAAGATTCGGAAAGCGAGCTGGACAAGGAAGCAATTCAATCTGGTGTTTGACGAAGAACCTTTGGATAATGCGTGCCACGTGTGGTCACGCGTTATCCTGTTGAAATATGGCTGTAGCCAAGCCCTGAAGGTAAGGAAGGACAACTGACTCCAACACTTTGGAGATGTAGCGCTGGTAATTTAAAGTACTTGCAACGCGTACTAGAGGAGTGCGAGAGTCAAATCCAATACCACCCCATACCATAATACCCGGTGCAGGACCAGTTTGGTGGTGCATAACCTGTTCAGCGTTCTTTCTCCACGGTGTCTCCAGACTCGAATAATCCGACCATTGTGGTGTTGCAGACAGATGCGTGACTCGTCCGTAAAGACAACTTCATTCCATTCTGCCACCCACATCCTTCTTTCATCACACCATAGGCGGCGGAGACGTCTGTGCTTCTGCGTCAAAGGTAAACCAAGCAATGGACGTCTTGCGGACAGACCACTCTGCTGTAAACGGCAGATGATACGTGCAGACAATGAATGATGCGTTACAGAGTCATTGTGCTATGCTACGTTTCGTGATATGACTGAGTGATCGGTCCCTGCTATGCGCACTATTTGCCTGTTCTCCCGTAAAGTGTTGCACGGAAGTAGATGCGATTGGCCTGGTCGATCCATCGTACCCTCTTGCATCCAACGGTCACATATCCGCATTACAGTTGTTTGGTTTCGTCCAACACGACTGCCGATTTCCCTGAAAGATAATCGACAATCTCGGTAGGCCACTATTCTTCCTCGGTCGAACTCGGATACTTGATCAAAAGCTGATTGATGTTTTTTACGAGACATAACTGATCGTTTTTTGGAAAAAAAACAAGAAAAACACAGTTGCCGAACTTGAAATCGTCGAAATCTCCAAGCCTTAAATAGTGCTTTGGGTTGGCGCCACAGGCGCTTTTGATGTGTGTCTGCACTGAAATTCTAATCATTTGCATATCTCACCTCCACTAATGCATGTTGTAAATTTCATGTTAATTGAATGCTTCCTTCAGGGTGTTGCATTTACGGTGACCATGCAGTGTAATTGACTAAAACCAATTATTCAAAGGGTTACAGATACATCCACGTTGGTGTCCTTTTTTGGCGACTTGTGTCAAATTTTTAAAAGGTTTTTCTCACATTTTAAATCGCTCATTTGAGCTGAAATTTTGTATGCATGAATGTTTTCGGTGACAATACGATAATTTAATTATAATTTTTTAAAATTTATTGATTGAAACTAATTATTTAAAGAATTACAGGTACAGAGTCACGTTGCTTCATTTTTGTGACTTCAGTCAAGATTATAAAGATTTTTTTTCTTTCGTTTTAAAGCATATATTTGAACTGAAGTTTTATATACACGATTGTTTTGGATGACAATACGATACTTTAATGATAATTAATAAAAGTTAACTGTCGCTTAATATTGTTATTCTACCATACGTATATGTATATATATATATATATATATTAATTGTAGATATTTGATAAAAAGTATAACTAAAATGAAATTTTTATTTTTTGTTTCTTATTAGAAATTGAATTATTTTATTTATATTACTTGTTCCTACATAGGTTATAAAGTATATTTATCATAGCATTTAAAAAATATGGTGGTATATTTGCTCATACTTAAAGATAGTATGAAGCACGAAACCCTTTATAAGGAAAAAAAAAGGTTTAATGTATTTTTTTTCAATTTTGAATACACCTGGTTAATTTATATACTTGCATATAACTGCGATAACCGAGTGTTTAGAGACGCAAACTCGTGGCCACCACTATCGAGTACCTGTATCATCACCTTTTCACGTAGATTTTTGACGCACACAGGAAATATGTCAGAGATCTAGGTCCTCTCGTTGGTAGGGTGCGGAAGTTTGGAGAGTGTGGTTTCTGTAGTTAATAGCCTACGTGAGCTCAAAAGTATGATATTAACAGAAAAAAGTCAAATCAATGTTATTTGTAAACAATGCTTTAGTTCAAAAATGTACTAAGAAGCTTTTACTTTAGAGTTTCTTGCTGTAACACTTGGATTATGTATTATTTTGTTTACAGAAACATTATATCATTTTTTGTTGAAAGCTTATGATATAGATTTTGCATTACGTAATTTTTCATCTAAAAGTTTAATTTCCCAGTGGGGAGTAAACATATAGTTCCGTTAGTTCTTACGAAAATGTATAGCTACTGTAACTACTTTTTCATAGTTATTTCAAAAAAATTAAGTAGGAAGTTTTTATTATTTTAGAATTAAAAAATATTTAAGAAGGACATTTTTACCAAAGTTTTAAGAATATATTAATGGATGTTTTCTGCTTTTAAAATTGACACGAAAATTTTCGTCTATATTATTGACTAATAAACAAGTATAGATGATTTTTTATTTCAGTAATTTCTCATGAAACATATTAACTTTTTAAAAATTTTTTCAAAGAATTTTTTTTTTGAGAATAAAATTTTATGTATAATTTCTTCCGTCCATGTTGCAAACAAAATACTTCAAAACTTTTACTTTCACAATTATATAGAATTATTCGCGTAATAGGTTTTTTTAATAAATTGCACAATTTTTTTTATAATCAAGCACTATTAAATAAAATTTACAAAAATACCTTACAAAATTACAATTATGTATTAATCCTATAATTTTTATTGGTCAGTTATGTGTTTAACAAAAGGCATCGGAAAACACTAGTGATCGTGAGTATAACATATTACATGTTTAAATCTCAAGTGATTAAGTTTTAGATGTTAGACAATTATTATTTATTATTATATGAAACAAACATACTTTCACTGACATCAAAATATTTGTCATTCACCACAAGGATTACATGGTACTTGTATAAGTAAAGAAACAAAAAATACAAAGAACAAAGTTACTAAATTAAATCGAGACAGTTGCAAAATATGTGAAAGTAGCTTTTGTAGGAGCACCCGGAAAGATACTAGGAAGCGAGATGATTTTAAGAGCATGGCATTTTATATTAAGGTATTCTTATCTATTTGTCACTTTGAGAGTAACAAGATGAAGAATTTAAACAGTTTGTTCACCACCAGCATTGCAGTTACAGCTCGAGTTAAATTTGCTTAGGTTCACTTTAAATCATAATCATGATGAGCAAAAAGAAGCTAAATGACTTTAAAACTCGTAAAAACTGATTGCACGTCAATGTATCTGGTATGAATAGAACAAAAATAAAACCATCTTTGTGACTAAAGAAAGAACTGATCGTTTCCATTTACTACAGTTTTTTTCTCATGGAAAGAATTAGTTGTATTAACTGAGGAACTATTATCCCTCTTTGATGCGCACATATCCCAGAAATCAAAGTTTTAGTTCAGAAATTTCCAGTATGGCTTTGAACCTTGGAACAGATAAATGACATAAGAATATCGATGTATTTAAAAAATTGACTTTCTACAATTACATTATTAAAAGGTGAAATATTTTAGAATTTTCATCGATTAGAGGGAATCCAAGCATATCAAATACTTTTAGAAAGGGCTTTAGGTTTTATGATTCGTTTGATACATTGGTTATTGTTCAAACGTTTGAAAATAAAAAAATAAGAAAAAATAATACATTCTTTTTAAATTCTAAATTGAATATGCTAAGTGCCAACACCATTATGAAAATGTACAATAATAACTATAACATGTTTATTAATTTTGCTTGCACATATCCATCCAGATAGAAATCTCTTTTATACTTTCTGTGTTAACAAACTGCAAGGATGACACATAAAGGATGAAAAAGATAAAGATCTGAAAGTTGTATTAATCTATTATAATTTGACAAAGCTGAATATGAGATTTTATCTTGGTAAGAAATGTTTTGGAAAACAAGAATATTAATACGAAGTATATCCAGAAACTAAGTTCCGTTTGGTAATAAAAATAAATTGTATACAGATACAGAAAAAACATTTATTGGGCAAGAATGTAACACTCTTAAACTACCTTTCCACATAACTGCCGAAATTTTGCAGGCATGTGTCATATCGTGGCTCAAGTTTTTCTATGCCTTCATCATAGAAGGTTGCCGCCTGTGTCATCAACCAGTTGGAAACATTTTCTTTCAGCTCTTTGTCATTGTTGAAGTGTTTACCGGCAAGGAAAGACTTGAGATGTAAGAAAAGATGAAAATCACTAGGAGTGAGGTCAGGGCTGTATGAAGGATGACCAAACACGTCCCAGCCAAATCCTCGTAGGAGGTTTTGTCCGTAAATTCACAAATTTGCCGATAAATTTCGTGTGTTTTCATTTTCTTAGCATTCAGAAAACGAATTACACTGGTTTCACTTTCTTAGCATTCAGAAAACGAATTACGCATCTGATTTCGCAAGCAGCGGGGTTTTCAATCAACACCGACATTGTAAACAAGCTCAACAAAGCGTACGTGGCTGACAGTGATCTAAAAATGACGCATGTGTGCTTCTTCTCCTTGATACTGAGCGTCTGTCGGGCATGCGCGGAACTGCGATCGCTGCGCTGGAGCGGATATAAATAGAAACGGAACTTAGTTTCTGGATATGCCTCGTACATGTGTAGATTTGTCTTTCCTTTTTAAGACTTTATTATGCAGTATATTTATCGTAGATAATAAACTTTAATAATTTTTATATATTTACCATAGGTAAAAGACCACTATAATTACTAAGTCTTTTTGTACTTCCTTAAAAAGAATACAAGTTAGATTCTCCATGTTTGTTCTTTGTGGTATTCTTAGCTCAACGAATATTTTATATTTAAGGTGTCCGACAACCCTAAAATCATGATTTTTTTAAAAAAAAAAATGACACTTTTTTATCATTTTATTTTATAGGACCTTTTATTATCTTTATGAAAATAACAAGCTTTTTACTTTCCATTCAATAGAATAAAAACTACAAGAGTTTTAATAAAAGCACATGCCCTATTTTTACATAAGATGTCGAACTTTAAAACGCGTTTTACTCGAAATTTGTTTTTTTCGATATGCTCAAACGGGGACAGCGATTGCTCAAAAAGTTTTTAAAATAATTAGTTTGTGAAGGTCTCCTAGGACCTCACTTTGAGAACGAGAATAAATAGGAGTCATGTAAGAACCAGTAGCCATTTTTATAAACAACTTTCTTTATTTGGTTATCTTATCCAAATAGAATCAAAGACTTATTGACAAATTTATCTAACTAGTATTATGAGGTTTTAAAGGTAATATCCTTTAAATTAACTTAATTAATTAATGATCCAATTAATTAATTTATTAAATAACCATCACGCAGAGATTACCACGATAAGAGATCCCAGAATTATATTTAATAATGTTCTCATTGAACATTTAACTTTAATCTCACTCCTAAAACTTTAATGAGACTTTAATTATAAATCTATAATTACCAACGGAATCTCAACTCTTCTTGAGATTAAATTATCTCCAACAAGAAATCTTCAATTCAAATACACTATAACTTTATACTTCAATATCTATCTCCTACTGCTCCAACTTTTACTATTTCGTTTGACTTAAATACTTTATCTAATCTGCATATAACAAGGAATCCTGTCCGCTTTTTGCAGTTGATTGGAAATAGGTAGGGAATTAAATTTCCCTAAAAAGGTCGACTCAGAAGGTTAGTGATAAAGTTCCGTATAGATTTGTCACAAGTTGAAATATTTTGTTTATGTTCTGTGTAACAGTAAAAGCGTTTTAAATTACAGATGTATCAATCACTGTTTTATTACATAATTTACAGTTCTTAATGTGAATATAATCACTGTATTTATAAGCAATTTCATATACTAACTAAGATAAAGTATATATACTCTAGTTTTTGTAAAAGTTACAATATTTCTTATTCTGAAGGTTATTTCAAAAGAAATGGCAAAGTTATTCATCAAAACTGAAAATTTGAGAATTTGTTCATTTACTACTTGTACAGAGTGGGCCCCGTTTATGTAACTTTTGGTCATTTTTTGCCCATTTTTTCCAATTTTAGTAGTAATAATTTATTTTTCTCTTCTGAATTTTAACCTTTTTTCCCCTAAAATTTACTAAATAAATCTAAAAACCACAAAAGAATACCCGTACCTCCATTCAAAAAAAAGTTGTCGCAAGTATCGGATGAAATAATATCTTTCATTTTTGATAAATGCATTTGTAAAGCAATGGAAGAAACATGTAGTCTACAACAATGGCTTTCTACAAGGAAGCTTTCAAACTTTCTCTGAAATCCAAACAGTCTAAAATCCGAACCAGAAAAATCGAAATCCTTTATGATTTTGCCAGTGATTTATAAATATTAGATGCAAACAAAAATAGTGATGGATTAAATTTTATCAAAACACAAAGTATAAGTAACTCATCAATGGATTTCAATAAACTGAGCAATGAACCGTCATTTCTAATATTAACATTTTTCCTGCCTTTATAAATATCTCACTTACATCCAGATATTGTTTGAAGATAACTCATTAGAAAATATAATGTGAAAATCTGATTCTATGAAAAAATTACAGCGAATAATATCAGCTAAAAACATATGTTTATGCAGTGTGCCCCAGGATTATTAGGACATTATTTATGAAGAGATAAGGGACATTAAAAGATCAAGATTTGCATTGCAACCCATGGCCGGAAACGTCTTTGTTCCGTGCTAGGTGTCGTTCTTAACAAGATCATTGGAAAAAACAGACCTGCATTTCCACAGTCATTTGATTACTTATGGCTGTCATAATAATATGGAACATTTTATGAACACCGAATTGGCAGATATGCACCTGATTTACGGATTAGCATAAGGAAAAGAATGAGCCGCAGAAAGATTGTATCGCAAAAGGTACCCGCATAGAGATGCACCAGACCGCCAGAGGTCACAATTTATGTGATTATGGATCATTACGAGGTAAAAAGCATAGTAAGGGTGGAACACCAGTAGATCTAGCTCCCAGACTGATCCAACTTTTGCCAAATGAAAATTTCAGATGTTCACAGTCTAGTGTCTCTTCTCTCGTACCTGTCATACTGCTGTTCTATGACGTCTCCGAGCATGTGTTGCTATGTAAATCTGAATCCTTGTGATGTCCCCTACCTCCACTTACAGTTGTTGAAAATATCTTGAGACATCCTGTTTATTACAGGGTTATAATGCTTCAAAAAATTATAAGATAAACTTGTAACTTATAAATAAAAACTCTTAAACTTGTTAACTTATAAATAAAAACTTGTGAACTTGTTAACTTATAAATAAACTTGTAATTACATTAGATTTCTTTGTCGCATGTCAACTAAAAATAAATTACTACTTATAAACATTGACTCAAATTGTTACTGATGTTGTTGTTGCTTATGTCATCTTATCCACAGTAACATCAGATCAAGGTCCACGAAATTCATTGCGGATAAAGGCTAGATTTTTACGCTTTTCGTTAGCCTTAGCTTTGAGCACCATGCAGATGACAGTACGATTTTGCTCGATTCCATCCCGATTTTGAGAAAGGGTGGACAAGATCCTTCCAACTCTCTTCCCCTTCCATCAACCTCAAGTGAGGACTTGTGACTTGACAGCTATTTAGAGTACCCCCCATGCATCGAAGGCACTATATATTTACAAACATGCATGGCTTATCCGTGATTTGAACGCAGGCCCTAAGGCCTCGCAGTCAGTGTCATTAACCACTCTACCTGATGGGCAGCTAAAATGTTCAGTAGTTCCAAGCTCAAATTGTTACTGGCAAAATGAATAATATTTAGAATTTTTCTATTTCATTTTTGTTGGTATTTTTGAAACATAGTTTTGCTTTTATTTCTGTTAAGATGAATCAATCCCAGTAAGTGTTTTAAACAAATTTCTACGCTAATGTGTACACAGTTTTGCGTGAGTTGCTTAATTATTTGTTATTCGTAAGATTGGGGAATTATTAATAATTAATGTAGCCACAATTCACGATAAAAGAAGTTTTAAAATTGCTACTGAAAAAGCGAAAATTTACATTAATAAAATTTACTGTTCAGTATCGCAGTCAATTAAGTTTATGAGTTGGACGATACTATTAAGTGTAAATCAAAGGTAATTAATAATTAACGGAAGTCGCCTTTTAAACTGTTTTATTCCTTTCAAGGTTACGAACAAATGCGATGCGATTAATTTCTATTCAAAACACTTTTCTTTTGCTTCACTGCACACAAAACTAATAATCTTTTTCCATTAAAACAATTACGAAACTTTTAATTAAACTAATGATATTCGATTTGTTTACTAAAGGGTTTCGAGAATAATTGGAACCAAACCTTTAAATGTATTTTAGTTTAACTTTTCTAACGGCTCGGGATGATTTCGTTGGGCAGATTTTCTTCATTTTTAGTTATAGATATTAGTTAGTTTTATAATGACTAGTTTTATGTGTTATTTCTATTATCAAAAGTAATGCGCACAAATTATGAGAATTTTTGAATATTAAACTAAATGCGAATTAGACCAATTAGTTTGAAGTTTCGGTCTGTACCTGAAAATATAATAAACTTCATAAAACAATTGGTTATAGCGCTCAAATTGAACTTAACTGATTTCTCTTTTGAAGTTCATAAACCGTAAAATCCGTCATATAACGTGCCCCTATACTTTCACACACACACACAAGCTGGTATTAAGGTATCTGACTACCTTCCGAACTGTTGCATCGCAAAAGCGTATAAATGGACAACTTTTATGATATTTAGTGTCACTTAGATTAGAATATATGCATAAATTGTTTTAAGAAATCTATTTTAGTAAAAATTATTTAAAAGCAATATTTTAGCAAAAAATGAACATAGAGTTATCTATTTCCAAAACATTCTAGTTTTATGTTAAAGGCTTCTATAATAATAATATGTTGCCTATATATAACTCAGATCTCTTTGCAGAGTCTAAACTTGGATTTTTGAAATATATAACTAAGAAGGGGACGTATCCATATTTTAATACAACAGAGTGAAGAAATTTTAAGAATAAAACACCGATAATTATTTCAATTAGTAGTAACTGAAAATAATGTGAATTTTATAAAATTCATGTAAGCAAAATATTATTATTACACGGGCATATTTCATCAAAGGAGAATATTTTGAAAATAGGTTATTCTAAGTTCATTTTTTGCCAAAATATTGCGTTAAAAATTTTTTGAATTCTTATAATATTTTCAAAACAATTTTATACACATATTGTAAACCGAATGACACTTAATATCATGAAAATTATCCATTTATACTCTTTTTTAAATCATTGTTCCGAACGTAGTCGGATACCTTAAGGTATATTCGACGTAAAACACGCACCACCTTTTTTATGAAGAAACCTGAAATGTACATGGACAGTGGTCTTATACTTCTTCAAAGTATTATACAAGCTTTAGATAAATATAATATCCTTCTACTAAAACTGCAACCCTGTAACTTCATAAAGACAGCTATTACTTTTAAATAAACAGTATTTCGATGTTTATAGAAGTCTAATTTTTTCAATATTCACCTTTTTTTAATATTTTTAAAGGTCTCATTTCTCTTATACCTGGCGTATAACACGCAGCCATAAATTTCGCTCTCATTTTTTGATAAAAGTGCGCGTTAGAAGCCGGATTTTACGTTATATATCTGTGTGAGCACGCAGGAGAATGTTTACAAGGGAAATTAAATTATAAACAAACCCTGATTGTTTTTTATTTAATATTTTAATCTAATCTCATTCTATATATTTGCTTATAAAACTCAACATCTATTGTTTTTAAGCAAACATCATGCAACCATAAAATTACAGTTGTATTTTATATAATTTTTTCGCCCAAGCCCCGAACATTCTCACCTGTTATCCTCCATCCAAAACTTTAAAAAAATGCTGGATTAACAGTTATTGAAATAACTGTATTACCCAACCCCTAATCAAATCTAATTGACGTTGATTTGCTCTGCTGAGACGTTATACGCTGAACGTTCTTTTGGTGAACAATTAAAAGTATAACAACCGAAAATTCTTCGTGTTCCTTTAGAAATGTTACATATATATATATATATATACGTATGTAAAATTATTGAATTCTACAATTTAACTAGGTATTCTATAGAATAACGATTACTAGATCATTAAAGTATGAAATAAGGCACATTAATTATCTTTGAACCGGTTCTAGCTGCATCAAATTAGATTTGAACCGCAATTCAAAGTATCATAACAACAATCCTTGCTCTAATAAATAATGAAAAGTAAAACAAAGGTATTTGATAAAAGTTAAATTAATATTCTCTTGCATTTTTGTTTGTGAAAAAGTCTACACAATGTTTTTATGAAGCAACACATTTTTTCCCCAGAAGTTATTTTTTATAGCATTTAAATGTAACTGTTGCGACGCCATTAATTTATTCATGTACTTTCCCTGATCACGCTCGTGGCATCATTAGTATGACGTAAGGATTGAAGTGATGTCATGCGCGCCGTCAGGGATTGGTTCTTGATTACATCACAAGATGTCAGATGTAGAATCAAGTGCATATATATGTAGCTCTTTCCTTGGAAACTGTAGGTTTTTTTTTTGTGTCTCTGTGCTGTGCTGTAAATAAAGATTTTTGTTCCAGTAACCGTCGCAAAGTATTATTTGCAGAACCTTGAGTAGTAACATTTGGCGTCCGCGACAGGACGTGTTATTGGAAAGTAGATAAATAGAATTAGATATGGATCTTAAAGCACAAAAGGCACAGAGACGAGTACTTAGGACTGCAGTTACCTTAAGCGCAAATAAGACAGAAAGTGAGCTAAAGAATGATGTAGTAGATTTACAGAAGATTTCGTTGCTGCAAGTGCAATTGAAAGACAAATATTTGAGATTAGAAACGGCCCAAGAAGCAGTATCTGGAACTTTGCTACAATTAGAAGATAATGGAGAAGAATTCGAGACTGATTTCATTGATGCGGAAAGCTACCGTGAAAAATATTTAGAATGTTACACTCGCATCGATAAGAAGTTGGGAGAGACTGTTATTTCTGAAGTTCCAGACACACCAAGAAAGTTTAAGCTACCGAAACTCGAACTGAGAAAATTCGGCGGAGACCCGAAGGAGTTCCTTTCGTTTTGGAGCCAGTTCCAAAAATCCATGACGACTAAAGCATCCCAAATGAAGACAAGATGCAGTATCTTGTGGCTTCAGTTGAACCCAAATCGAAAGCGGAAAGACTCATTCTTAGTTTTTCCGGCTACTGCAGCGAATTACCCGAAGGCAGTGGACCAATTGAAAGAGCGATTTGGAAGAGAAGATCTACTTGTCCAAATTTATGTTCGGGATCTTCTGACAATGGTTATGAAGAATGCTGTGTCCGGTAGAGCAAAAACGGACCTTTCAAGACTCTATGACGAGTTGGAGGGAAAGCTGAGAGCCCTGGAGAGCCTAGGACGGACGCAGGAAAGGTTTGGAGATTTCCTAGCCCCTCTGGTTGAGAGCTGTTTGCCCGAAGAAGTGCTAATGACGTGGGAACGGAACAGAAATCACCACGAACTATCCGACAACACTGCCGGAAAGAACATTCGCTCCTTAGAGAATCTAATGACTTTTCTCCGTCAAGAAGTGCAGGGTGAAGAGATGGTTGTGTTATCAAGAACTGGATTTGCATCGAATAACGTTACCCGTAAAAGGAATATGTTTGTACCCCTCTAAACGAGATTAGTGGAGATCCGGCAACTGCGGCAGCCCTGGTAAGTTTCAAATCCACTGACAATAAAGTTGCTTGTATTTTTGTGATAAACCCCATCCCAGCCATAAATGTTTTTTTAGCAAAGAAAATGTCTTTAGATGAGAAGTTAAAAATATTGTCTAAAAAGGGAGCTTGTTATTCATGTTTAACTAAATCAAATCATATCAGTAGGCAGTGTGACTTAAAATCTAAACTAAAGTGCAATTTCTGCTCTTTATCTCATTATAATATTATGTGTAGTAAAAAACTTGATAAACATTTAAGTGTTAAAAATTCTCCTTCCACTATTTCTCTTTCTAATCAATGTAGCAGAGATCGAACGGTTTATTTGCAAACTCTCTGTGTAATTGCGCGAGGTCGAGGTCGAGAAAGGCGCATAAGGATTATTTTAGATTCAGCTAGCCAGTATTCTCACGTGAGTGAAAGATTAATTGCGCACTTGGGATTAATACCGCATAGATATGAAAACGTAATTCACTCCCTGTTTGGAGGAACGCAAACGAAGCCCAAGAAACATGGAGTTTATTCTATCGAGCTGACGGCTTTGAATGGAGATTACTCTTGTTGTTTAGAAGTTCTCTCAGAGGAAAAGATATGCGACAGTGTCCCGAAAATAACAGATGAGCAAATTCTAAATAATTTAAGAGAACTGAACATAGAGTTTTCAGATTCATTTAGCGAAGATTTAGAAATTGATTTGTTAGTGGGTTCGAATGTGTTAGGTCGCATTTTAATGAAGAAATGTTGTGAGTTAGATTCCGGTTTAAGTGTGGTCGAGACTAAACTCGGAAATACAGTTATAGGAATGCAGGATGATGTATGCCATATTGATAGAAATGTTATGACAACACTTTCAATGTATGTAAGAAATTTTAAATTAACTGATCTCTGGAGTCTCGAAAGTTTAGGCATTTCTAATCCAACACTAGAGGAAAGCAAACAAAATTCTTATGAAGACGCTTTAGATGATTTTCAGCAGAAGCTAACGATTCTTCCTAACGGAAGGTATGAGTTACAGCTTCCGTGGAAACATGATCCAGTTAATTTACCTGATAAAGGTTTAACTTGGGCTAGACATGAGAAAGTTATCAAAATGGCTGAAAGTAATGGCTTTCTCAGAGAGTATCAAAAAGTTTTTGAGGATTGGGAAAATTTGGGGATTATTGAAATTGTACCGGAAGAGGAAGTGAAAGCGGTTAAATGTCATTATTTGGCGCATAGGCCTGTAATAAAACTGCAAAAGTGAAACCACAAAGTACCGTCCCTGTTTTGACGGGTCGGCTTGTGAAAATGGTAAACCTTCATTAAACCAATGCTTATATAAAGGCATAAATCTTTTAGAAGTAATACCCGATATTTTAGATAGGTTTAGACTTTACCCTATAGGATTAAGTGCAGATATAGAGAAAGCGTTTTTAATGTTATCAGTTCATCCAAAAGTTAGAGACTATCTTCGATTCTTTTATCCTAGTAAAGAAGAATTGGTGTATAGGCATTGTCGAATTGTTTTTGGTTTAAATTCTTCCCCTTTCCTATTAAACGCATCCATAAAACATCTATTAGATAACGCACCTCTTGAATACTGTAATGTTGTAGAGAAATTAAAAAGTTCATTTTATGTTGACAATTGTTTATCTGGTGTAAATAATGTAAAGGAACAAGAAAATTTTATTGATATAGCTTCAAAATTATTGTCAAAAGGCTGTTTTAACTTGCGAGGTTGGCAAAGCAATGTAGCAAGTAAATATGTTTCTCAGCATACAGGAGAGGCGTCAGTTTTAGGCATGTTATGGAATTTAGACAAAGATACTCTGAGATGTAATATAAATTTTGAAATCTTAACGTGTGAAACAAAAATTACGAAAAGGTTCATTTTATCAACGGTGCAAAAGGTTTTTGACGCAAACGGGTTGTTATCTCCAGCTACATTGCCTCCCAAATTATTATTGCAAGAAACTTGGAAGTTAAAACTGCCTTGGGATTCAGAATTACCTAAAAATATTGTTAATAAATTTATGAAATGGTCAAATGAAATGTATTTGTTAAAAGAAGTTACTGTGCCTCGATATATTGCCATAAATGAAACCTCTGAACTCCATATTTTTGTTGATGCATCTAAAAGCTCATATGGTGCATGTGTGTTTGTTCGAACTGTTGTAGAAAATGATTTAAAAGTTACACTTTTACGTTCTAAGGCTAGAGTAGCCCCCTTGAAATCTCTTACCATTCCTAGATTAGAATTAATGTCATGTTGCCTCGAGCTAGGCTTGCAAATTCAATTATACGTGCTTTAAATCTACCAGGAATAAAGGTAATTTACTGGTCTGATTCAGAAGTGGCTCTTTGGTGGATAAGAGAACAAGGAAATTGGTCCGTGTTTGTGGCCAACCGGGTAAAAGAAATAAGAGAACTTACCCAATTTCAGTCGTGGAGGCATGTTCCAAGTAATATGAATATAGCAGATTTGTTATCTCGAGGATGTACCCCCCAAAAGATGTTAGATTCTAAATGGTGGGAGGGACCTCGATGGTTAAGAAACAATAGGGAACAGTGGCCTGCCAATGAAATTAATTGTGAACCTAAGGATGTTATTTTGGAAAAAAAGGAAGTCTGAATTAGTTAATATAAATATTTCTGAGGAATTGGTCCCGTGGTATGCTGTACGATTTTCTAAATACAATTCAATAGTTCGTTTAATGGGCTGGATTTTAAGATTTATTAATAGCTCTAGGGTTCATGTTGAGGAAAGAGAACTTTCCGAACTACCGTCGGATGATATAGAAAATGCTGAAAGGGTGTTAATTCGGTTAGTACAAGATAAGATGTTTCCTAATTTGAAATCAATACCCATTGTAAATGTCTTTAAAGATAATGAAGGAATCATTAGAGTTAAAACTAAAATAACTGAGAGAAAAGATGATCCAAATTTTATTGCTCCTATTTTGATGCCTAGTAAATGCCTTTTAACAACAAGATTAATTGAGTATTACCATGTAAAACATTGCCACGCTGGGGTTCAAATTCTTATGTCTATACTGCGTGAAAAATTCTGGATAATGAAAACACGAAAAACGGTCAGGGAAGTAGTTATGAAGTGTGTGCCCTGTCGTCGGTATAGCTCTAACTCTCCTATGAGTGAACCTGTGAGTCTGCCTGCGGATCGTGTTAAAGATGCTAACGCGTTCGACATTACAGGTATTGATTTGGCTGGACCTCTTTTTACTAGAGATGGAGGTAAGGTGTGGATAGTGCTTTACACTTGTGCCATTTATCGAGCGATACATCTAGAGCTAGTGAGTTCATTGTCTACTGAGTGTTTCATGCTTTCTTTAAGACGGTTTATTGCACGTCGTACTAGACCAGAAACTATATATACAGATAACGGAACTAATTTTGTCGGCACTAATAGTGAATTGAAAAATCTAGATTGGGATAAAATAATGAAAGAGACCGATATTAAACCTATTAAATGGAAGTTCAATCCCCCAACTGCCGCTTGGTGGGGAGGTTGGTGGGAGAGATTAGTACGAGTAATTAAAGAATTATTGAAGCGTACTTTAGGTAAGGCAATTTTAACATATGAAGAACTTTTAACTGTTCTATGTGATTGTGAAGCGGTGGTTAATTCTCGTCCATTAACCTATGTCTCGGAAGATCCGAATGATTTAATACCATTGACACCTAGTTTGTTTTTAAACGGGAAGTCTTCATATGACACCGTAGATTTAGATTTAAGTGAATTCTCCAAGTTTCAGAAAAGAATAAAATATCGTAGAAAACTGATCCATGATTTTAGATCACGTTTTAGGAAAGAATATCTTGGTCAACTACGACAAAAACGACCAGGAAAGCCAGGTCATGATTTCAAAGTTGGTGATGTCGTGATGATTGAAGAGCCATCCAAGAAGCGCGTGTATTGGCCTTTAGGAAAAGTAATAAGTCTGCTTCCAGGTAGAGATGGTAAAGTTCGTACCTTGAAATTAAAATGTAAGAACTCTGAACTGATTCGTCCAATTCAAAGAGTTTATCCACTCGAAGTGCCATTTATAAATAATGAAATTGTAAAAATTGATGGCGTTCCGACATCTAGTGTTAATGAAGATAAATTAACCAGTAATGCTGTCATAAAAAATAAAGTCACTAGATCAGGTAGATTAGTTAAGATACCTGAAAGACTTGGATTATTTAATGACGTTTTTATATGCTTTTGAGTGATATCAATACACTCAAAAGGGTGGGAGGATGTTGCGACGCCATTAATTTATTCATGTACTTTCCCTGATCACGCTCGTGGCATCATTAGTATGACGTAAGGATTGAAGTGATGTCATGCGCGCCGGTCAGGGATTGGTTCTTGATTACATCACAAGATGTCAGATGTAGAATCAAGTGTATATATATGTAGCTCTTTCCTTGGAAACTGTAGGGTTTTTTTTTTTTTTTTGTGTCTCTGTGCTGTGCTGTAAATAAAGATTTTTGTTCCAGTAACCGTCGCAAAGTATTATTTGCAGAACCTTGAGTAGTAACAGTAACTACGAGTATTTGCGTAAAATATTTTTTCCCTCCGTTCTGTTTAATGTTAGCAACGAGAGCAATAACCAATTATATCATCTGCAATTTCTTATTATTTATTAATTACTTATTCCAATAGGGTTAAAATATATTTTTTGAGAGATTTTAACTATTCATGATCAATTAATTTTAAAAAAATAACTTTGAATTTGTATATTTGTTTACCTTTAACAGGGGTATATCACTAGTTTTTCATAAAATAACTAGGCAAAATATAAATTTTTCCTCTACTATATGCTTTAACTGACTTGTCTAGTTATTTCATGAAATAACTAGTTATTTTATGGAATAACTGACTTGCACATTTTAACTTTAACACACACACACATATATATATATATATATTAAGATTTAAAATATTACACAGATTTTGTGGTAGGAATACCTTAACGTATTTGACTACGTTCGGAACCGTGATATTAAAAAAGCGTATAAAGGGATAATATTTATGATATTTAGTGTAACTTAGATTAGATAAAGGGAAAAAATTGTTTTAAAAATGGTATTACAATAAAAATTTATTTAAGTACAATATTTTGACAAAAAAGGAACACAGAATGACCCATTTTCAAAATGTTCTCCTTTTGTACAAAATGCTTCTATTATAATAATATTTTCCCTCATATAGTTCAGACCTCTGTACAGAGGTTCAAATATAATTTTTGAAACATTAACATTATTTTCAGGGTTACGACCAACTGAAATAGTTATTGGCGTTTTTTTCTTAAAATTTCTCCACTATGTTCTCGTAAAACATGGATAAACCCACTTCTAAGTTATATATTTCAAACATTCTGGTTGAGCCTCTGTTCAGAGCTCTGAGCTATATACAGGCAAAAAAGTATTATCATAGAAGCAGTTTTCACAAAAGGATAATATTTTGAAAATGGGTCATTCTGTGTTCATTTTTTGTCAAAATATTGTACTTAAATAAATTTTTATTGTAATAACATTCTTAAAACAATATTATATACATTTTCTAATCTAAGTGACACTAAATATCATAAATATTATCCATTTATACGCTTTTGGAAAATCACGGTTACGAACGTAGTCGGATACCTTAACATGCTTGAAGCAGCTCGTAATTTGTTAATAATGTGTTCATTGGTAACTTGGTTGGGAGAATTTGTGATCACATTCTCCTAATTTCTATGCCACAATATATATAAGAGTGCTAAAGTCTTATTATTTTATAAGATGCATCTGAAGGAATTAGGTTTGCACTTCATGAACTTATTTTAGTGCTGCAAATCCTGGATCGCGATGATTTGATGAACCCTCCATTATAAATAAAGATCATGAAATTAAATTTAAAAACACTAAAAATATATTTAAAAAATTTAGAAAAACATTTTATTATTTTCTTTTTATTCCTTAAGTGCATGTCGCCTTTGAAGAAAAACCAGCTTTTCATGAATCTTTTTAGAAAATTCAGCAAGTTTTACTCTAAGAATGCTTTTCCAATGGAATTAGGTAGTTTAAACATTTCGTCGTAGATAGTTATCCAGATGATCATGATTTCAGCCAACGGGCAATTTAGAATTTACGAACGTAACACTA
Source organism: Trichonephila clavipes (assembly GCA_019973935.1). Taxonomy (NCBI): domain Eukaryota; kingdom Metazoa; phylum Arthropoda; class Arachnida; order Araneae; family Nephilidae; genus Trichonephila; species Trichonephila clavipes. The sequence continues at coordinate 1,653,530 of BMAU01021373.1, read as the reverse complement.
ATTAACACTAGTATGTCCAAGGAAGTCATTTTGACTGCATTTTAAAATTAAAATTAGAAAAAAAAAACAATGATGTATATAATGACCAAATTTCTTAGACATTTAAGTGTATATTTGTTTTCAGAGTGAAGCAAATTTCTTTTAATGTTAATACTTAGTAATACTTGTTATATGTCTTTAAATAATATAAAACATATTAAAAATTAATTTGAAACAAATTTATTTACACATTAGTTATTCTTCAACAATGCAGTCATTTTGACTGCTTTCGGACAGTATAGGTATATACCAAGTTTCAGTCATTCTAGTGTTTAAAGGAAATTCTACTTTTTTCTACTTACCAAATCAAATACATTTATTTAAATAAAAATAGTACTATTACAAGAACAAAACATATAGTTTTTTTCTGGAATTATATTTAATAATATTTCTATATATATAACTATTTCTAAAATCCCGAGAGCCCGCAGCCGAATTTTTAAAATAAACAAAAATATTATTTTTAAAAAAATGTGCTGTAAATTTTATTTCAATTAAATACACATAACTTTCGAAGGAAGGTCGAATTTACATGCTCTATTAAGACCACTTTCCTCGATATGAAATGCCCAGTAGGTGAGAATCGTAACTTTAAAATCAGTGTAAATTGAATTTAAGATGCTCAACTATTGATCAGGTATACCAGGAGTCTATAAACAATGGCACATGTGCTATATGCGGTACGTGGCACAATTCTCAGTATCACTCTGCACTACTCAACAAATTTGTCAATTTTTGAGTATACGGAAGAGAATAAATATGTAATGGACCTTACTTGAAAATCCTTTTCAGAATTATGGACAGTTACGGAATTATGAAAAAATCTGAAAGAAAACTGAAGATAAATTTACAACAATTTTGTAAATTATTGAATGTCATTGCTGGAGTTGTTTAATTGTTTGAAGCGAGAAAATTGAATGTACTCTATTTTTTGCTTTTGGTTCTATATATTGAAGTAAAAACTGTTTCCTCATATGAAATACATTTCGAATTCGTAAAGAAACTGTTTAACAACTGAATGCTCAGAATCATGTCAAATTGAAAGTCACAAATTTTAACCCAGGTTTTGCGATATGAAAGTTGAGTGGTGCAAGAACTAAGTTCTTATTGAACTTCATTCGCTGAAATGAAGGAAAACAATTATATTTTATGTTGGCTATTTCTTATTTTAATAAATATGTTTAAGAATGCATAATATATTTACATAAGATACATATAATAAAGAGTGTTTTTTTCCAGGTATAGAAGTTTAAGTGGGCATTACTTTCCAAGATGGTGACTGATTTAACAGCTGTCAAGTGATTTATTCTCAGTTTGGTTTGGCAATTCATCAAAACGATCATCAAGCAAGGCGTAGATTCGTCGAATGGGCCCAAAACGAGATGGCCGTTGTTCCCGATTTTCATAAGCAAATTTTGTTTAGCGATGAAGCGTACTTCTGGTTGAATGGCTACGTCAACAAACAAAACTGCCGCATTTGGAGTGAAACTAATCCACAAGTGTATGTCGAAACACCGTTACATCCAGAAAAACTGACTGTTCGGGGCGCTTTATGGGCTGGTGGAATCATTGGTCCGTACTTCTTCAAAAACGATGAAGGCCACAACGTTACAGTCAATGGTGATCGGTATAGAGCCATGATTACTAACTTTTCATTCCTGAATTGAACAATCATGATGTCCAGAAGCTGTGGTTCCAACAAGACGGCGCAACATTTCACACAGCTCGTGCCACAACCGATTTATTGAAAGACACGTTTGGTGACCGCCTAATTTCACGTTTTGGACCTGTGAATTGGCCTCCAAGATCTTGTGATTTAACACCGGTAGACTATTTTCTGTGGGGCTATGTAAAGGCATTGGTCTATGCGGATAAGCCACAAATGCTTGACCATTTGGAAGACAACATTCGCCGTGTTAATGTCGATATACGGCCACAAATGTTGGAAAAAGTCATCGAAAATTGGACGTCCAGATTGGACTACATCCGAGCCAGCCGTGGCAGTCCTATGCCAGAAATCATATTTAAAATGTAATGCCACAAGATTATTTTTCGAATAAAAAAATTAATGTCAATCGAATAATACATCGTTCTTTTATTGCAATTTAAAGTTCTATACCTCTAAAAAAACACCCTTTATATTTATATAATATTAATACATAATATGTGTAGATAAAAATTCATAATATATTAGTTTTTAAAAATATTTTTGAAGAAATAGTTATATTTATTCTAATAATGTTTATGTTAAGAAATATCTTTAGCCGATTGAGAAATGATATCTAATAACATTTTAAATATATAAATACTATCTACTTCTATGTTCGAACTCTAGCGCGCGAATCGAATTTTTTCAAAAATGTCCAACTGTGTGACACGCTGAATCACATTGGTAGATTGGTTTGCCACTTCATAGCTAAAAGGTTTCCCACCCCTAAATACCTAATAAAGGTAATTTCACCTCATAAAGGTGAAAATGCTTTTCCCTAACTTTTTACATTAGCATTATAAAATGAAATAACATAATTCCACATAAAAATATTGTTACGAATTTTGCGTAAATAGTGTAAATAATTTATATTGAGTATTTAATGCATTTATATTACTCTATGTTATATTTATTTCATGTTAAAATTGTACTATTCACAAGCAATGCCGCCCCTTGCGTTATAATGGTGATTCAATGAGAACTTGGCGAGATCATGGCGGTAGAGCCAAGTTGGCATCATTTTTGGCGACCAAGTTGGCGGTCAATTTGGCGGCTTTGGTTATCCTTGTAGGCGAGTTCGGAACCCTCTGGAATCTTCTAGAAAGTAGAAGATCTGTCCACTAGTGTCACGTTCAATGACACGAGCGTTTATATTTCTAGAAGTTTCTGTCGCGCCTATAAAAGAAGATGCTTGCCGGAACAAGAAGTGACTTGATTAAGCCAGTGAGTAGTGAGGATTGTTTTGACTAGCAATTTGCTCGACTGTGCTTGTGAATAATCTTTACTTATGTGTATTTTTAAACACTGTTATTGTGTTTGCTTGCTGTTGAAGGTGTGAAGACCTTCGGATATTTACCCTGTGAAATTGTTGATGAATTCTGTAATGATTTTCGACAATAAATTCGCATCGCTCTTAAAGAACTGATTATTTTTTCTTTGTGATTGTTTTTGCATGAAATCCTCGAACCCTCGGATCTCCGTAACAATAATAATTATTCTTACCTGCCTAATATTATCTGAAACATCTTTGATTATATTGACATTTACCATGTCAATATGTGCACAACATTTGTGGAGAATAGCGTATATAGATCTCTTATAATATTCACTAGAGATGTTAGCCATATATTCAGTCATAATAGTGGGAATACATATATATCTGTATAAAATGTATAATGTATCTCTGAGATTTAAGGCGATTTGATTTTGTAGTACCACATTTTTTTTATCAATTTCAATTAACATTTTATAATTGATATAGCTATCTATATTTGCAGAATACGTTACATGCTATTATTAAAAAAAATTAAATCAAGTTTTTCACATTAGGGAAAAGATTTACTAACTCAAGAGTTCAAATAACAGATAATATTTTCAATATTCAAAAATAACTTTAAATCTTTTAACTGAATCAAGATTTAAATTTTCAATTTTTTTTTCATTTTAATATCCAAGCCGACTTTTAATATGCAAACATATGCATATGCTGAAGCACTTAACAGGGATAAAAATATTATTTGTGTTTGCATTCAGATAACTTTTATGTGTTTTAGGATTTTTCCTCCATGGGACAGGTAACGATGAATATACGATGTGTATGATGGTGTACTTAAAATTAAACTAACTAATAAGTTATTTCCAATATCTTTAAAATTACTCATGAAACGAAGATATATCTTAACAAAAGAATGAGCAATCTCTAGAAATTCTAATAAATTTATTCATTTTTTAAAATTCATTAATTGAGCTTTTGGAGGGGTAACTGTTTGAAAAATACCTTAAAAGTAGTATCTATTAAAATATTTCATTTAATGAATCTTCTTTACAAATGTTTAAGATTAACATTTGTATTATATGAACATTTTTTCTTTGAATCTAGTAATTTTTTCTAGGGAAATGAAATCCTAAGAGGCTTCAATTTTATTCGTTAAATTGTCTTATTTTTCTATCGACAAAAGTTTTTCAAGAAGAATAACTGAAAAATATCAACAAAAGGTGAATTCCACAGGCATTTCGAGAAGAAAACAGCAGACATAAATTTTTCTAAGAAAAAACCGAGTTCTTTTGATCATAAATCGAATCACTGCTCCAACAAAATATTTGTCGAAAGGGGAAAAAGTAGACCAAGTACTTTTTTGAAAACTAGGCATCCATTTTCATCCATCGTAACAAAGACAAATAAATAATCGAAGAGAGAAATAAAACTGGGGAAATATCATTCGATTTCTTTTTCATAAATCTTACACTAATGGAGAGAAGAAAATATTTTGAACAGAAGAAAATAAAACAGAATAATATGAGACTTAAATTATTTCAGATCAAAATGGCTATACCGGTGTGGATTTGATAGTTAGAAAAAGGTAATATAAAATAAACTTGAAGACTATTTAAGGCATCCGACTACGTTCGGAACCGTGATTTTGCAAAAGCGCATAAATCGATAATTTTCATGATATTTAGTGTCACTTAGATTAGAATATATTCATAAAATTATTTTAAGGTCATTTTGACAAAAAAAATTATTTAAATATAATATTTTGGCAAAAAATTAACTTAGAATAATCTTTTTTCCAAATGCTCTCCTTTTGTAAAAAATGCTTCTATTATAATAATATTTTGCCTTTCTATAGCTCATACCTCTCTACAGAGAAACAACTAGAATTTTTAAAATATATAGATTAGAAGTGGATTTATTCATATTTTACGACAACAGAGGGGAACAATTTTAAGAAAAAAATGCCAATAAATATTTCAATTGGTGGTAACTCTGAAAATAATGTGAATATTTCAACATTTCTAGTTGAGTCTCTGTAGAGAATTCTGAGCTATATACATGCCAAATATTATTATAACTGAACTGTTTTTCACAAAAGGAGAACATTTGGAATAAAGGATTATTCTAAGTTATTTTTTTAAAACAATATTATATTTAAATAAATTATTTTTGTCAAAATGTCCTTAAACAATTTTCTGCATGTATTCTAATCGAAGTGACACTAAATATCATGGAAATTATCTATTTATGCTTTTTTTAAAATCACGGTTCCGAACGTAGTCGGATACCTTAAAAGAATCCAAGGAGATGAGGTAATAGGTTTATGCATAAAGTTACTGATATATTGATATATAGGATGATCTGTCATAAGATTTCATAGATGGATTATAAAATAAATTGTCATGCATGTTTTTTGTTACAAATAATGAAATAAAAAAATAATTTATAAAATTTGGTTTCAGCCATTATTGTATTTAAATGCACTGCGTGTTTTATTTTTATTTTAAGTCAATTCAGTAAATCAATTGCATAATTTTGTATGTTATTTATTTCTACTTTTGTATACAAGTATGCTTGTTTCATATTTTTTTCTTAAGTTATCTTGTTATAACATTCATTTAATAGTTGCATCAAAATCACTATGCAGAGCGGTAAACTTGTCTCGACGACCTTGCTCTCTTTCAATGTCAGATTTCATCACTATAGGGAGCATCCATCAGGCGGAATTCATTATATTTTGCCAATAAAAAGTGTAGATGAAATACCATGAGAAGATTGATGCTTTAATAGGTGATGCTGTGACGCACACACACACACACACACAGAGTGTATTTGCATTTTAATAGATATGATTATGAAGCAGAAATTAATTTTTTGAACGAAGCTCTCATCTTGTAAATATCTTCCATTTTAATTTACGTATATTAAAAAAGATGTGACCTTTTAAGACATACTGAACATCGTATTACACTCATATATATATATATATATATTCTGAATCTAGTATTTTATACATAATGAATAAATACTATTATTTTTATTGCATAGTAAATGTCTGTCTTTACTTATTAAGTTTCATCGTTTATATTTCATTAATTATCTGTGCATTTAATATTAGACTAATCAATGTATTTCATAATTTGTTATCTTTCCTGTAACTGATGGAAGTGGAAAATAGAATTAAAATAAGATTTCATTCATTTATATTTAATGTGTATATATATATATATATATATATATATATATATATTACTTTTTAAAATTACACCGTTTAAAGATAATTTAAATGTCGTTTAAGCATTTTGGAAAATTATTTGTTTTATGCAATATTTGATGAAGTAATGCTGTGTTTGTAAAAATTTATATGTATATATATATATATATATATATATATATATATATATATATATATATATATATATATGCAATAAGTTAAGCATACAGCAATAATTAGGAAAATAAACAGTTTGGCATTAAAAGCTGCAGGACGGTAATAAACATATTTATATATGCAAAGAAATAATTGCAGTCAGAGATGAATAAAATATAGTTTAATATGTTATATTTTGAAATCATGTCAAGTCTTTAACAAAATTAAGTTTGAATACAAAGAAAGAAAACCGACTGTAATAGTTTTTCGATGTTTAGACAGTGATACCTCTACTTACGCAAACCCGGAGTTACGTAGTTTTCAAATTGCTCCGGATCTTCCTTTTTTAAGCTCTTTTGTTTGTTTGTTTTCTTTTTTTTCTTATTTTCTCCATCCCTGAAACTCAAGCTAAATTATTGCCAAAATCTGAAGAAATTGGTAAAATGATTAAAGAAATTCTCGATCTTGACAGGAAAATAAATTTAGAAGTAGATAGTGAAGGTGTTCAAGAACTCCTGAATTCCAACAGGAGCTGACGATCTCGTAGAAATGTATGAGCAAAAGAAGGACACTGAGGAACATTAGACGCAACTCATTGAGAAAATCAAATGACGGTTGTGAATTTGACAGATCTCTTTAATTGAAAAAAGGTGACACGTTTTAGAAAATATAGACTCTAACAAAGAGTTTATTTTTTCAATATAGCAAGGAATAAAAAAAATATTAGACTGTTTCAAGGAAATTTTGCGGGAGGAAAAAAATTAAACCGGTAGACTAATTCGTTGGTTTTTTTTAAACATTTTACATTGAAATAACTTAAGTTTGCGATGTGGTATTAGTATTATTTAAGATTTTACTACACATTTATTCTTTCTAAATTAGTATTTTCTTCCGTTGCAGTCCTAACTAAAATAATTTTTATGTATATATATGAGAAGTTATTGTTGTAACGAGACTTCTTATTTTTCACTTTCAGAGGATGCGCGAGAGCCGCTGGATGTACATTTTGTAAGTGAGTAGTAAACAGTAAATAAATCTTTCTTCAAACGGATAGACCGATTACTTTCCATCGCATTCACACCACAATGAATGATACAGTTAAAACACAATTTGTAAAACAACGCTTTACAGTTAAAATAACGCTTCGCCCTTTACAAAGAGTTTAAGATACTGCAGTTTTTGACTATCACTTATTCCCTACACTCGCTAGAAGTAAATCACGAAACGAGATCCAGTCTATACAAATTGAAGTGAATACTGGCAATTCTATGCGAGGAAGTTTTAATTTGCTTACATCAGTGTTAACAATATTTTGGCATGCATTAGTATTACTATCATTCTTAACAAGTTTTTTCATGTCCTCATTTAAAATAGTTTTTAACGTATCTAATTTAGAAAATAAATCATGCATTTAAATTTCATAATCGTTAAAATCTTCATCTGCACAAGTGCTTAAAAGATTATTGTTTAAATTATTTATTTCAATATCTATTGAATTAACATCTATATATTTCATAAACTTCAATAATGGCTACAGAATTTTCTTGATTTGGCAAATCATCTATTTCTGAAACTAAGCGAGTTAGCTTACCTTTTAAGATTTTCTTTTGTTTAAGAATGGCGTCCATGTTGGATTTGTTTGTGACCTTCCCAAAATCGAAGTCAATGCTTGCAATGATTATTCAGTAAATTGTGTTTTGATGTTATTTCTACAAATGTAACCGACCGCGTTACACTTCATCAATTAAATGTCTTGACTTAATGCTGCTGGTACTCGATGGACCACAATGAATGCGATGGAAAGTAATCGGTCTGTCCGTTTGAAGAAATCTTTATTTACTGTTTACCACTCAGTTACAAAAAATACATCCGGCGGCTCTCGCGCGCCCTCGTACGGGGAAAAGATCAGAAGGCGCTACAACACTTATACTCCGGCTTACATTATTTCGAATTACACGATTATCACTTAGTCTCACCTATCGCGTAAGTTCGGGGGTTTACTGTGCTATGTTAATAGTGTGTGACCATGCTTTTCATGAAGTAATTTACCACCTCAGTTTGAAATGATCTTTTGTAGAGTAGTTTGAAATTCTTTCATAGTGAGTGAGTGGCTGACTGTAGGGTTTATTGGTGCAGGGGACGATTTTGGCTAAACTGCGCCAAACAACTCTCTAAGAGTAACTTGAAATTGAAAGTCCACAAACATAGCATAACTACTACACTGATGGACAGCGTAAATGCAACCCCAAGAAAGACAATATATAGCACAACAAAATATATTTTACAAATAAAATGTTGACCAAGTATCAAATGATTAAATTTATGGACTTCTGTGAAGTGTGGTTCCTGCCAGAATCAGTAGCCAGAGTAGCCACCAATGTTAGAGATCAACGTTGCCACACGGCTCGACATTGATTCAAACAGTTTCCACACGTTGCCAAAGTTGATCTAGTGTGGTAGCTGGGGATGGAATCTGGGTCAATCGTTGAGCAAACATGGACCACAAGTTTTTTATCGGTGATACATCCGAAGAGCGAGCCGGCCAGGGAAGCAATTCAATCTGGTGATTGACGTAGAACCTTTGGGACACGTGTGGTAGCGTTTTACCCTGTTGAAATATGGCTGTGACCAAGCCCTGAAGGTAAGAAAGGAGAACGGGCTCCAACGCATTGGAGATGTAGCGCTGGCTGTTTAAAGTACCGGTAATGCGTACTAGAGGAGTGTGAAAGTAATATCCAATACCACCCCATACCATAATACTAAGTGAAGACTAATGTGGCGGTGCATAACGAAGCTGTTCAGCATTCTCTCTCCACGGTTCCTCCAGACTCGAATCTGACCATCGTGGTGTTGCAGACTCATCAGTAAAGACAACTTCATTCTATTCTTCCATTCACATCCTTCTTTCATCGCACAATTGGAGGTGGGGACGTCTGTGGTTATGCGTCAAGGGTAGACCAAGTAATGGACGTCTTCCGGCCAGACCACTCTGCTGTAAACGGCGTCGAATGGTTAGCGCAGACACTGAATGATGCGTTACAGACTCAATGTACTGTGCTATGGTTCGTGATGTGACTGAGCGATTCGTCACTGCCATGCGCAAAATTTCCCTGTCCTTAAGTGAAGTGGTGCACTGAGATGGATGCGATAGAGCACGTCAGTCCGTCTTACCCTCCTGCATCCAATGGTCACGTATCCGTATTACAGTTGTTTGGTTTCGTCCAACACGACTACCGATTTTTCTTGAAAGGTAATCCACACTATCCTTCCTCTGTCGTACTCGGATACCTGATCAAAAGCTGATCGTAGTTTTCTACGAGGCATAAATGTTCGTTTTTTGAGAAAAACACAAGAAAAACCAATTGCTGAACTTAAAATCATCGAAATGTCCAAGCCTTAAATGCGTTTTGAGGTGGTGCCACAGGCGTGCGTGATGTGTGCATACGCTGAAATTCTAATCATTTGCATGTCTCACCTCCACTAATGCATGTTTTAAATTCTAATCCATACGTGAATTCTCCTCACTCTTCAGGTAGTCGTGAATGATATTAGCTATATGGGAGTTCGCAATATCAATGAAATCAAGTCTAACTACAGCATTGTATGACCTCACAAATGATCTAAAACTTCTTCCCGATACAGGACATATTCGTCACAGGACCACGTCTACAAATTTGCCATTCAGAGATCACTATGATGTCAGTAAGTAATGTGTGATGCTTCATGATAGATTCAGGGCTATTATGCGAGTGTTTCTCTTTACAGATATTTACGTGCTTAAGGAGTGTCTGAAAGATAAAATCTTATTTTTTGACAATTTGAGATTTTTACATTTTCAAATTGTATAGATTTTAACCTTTTTAAAAATACTTTACTTTAATCTCTAGGGTATTTAGAAGCCCTTAAAACGTATTTTTAAATAATCGTTGAATTTGGGCCACGCCCATTTTAATGGCGAAAATTGTAACAATTTACTTTGTTTTGGCTTAAAAGTGTAACGACTGATATAAACCAAAACATGTATCTTTTATTTTAAATTGAACCTTTTATTTTCTTATTTCCTAGCCAATTAGAAGTCTCACTGTATACAATGTAAATTTTAATGTGCGATGTACCTTTTGTGAGAAACTACTGTTCACAGGTATATACATTTTTTATGAATTATTCATAATGATGTCTAATATATACTAAAATGAAATTTTTGTAAAAAACTCAAAAATTTAATTTTTACAAATTTTTTAAGTAAAAAATGGGTCAAATTTCGCAATGTTTGATAAAATATTTCATAATTTATTAAAAAATTCAAAATTAACTAAAAACTCATTTTAGTATAATGAGAGAGGTATACTTTAATAGTATGAAAAATTTCAAGCAAGTACATAAAACAGATTTTGAGAAAAGGTACATCGAAAACAGCCAATTTTACATTGTCAATATAGAGAGAGAGGTTTCCAACTCCTCTTAACATCTGTCTCCAAGACCAATCTCTATTAATTAATAAATATAATATTGATACGAAAAGATACATTCCAATTAGTTTTCACTTTAACTTCCCTTTAATCGTGTTCCTTTGGGCTGGATGGTTTAAAAAACCAAACTTTTAATATCTTGACTTATAGTTCATTCATGTATAATTTTTAGTTTGTATAAACGTCTCATGTATGTGGTTGCTCCCGCAGTCTATTTGATAACAAGAGCAATCCATCGATATTCCCGGAACGTGCAGCCCTCAGGTTTCTAGCAACAGGCCGTCGTACAACTCATTGGTTTGTTTGGAATAGTTTTCATAATACATGAAATGATGATATAATGAACACGGATGAAAAGTTCAATCTCCTACTTCAAACCTTCTCGTCAAATGCCAGTATCTACTACCTGTCAATCGGCTTCTGGAAGCTAAAGATACACATATGTTTTAAAATAATCCTACGACAGTTCTAAATATTTTTTGTGAACATGTTTACATGTCACTCTCTTTTTCATCCACAATGTTGCCCTTTTGCAAATTTCCTCCCACGAATCTGTGATTAGCTTTTATATATCTCGTACTTGCATTACCTGTGCAGTCCTCTAATTAAGATTTGCTTTTCTAAATGAAATGGTTTCCCTCCATGCTTAATATATGGTAGTGGATATATCTCGGTTACACTTCACAAAATATTTTTGTACTGAGAGAAAATTTTGTTTTCTTGAATCAATTAATTTCGCTGTTGCAATCTATGTATGGATTAACGAGGAATCATTTTGCTGTTTTAAAACATAATTTATTGATTTTACACATGAAAAATGGATACTTAAAAAGCACAATACAAATACAAATACATGCGGACATTGTGAAGAAAAACAAAATCATTCTTCCTTTGCTCCGGAGATCTCAGGCTTTTATTTTTTTCATCAACGGAAATTATGTGATTGTCGGTAGACTTTTGTGATTAGTCAGAACACCTTGGATGATGCAAGATTGTAACATCTTATTTCTTAAAAAAGTTATTTAGAAGATAAAGTTGTGATTATATATATATATACTGCTCAAAACAATTAAAGGATATTGTAAGTTTTATATAAAATAAATATATAAGCGTAATTTTTTTTGCCGAAACCGGAAGAAGAGAATCACAAAGGCAAATTTTTGTGATTTTCAAACTGTGGAGTATGCTATTTTTGACTTTGACGTCAAAAACGTCACTTCAACGACAGCGAATGAAATATGACTTTTAAGGATGATAGGCTTTCAGTGACTGCTTTGTTTCGATGACTACGATGTCTCAGCGAAGTCATTTAACCGATTCAGAAGCTTGGAGAGTTGTTTGTAGGTTAGACGGGGGCCAAACTCAATCAGAAGTAGCTCTAGCCATTGGAGTGTCACAAAGTGTGATTTCCAGGATCTTTAACCATTTTTTGGAGACTGGAAGTCCAGGCCGAAGACCAGGACAAGGTCGTAGACGGGCAACAACGTCTAAAGAAGATCTTTATTTAGTGTTAACGGCTCGGAGACACCGAAATATGAACGCTACTCTTCTCCAACAACACCTTCGCTCGGCTACTGGCACCACCGTTTCAACTCAGACTTCCGAAACCGGCTCCATGGTGTAGGTCTGTATGCTCACCGACCGATGGTATGTGTTAGACTAAAATCAAGGCATCGTCGCGACCACAGGGAGTGGGCAACAGAACATGTGAACTAGAGGAGAAATGAATGGAGCAATATTTTTTTTTCTGACGAGTCCCGTTTTTTTGTTCATCCGGATAATAGGCGTATTTTCATCTGGAAGGACCGTGGCAGAAGGAATAATCCTGCGTTCGTGCACGAAAGTGTCAGATTTGGCGGTGGGGGAGTGTTGGTGTATGGTGGCATCTCCATTGACGGGCGCACGTACATCTACATCATTCGAGATGGACCTCTGACTGCTCACCGATATAGGGATAAGATCCTAAGACCTATTGCAGTCCCTTACGCTGCATCAATTGGAGATGCCTTCATTTTAATGGACGATAACTGCAGGCCACATCGTGCTAACCTGGTAGAGGATTTTCTTTTCGAGGAAGGAATCGTACGAAGGGAATGGCAAGTGTGTTCTCTAGACATGAATCCAATAGAGCACGTTTGGGACGCTTTAGGAAGACGAGTTGCTGGCCGCCAGACACCCCCACAAACTCTCCAAGAACTGGAAAGAGCTCTTCTGGAAGAGTGGGACAGAATACCCCACCTCGTGATTAATAGCCTTATTGACTCCATGCCACAAAGGTGCTCAACGTTGCTGGCCGTCCGTGGAAACAATACCCCCTACTGAAAATGATTTCCTTTGAAGAAAACACTTTTCTTATTCTTTTTTTTCTCATATGCACAAATTGTGTTTTTTTTTCTTACAAATGCGCAATAAAATGCAGTTTTCCTGCCAAACATGTGTAATTTATTCTCATATAACCTACTACGTCTGTCGACCATGTATCAATCAGCTAAACAGTTTCCCAGCCACAAGATCCACCTAAAACCGCAATATCCTTTAATTATTTTGAGCAGTGCATATTGTTAGCCGGTTAAGCTAAACTTCAATTGTCACGAAAAGTCTTAGAAGGCTCAATACCATTATGATATAAAATCCCTTGATAGAAAGTTTAAGTGAATTATATACATATATATATATGCATGTATATATATATATATATATATATATATATATATATATATATATATATATATATATATATATATATATATATATGAATAATCTGAAAAGGAAGAAAATATATTGCGGCTGTACTCCTTAAATCAAACTTTTAACTGGAGTCAAATTGAAATTTTCTTGATTTTTTTTTGTTATTTTCTTATGGATAGCTGTCTTGCCTATAAGAATTCTTTATGAAAAAATATACTTAAAACACATTTCTGGAATCTGCTTGTAAATTGTATGCGAGCTTTACTGGGATTTATGCGTGTTAATGAGAAAGATGCAAAAAGATACAATACTTTTCTCCCAAAATCTCTTACTAACATGAAAAGCCTAGAACAAAAAGGAAATGAATTTCTTATTAAGAGTTTCGGGTCCTTATATTGTTATCTTACAAGCTAATAAACTATTTGATATGTTCCAATTGTTAAGAATATTGTAACGGATATTAGCATATTAACACAAATAAACTAATTACATGTAAAGTACTCGAATGAGAACTAACGAACTAATCGCACACTCATAACAATTTCCATTATAGTTATGAGTAACATTTAAATTTCCTTTTTATTTTTTCTAAAAGATGAACCCTAGACACGCAATGTATACATCATGCTTATAAGAGAACCAGTTTTTTTATTCACTTTGCTGGCAAAAATATTATAAGAAATTCACCTCGAAGAAATCATATAATATTTTATTTATATTATTTTTTTTATCTTCATGATGCACATAATTCATCGGTCATTATTCGTATAATCATTGACAAAAAATATTTACCTATTTACAGTCTATACGATTACAATGCATTGAAAGAGATTGTTCATTATTTTTTTTCGTAGAAAAATCATTCTACTTTCTGAATTCCTTCGCATTTGTGTTCGTGGTGTTAATGTTTCTATTCTATATATGAATTGCAATTTATCAAAAATAAAAAAATATATATAGTTGATCAAAGCGTTGTAAAAAAATAACCTTACTATTTTTTGTATTCCCAGAATTGTACGAGTCTCCGAATACTGAAAATAGTAATAAGTACTATATTATATTGAAATAATGCTTTGAAAACTATCACAATTACAGTAATCTCTAGAGTAAAATGTAAGCTATTTCATCTATAATTCTAGTTTATTTTTTTGTTCCTGTTTATTGTTGGGAATTACTTCTTATTGTATTTATTTCTGCTCAATACTTGTACACTTTCTGAATTATGTATATTCATACAAAAATACATACATTTTTTACAATAAATTGGCATTTCTTCTCTGAGATTATATACAGTGGGCCACAAAAGTGTTCGTACACTTGCAATTTCTTAAAAAGTTTAATGTGTTCAACTAGTGAAAATTAATATATTTTAGTTGTAATTTTTTATGATATCTGCAACTTTTTCTTAATGAAATGACATAACTATTTTTTTAAAAATGTTGTAATTATTTTTTTAAAAAAATTAAAAATCCCAAAAAGCTACTAAAAATTACGCCACAAAAGTTTTCGTACACTTCACAAAAATCTCAATTTAGCTTTAAATATTGTATTTGTTTCTTAATTTAGTACTTAGTTGGATATATTTTAATGTTCAGAACAACTTTTAAGCGTCTTGCTATAGATGTAATCAATTTTTTGTAATTTCTGCATCGATTTTCCTCCATTTTTCTGTGATTATTGTTTTTACTTCACATTTTGTGTTTATTTATCATGTTTTTTTACATCAAATTCTCACCAAATATGATCTACTGGGCAAAATAAAGTGATTGAGGAGGTGTTTTCATAAGTTGGGGGCAGTTATAGAGAAACCAGTGGCGTACGTTGAGAGCAGTGCGCGTGGCTGTTCAAAAATTAAGTCGTCTCCAATACACAAATTTCGCACAGATAATTTAAATTTTCTCTTTAAATATTTAAATACAGCTCATGTTCCCAATGGCATCAAAAAACACTAAATTACCTAATTCAGAGGCCAATTTACACCTCCACGCCAGAACACCTTTACTTCTATGCTGAAGCATGGAGTTGGTGGTGTTCTTGTTCCATATAAATTCATGGGATTTAACTTCTTAATTTTTCATTTACAAGCTATTATAGGCCCATAGGAACCAAAAATTTTGAATTGTACTCCATCCCAATTAATTTGCTGTCAATTTTGAATTTTATGAAACTTAATCCCAAGAATCTTGATGGACCAATAAAACATGGAGGTGGAAGTATTCTTGCTCGTGGTGGTGTAAATCGGCCACATAATTAGGTAATTTGTTATTTTTGATGGTATTGTGAAATATGAGCTCTATTTAAATATTTTAAAGAGAAAATTTAAATTATTCGCCTAAAATTTTGGATATTGGAAACGACTTCATTTTTAACAGGATAATGACGCCAAGCGTGCTGCTCTCAATGTACGCCTCTGGTGCCTCTATAACTCTCTACAAGTTTTAAAAACACCTTCTCAATCAATTTATTTAACCCATTGGATCATATTTGGTGAGACTTTGATGTAAAAAAGAAAATATGACAAACACAAAATGTGAAGTAAAAACAATCACAGAAGAATGAAGGGAAGCCGTTGCAGAAATTACAAAAATTTGATTAAATCTATACAAAGACACTTAAAATTTTTTGTGAACACTAAAAGATATATTACTAAGTATTAAATTAAGAAAGAAATACAATATTTAAAGCTAAGTTGAGATTTTTGTGAAATGTACGAAGGCTTTTGTGACGTAATTTTTTACTAGCTTTGTGATTATTAATTTTTTTAAAAAATAGTTATACTATTTTTAAGAAATTAATTATGTCATTCCATTAAGAACAAGTTACAGATATCATTAAAAATAGCAAGTACATTATATTAATTTTGTTAGTCGAAAATATTAAATTTGAAAGAAATTGCAAGTGTATGAACACTTTTGTAGCCCACTGTATGTATTATTATAATAGAGCATCTGCGGTAAATAAATTACGTTTCGAAGTAGTTATATATGTATATATGTGCTTTATGAGTACATATATACTTATTGCTTCTTTAAAAAATTGGTATAAACGTACTATTATTTTAATAATTTCATTGGTGGTAGAGGAGGTGGTAAAATTTGCAATATTTTTGTCTAAAATATGAACCTAAGTTTTGCAGGTGTATCTGGTGTAGTTTTAAAATTTTAGAGAAAAAAAGATATACATTTTTAAAAGAAATAACTTGGAATTTTTAAAACTTCAATTTTTAAAAAAAAGCATATTGTATTCTGATACAAATAATTTACGGAACTATGCATATATTATCTGCAAAATAAGTGAAAAAATACTTTTACAAAATAATTGAATAATTTCTTGAAAATTAAGAGTATTAAAATAATTATAAAGTTTTATAATAATGCATATTAATAGCAAACATCTTTCGCAAAAGTAACAACTACAAATTTTTTGTATTTTAATGTAATGTTACATACAGATTTAAAAACGGCTGGTAAAACTTATATTTTATAAGCCGCGATATCTTAAATTTTAATCTTATTACGTTTAAATGACCAATAAAATATCAACTTTTGAGATAAATATATCATATGAGTACATATAAAGAAACATATATTTTTTATAGGTAAATAGTAAATATACACATTAAATTTTTAAACTGCATGAATATTTATCAAAACTTAAAACAGTGTTCATTCAATTTTTCTACTTTCAAATATTAAATGGAAATGTTTCTTCTAATATGAATTTGTAAATATTGTTGTAAATATATAAATTGCATCTTTTTTCTTGCTGGAGTTTTCCTAATGTGGCTACAAAGTGCATGGAAGTATTCTCCAAACCACATCTAGGACTGAAAATGTGTTTTCCTATCCTCTTAACGAAATATATGGTAAAAGTTCATATCTAAAAAGTTAAAGATTCCTTCTTGCATTATGCATGGAAAAACAGATATACAGACTTCGTTTTCCTCATACGAGGGGACCATTCTGGAAAAAAATGTGTTTATGATGATATTTTGTCTGCAAGAAAGAAATTTTAAAAATAATACAAAATTAAAATAAAAAACTTGTTTGTTGGCTTACAATAATTTTGAAAAATACATACATCAATAATAATAACTTAAAAAAATTATTTTACATAAACGCAAGATTATTATTACGTGCATTTTCATTAAAGTGATTTTTAAGTAAAACATATAATTACTTACATGCGGAAATATTTTTGATCATTAGAAATTAATAATTCATTTTTTTTGCCGTTGTTATTTAATACGTATATAAAGAAATGCTTTATTATAGTGCTGTTATAATAAAAACCGAAAAAAATTTTAATAGTTGCAAAGAAAAAAAAATAGTGTTAACACTTTATTATATCCATTTTAAACTAAAACCAGTAGTGCTTATTCTTTCTAATTTTGTTTTATTGGCTGACTTACTTTTGTTTTATGTATAGACTTTTTATACTTAGAAAGATCTTATGTTTATTAGTTTCGTTGCATTTTTTTTCACATTTCCTTTTAGTAAGACATGTTGAAAAAATATTTCATACACTTCATTGTTTACTCTTACTTATTTTTATATCCTTTTTTCAAATTTACAAGATTAATTTGATAATTATTATTAAAAAAAGTAAATCTTGTTTTATAGTAACAATTTAATTTGTACTTTTTCAGTAGTATTTTACTCTAAATAAAGCATTTAGCGTCCACAAGAGTTACAATATATGTCATAAAATGTCTTGATAGTTGAAATTCAAATTAAAAATATTATATTTATTTATAAATTTTAGGATCAAAAATTCTTAACACACTACACACACAGAGTAAATTAATAAAAATTAACTCACTCAGTTAACTGAATGCTACATTAAAATAAAAGTTGGTATAACTACTACTATTTGTATTACAATTAACATGCAAATAAAATTGTTTGTAAATTAAACAAATATTATTTAACTTGGCTGTAAAGCAGCTCTGCGCTTCTTTTGAAAAATATCATGGCTCAAAAGAAAATTTTAACGTCGAAGAACATTCCGCACTGAAATACGTCACTGAATTATTTTTATCCTCGATTACCTTTAATTGATGGTTTTTATTTTCGAGATTATTGCAAAGATGTAGATTTGTTACTTTCATCTTTCGATCTGTACAACTATCAAGAAATTTCTTGACTTATTGGAAAATATAAATTCTTACTGAAAGGAAGCCAAATGTTAACTTAATTTGATAAGATAAATGATTTCTTCAACATTGACTTTTTTTTAATCTTCTAAAGTGAGTAAAGCTCCTGAAGAACCTGTATAACTTTGCTGCTTAAATTAGACATTAAAAAAATCAAATGCATTTAGAGTGAAAAATAATCTTTACTTGCGTGAGTTGAAATATTTTTTAATCGTAGTTAAGCATTTTTATAATGTCATTAACCAACATGTAGTTATTTGAAATGTAAGAGTAAATCACAAAATTGTACGTCCTTAATTGCATAAAACGCGTGTTTTCTTTTTGAAAGCATTTATAAAAAATACTTAAGAATTCAATTTCAGTCAAACAGTCTGCCTGTCTTCATTTATATATATATACAAACGATTTCAGAAATATTTTTTTGCTTTTACTGACTTTTCTGTATGCGTAGTTAATATTGCCAACTTTATAAGAAATTACACCTTGAATAAAATGTTGTAATTGATCAATTCCGGCATAATTTACTGTTTAAATATTAATTACTTTAATACAAAACTCATAACTGAAAAGATTAAAATAATTTGAAACAAAAAATACAATCGAATTATAGTAGAAAAAAATTTAATTTTAGTAATTTGTAAAGAGAAGAAAAAAAATCATATTAAATGCTAATATTTTGCTAAGTATATACCTGACTTTTAGTTCTTAAAGTTATTAATTAATAAGTACATTACTCATAAGATAAATCACAACCAAATAATAATGATAACATAGTGGCCAATCTCCAGTAACAACAACACTTTAAAAACGACTTATCACTTTCAGTCCTAATTCCACATGCGTGAAATGTTTGTTCCGATGGAAGTACACTATTGCATTCAAATCAATACACTTGTCCAGGTTTGAGGAGGAAAATAAAATTTCCGTCTGTTTAATAATACGTTTATGAATACTAAATGAACGACGAGAGAGACGATATTTGTGCACCTAGAAATCTTCTAAATGAATTTATGTCAGAGAATAAATGTAAACATATCTTGAAATTAATCATGCACCAAAAAAGAAAGGCATTGAAAAAGTAAAACTTGAAGAAACTTATCGTAACCAAAGGTAGTGAAATAATCTAGAGCTTTGCATTCCTCATTTTTTTTGTAAATATACTCCAGAGTTAAACAATATGAAATAGAAAGAATATTTACATTCTCCGAGCATGCGTTTTTAATTAGTAATTTCCTAAAGTTGCATCTCCGTCTCCACGGATAAGATCTTGAAATGTTATGCCCTCATTTGAGACTAGCGTTAAGACAGTGTTTCTCAAACTGTGGGGCACGCTCCCCTCGGTGCGTGATAAATCTATGAGGGGGACGCGAGCATGTTGAACTGTCATAAACAAAAGATTATTGAAACAATTATTAACTCACTGAAAGTAAACAAACAAATACATTCTGACATAATAAAAAATAAAATACTCACTTACACTATAATACTCTTATAAATATATCAGTACTGCTCAATCTATTTATAATTAATTTACAATACTAAGTTAAAGGACAAGTTTAATAATCACCAGTGACCCCATGGATTTGTCATATATAAAATTATATACCAACATTAACCATATGGTTAATGTTGGCACACTACATTCGTGGGGAGCACCTAAGCAGTTGCGTCAATCGTGCGTGATGGTTTGAGAATTGGGTCATTTGTGTGATACGGCTTTGTGTGACGGCTTAACTGCGTCATTTGTGTCTGACGGCTTAGTCTGACGTCTTAATTGCGTCATTTATATCTGACGGCTTCATTGTTTTTGCGGTGTATTGGTGGCGCCACGACTACAGCGCGTGAAGTGTGCAGTTTACTTTTTGCACGGCCAGGGTCACCAATGTATGAAGGAATATTCTATCTATGTACCTTCTGTTCCGTACGCGAGTACTTTATCGACCATGCCAAAACGATTGTCATCGCGTGATGTTTGGTACTAGTTTATATACATATCACACCGCCACAATATTTTATGGATCTATTGTTAAAGTTAATCATTGTCTTTTTTTCGTGAAAATTTATATTTCTAAGTGAATTAGATATGAATTTGATATTTTGGGAATTCTTAAACTGGAAAGATTTTGTACTTGTCCAATATTTTGTATAGTGATAGTTTTAGGGGAAAAATTATACTATTGCGAGATACAATATTTAAAAAATGAATGGAAAATTGTGAATTCTGAGTAACAGAAATTACAGTTAAACCATCCTGTATATGAAACACAGAAGGAGTAGATATTGGTAATTAAGGGGAGTTGGAAACCATACTGACAATGTTAAATTGAAACAAAAATCTGCTTATGTACATGCTTGAAATTTTTCATATTATTAAAGTACACTTCTCTCATTAACTAAAATGAGCTTTAGCTAATTTTGAATTTTTAATAAATTATGAAATATTTTATCTGCTTAAAAAAATGAAAAATTAAATTTTTGAGTTTTTTTTACATTAAAATCATTATAAATAATTCATAAAAATTTGCTCTGTCAGTAGTTTCTTCATTAAAATTTACTTTTTGAGATAAATTGATTTTTAATGTATACCTTTAAAAAAAAAAAAATAAAAGGCTCAATTTAAAATAAAAGATACATGTTTTGGTTTATATTAGTCGTTACACTTTTAAGTAAAAACAAAGTAATGTGTTTACAATTTTCGCCATTAAAATGGGCGTGACCCAAATTTGATTTTTAAGGGCTCAATCAAAAAAATAAGATTTTAGCTTTCCAACACCCCTTAATTTAAAATATTAAAGAGCCCCAAATTTGTTTCATTTTTTTTAAACATTCCTTTACTGCCACAACTCAATGTTTCAGTAAATCCAAGTAGCTTTTGTTGGTTTTTATACTGTTGTCACGGATATATATTTCACATTAGTTTCATTCATTTGCTTTTTCCTTGTTGTTTTTTTGCATACTTTCAGATTTATTAACTTTTCTGATTTTTGGATTATCGAAAGATCTCTTTTACTTTTCGACAGAGCCTCCCTTTACACGCCCCAAGATACATCAATCAAGTTTTGACTCATAAGTACGTTGTAATCTCGTAATTTGATGTCATGTGCTACATATTTGCCAAATTTCATGTCTTTATCTCTGATGGTTCCGGAGATCTTGTGATGTGTGAATGTGCGTGTGAGCCGCTTTTCTACTATATGTGCGTAATGTTACTTTACTGACTAACATTTTATGAAAATACACAACTTTATAGCTTGAATCTGAAATCCTAACACTTAATCTGACATATAACTTTTTTCAAAATCACTTAGCTTTATTCCGAGTTCTTTGTGAAAGTCCTTCTCGAACCTCAATAGCTCGGTTGGTTTCAATGATGTTTATCTCCACAACTCCTAGTGGATTCTAAGACGAATAATTATTTTAGGACGCTCGACCTCTTAGTCGCAGTTTAACTTCTATTCTTTCATTTTACAATTAGAATTCTCAAGGATTAACCAATAATCTCGCGTTAGGATTTAAATAGAAGTTACATCCGCATAAAATCATCTTATGGGAAGCGATTTTTAAACTAAATTCGTAATTAAATAATAGTTTCCCCAAGAGGATTAGTAAAAGTACCCGAATAGTAACGAGTAACAATCTCCTCAAAAACTTCCAAAATAATATTGCGTTTATTGCATTAGCCCCTGGTTCTGACCAAACATGAAAAAGTCCTATGATGCTCAAAGACTCCAGTCGGAAAATATATAAAATTTGAGATCTTTGGAATGTAAAGAACGCCTTTGCCTATTATCTTTGTATGTGTGTGCTTATGTTTTTGCTATTTGCTTTGAAGCTTTATGTATATTGCTTAATAACAAATTGAACTCCAGTAACAAAATGTCTCATCTTATCAATTAAGATGGATACTTACGTATGATCGTAACCTATTGGTGACATTATATGAAACAAAGCACATGGATGTCTATTCAGCGCATACGACACAAATGAAGTCCGGGTTCCCAACATGGGCGAGTTATCAATATAGTTGGCGATTGTTGCGATAATACGGAAGTACCTTAAGTTGACCCAGTAACATGTTTTACCAGTAAAAATGTTTCACATATTGCTTCATCTGACTGAAGTTTCACCTTTTTTGTTAATTTCAAATTAAGGGGCATAGAAAATAGCTTCTTGTTATAGAATTTATGCATGTGCATAACAGATTATTGAAAGAAAGAAAATCAATTTGAAAATTCATGAAGAAAATTAGCATTTTTACCTGAATATCTGATGAATATTTTTATTTCGTTTATGAAGATCAGTATTTTGTATACACTATCTATTTTATAAATTATAAAATACTAAAATTTCAGCACCAAAGAAGACAAAAAAAAGTATTTGTTTTTGGAAATCTGTTTGGATGGAATTGTATCTATATATTTTGCAAACTGTATTTTATATGCTATTCTTAATTTCTATTAAATTATTATTATTATGTGCAATTTCTATTTGATATATATTTTGTGTAAAATATTTAGTTTTATTCTGATGATGGTTTAAAAAAACAGATAATGTCTTCCACACTGGACTAATAAAGAGGAATCTTGTTTTTAAAACATAACAACACTAATTTTGCGTATAAAGATTTAGACAAATGCCAACAGCTTCGTGCGACGATAACCTCTCCTAGCGAGGGAAAGTACAATAACTGAACATTTCACACAAATTATATTACAAAAACAAATCGAATAAACAACCTGTTACCATCACGCAAATGATAAATACCGCAGATGACGTTGGTAATAGACTTGGCAGCAAAACTAAATAGTTTATACAAAATCCATATAAAATAGAAATTGCACTAAATAATACTAATTGAATAGCAATTAAGTATAGCATATAAAATACAGAAATATATGATTCCAATCCCAAAACTATCTACAGTTGAAAAAAATAAATCCATATTTCTATTAAATCTGTTTCAAACTACGACATTCAACAAAAATAAATGAAGAAGACAACTATATCTCAATATTTATAGTTACAATTTAACTAAAATATAAACATTTGAAAATATTTTACATAAGTGTGGCGGAGAAATTATATCTGCTTCTCTTTCCCAAAAGAAGTAAAATAAAAAGTTTTTTAGCGTAAAAATTAAGAATTCGTATACCATAATTCATCTTTAATTTGAGCAAACACTTTCAAGGAATTAAAAAAAAAATCCTAACTTTTTTAAAACATTCAAATCTTTATTTTTTTATCAAGATAAAAAAATTCGATAGACATGAATTTAAATGATATACATATGTATCATAAACTCGACATCTTGGGAACCAACGCAATATATTTGTATGAATTAAAATAAATAGAATAAAAAGTCAGAAAAGAATAACTTCGCTCGCATGCTTTACATCGAAGAGAGACTGTTCTGATTTATCTTCCATAATGCAAAAAGTAACGTATAAGTAAAAAGGTTGGGAAGAACGTAGAAATGAAAATATTTTTAGCGGTGTGTATAGATCAGTGGTTCTCAAATTTTACTACGGGCGATCCAATTTGTAATCCTAATTTTTATCGCGCCCCCCACCAAAATTTTAATTTATAATTATTTTTACTATACACGATAAAAATCCCGATAGAATCCAGTGAATAATTTAATTAAGAGAAAATATACTTACCTACTTTCAAGGATTTTTCAATTTTTCTTTGATTTCTTGAGAAAAAATCCAATAAAAATAATGAAAATGTTCCAAATCTGCGTGACCTTAATAAAGGGCATAAAGTGTGCTCATAGAAAATATTTTTGAACAAAAGTGGTCACGCAGGGAACTAGATCAAAACTAGTAACTTGATTGTAAAAAAAAAAAAAAAAAAAACGTTTGAAACTCCCCCCAAAAAGAGGGCGAAATGTGGTAAATTCATTTTAGTTCCCATTAAGACTGTCTTATTGGAGGATCCTCTGTCAAGGTCATTCATTGGTAACAAATAAGCAGTTTTCCCAGAATTAACGATTTCGTGAACATCAGGTGACTCTGCGCATCGATCCCGTGTTAAAAGTATATTCAATAAAACATATGGATATTAGTTCTAAAAAAGAATTGCGAAAAAAGGTTTTACGTTATGCATTGTATGTTGGCCAAATAATCCTTCAAAGTACTCAATATGCTTATCCATATATCATATAACTCATTAACATGGAAAAAAGCAACAGAAAAATATTATTTTAAACTTTCCTAAAAGAAAAACAGATGGAGTGAAACATACCAGTAAGTTTGAAGGTCAAATATATGATACTCAAAAGTAGCATTTTAGGGGTTAAAAGAAACGTAATAAAAAAAATCTCACATCGTGTGATTACAGTAAAGCACAAACAAAATGTCTTTTTTTTATTTGGTTATAGGATCAAAGGTAGCCAATGAACGTTTGATTTGGAATGTTTTATTTTTGATGATCACCAGATGATATATATAAATTATATCAGTGTAAATGTGCATGTTTTATTAAGTCAAAAAGCGTTTTGTTTTTCTTCATTCCAAAAAATTGTTTTTTAAACATTTTATTTTCAATATGCACGCGCCTCCCTAGCAGGAATACCGAGCCCCCCAGGGGGGCATGCCCCACAGTTTGAGAAACACTGGTATAGATGCAAGAAAATAGAGGAATTTAAATTGAATATAAGAAGTTTATAATTTGTTGACAACATGCTCAAGCCCTTGACGAGGAATATTGTATTCATATGTTAAATACTAGATCGAATGATTGATAAGAATGGAATATTTATTCCAAAAATAATTGGAGATTTAAAAGGATTTTTTGATTCACAGGAAAAATTGTTTCATTTTTAATAGAAGTTGAAGGGAGTATGATGTTAAATGTTTGTAAGAAGAAAAATCATTTTTCTAGATATCATATGATAAAGTAAAATACAAATAATTATAGTTAGATAAAAATTGCATATTATTTGAAGCTTAGCTTATGATTCATAAAGATAAATCTATATTTCAAATGCATTGTTTCAAAAATTGATATTCATCAACAAATACTCTGAAATATGTGATTTAAAACAATATTTGCTTATATTGCCTAACTTTATTTCATTTTTATATATTATAAAGTGATTATTTTTAAGTGCTCAGTATATTTATTTTTAAAAACTTGAAGTTTATATTAAGTATGTTAAGAGGATAATTTTTTTAAGGATTTTTAAAACTCTGCAAGATTCGCAAAACAAATATCTCTTGCTTTTCTATTACGTAACTGAGCAAATCTTATTTCATTTAAACACATATTAGGCATCTCAAAATTTCTGTACTCATACTTTATCGATGCTGATTTTTGCAGCCCCTTGTGATCTATAAAGATATTTCCGCAGAAATATGATCTGAGATTTATCTTGATACTAAAAATAAATCTCAGATTTCTGGGGATATCGACTTTGACGTTGACGAAAAATTAATTTTTTCATTTGATGTTGACTAAAACGCACATTTGTTTGTGTTTCGTTTCACTTTCTAAAGTTTGTATAACTAATTTTGTCGACTATTTTTACTTTTACTTGCCAATATGACATCGTCTCTGGATTTTAACGAAGTTAATCCTGAATGAGAATATTTGCCGGAAAATGATGATATGACAGTGGATCTGATACGAAATAAGCTATTTGAGATGATGATGATGATGAATTAGAACAAAAATGACAATAAAATTTTGGAACACATGTGAAAAAGCCTTTTGTTCCTAGGAACATTTCAAGTATTTTCACAAATATTTATAATTTTAATTTTAATTCTCCTATTTTTTTAAATTTTTGTGATTTAGTCATTTTACAACTTATTTTTTGTAATTTTATATATTTCTAATAAAAAAAGTCTACCTTACAAGGTTTCATTTACTGGTTGTACAGCTAAAAGAGCCATGTATCCATATGAGGTTACAATGGGGTTGTGTCCTATACATAGTATGTATTCACTAGTTGTTATATGGTACGCAAGGGGTTAATTAAGGTATTTCTGTAAAAGAAATAACTCCTGCCGAAAGAAATTCAAATATATATATATATAGGGTGTTTTTTGAGAGGTATAGAAATTTAAATTGCAATAAAACAAACATGTATTATTCGATTGACATGAATTTTTTTTATTCGAAAGATAATCTTGTGACATTACATTTTAAATATGATTTCTGGCATATGACTGCCACGGATGGCTCGGATGTAGTCCAATTTGGACGTCCAATTTTCGATGACTTTTTCCAACATTTGTGAACGTATATCGGCAATAACACGGCAAATGTTGTCTTCTAAATGGTCACGCATTTGTGGCTTATCCGCATAGACCAATGACTTTACATAGCCCCACAAAAAATAGTCTAGCGGTGTTAAATTACAAGATCTTGGAGACCAATTCACAGGTCCAGAACGTGAAATTAGGCGGTCATCAAACGTGTCTTTCAATAAATTGATTGTGGCACGAGCTGTGTGACATGTTGCGCCGTCTTGTTGGAACCACAGCTCCTGGACATCATGATTGTTCAATTCAGTAATGAAAAAGATATTTATCATAGCTCTATACCGATCACCATTGACTGTAACGTTGTGGCCTTGATCGTTTTTGAAGAAGGATTCCACCAGCCCATAAAGCGCCCCAAACAGTCAGTTTTTCTGGATGTAACGGTGTTTCGACATACACTTGTGGATTAGCTTCACTCCAAATGCGGCAGTTTTGTTTGCTGACGTAGCCATTCAAGCAGAAGTGCGCTTCATCGCTAAACAAAATTCGCTTATGAAAATCGACCATTATTTTCGACATAAAATTGCACAATTTGAAAGCGTTGTTCAGGCGTTAGTCTATTCATGATGAATTGCCAAACCAAACTGAGAATAAATCACTTGACAGCTGTTAAATCAGTCGCCATCTTGGAAAGTAATGCCAACTTAAACTTCTATACCTGAAAAAAAAACACTCTGTATACATATATATATATATATATTTGATGATGATACTACGACACACGCTTAATTAAATCGTTTATGTTTGGCATGAATAAAACTGAAATTAAAATTATGACATATATTTTAAGCAGATATAAATTTCGGGATTCTCATGGTATGCATATGATTCGAGACCTTAATAGCTATTTAGTACAAAAAATGAATATTAAATTAGATGCAAGTGAAAATTACTCTACAGAATATTGTACATTATTATTTATGAATAAATCCTTTAACAAAATTAATTTTTCAAGTATATTTTTAAAATATCAATCCTTTTTTCCTATTAAAAATATTATTATTAAAAAGGCTTTCAAATACAACAAGAAACTTGGTAGATTTATATTTAATTATAATCAAGTCTCGGAGCTCCTAAGTTCAGAATCATGTAAATGCAATCTATATCGGGACTATATTGATGGTTATCATCAGCACGTTGTCACGGGAGACCTTGGCATCGTGAAAGATGATTTGTTAAGAAATTTTATGAAAAAGGGTAACGGTTTTAGACTGATGATCACAAAAAATAAATCTAACGTTATGAAACAAATCATAAAAGATTTAGATAAATTCTACCTTAAAAATGCAATTAAATACGAAAGCCGATTGAAGCTTTCAATCAATTTAGATCTTTTGTAGCAACAGAAATTCGGGAATTAGATTTCACTGTTGAAAATGAAATTATGTATAAATATCTTAAATCATCAATAGAAAGTATCCAAAATAACTTCGTGATTACATATGTTTATAAGGTGTCTGCTAATTATGCCATAATTTGTAAATATTTTTAAAGTAAAATATTAAGTAACCTCATTTTAAATAATAATTCATTTCAAAAATCAATTCACAATAATAGAGAAGATGATAATCGTCTTTTAGCTTTGAACAAAATATTGAATTTTCATCACACACACACACACACATCTAAATAATATTATATATCCAAGTGTTTTTTTAACACCAAAATTTCATAAAAACCCTATAAAATTCCGTAGTATCACTAATGGATACAATACATATATCACGAAGTCAGGGAAGATCTTAAAATCTCTTCTTCAGAATCTAATTGATAACTTACAAAACATGGCAATAATTAAAAATACCTTAGAGATTGCTAGAGTTACTAAGGATATGTTAATTTTTTCCATGCATGGCTTTGATTTCGAGGACCTTTTTAATTCTATAGATATTGACGATATGATTAAGGTTCTACAGTTAATTTATGATAAATATGAATTATATACTTCAATGAAAAAAAGAAAAATTTGATATTCTTGTTAACCTCGTATTAAAAGAAAATTTCATTGCATTTGATCAGAATCTTTATAAACAGATCAAAGGATTACCTCAGGGTGGTCCAGCTAGTAATTGTTTAGCGAACCTATATTTACATTTTTTTGAAATTGATCATGATGTAAATGATTCTTACTTGATTTATCGTTATATAGATGATTTAATAATTTTTAGTAAAAATAGTGAATACAAACCAAATATTACGTTCTTCCCTGAATATCTCAAGCTCCTTAAAACTAACTTCAACTCTAATATGGTGGAATTCTTGTACTTTGACTTGCATCTTTTAACAATAATCTAGTCAGTAACATTTTTGACAAAACAGATTCGTTTAGGTTCCATATAATTAAAATTCCTGTATGGAATAGTAACATATATATATCAATTTACAGAAATATAATTTTCAATTTTTTATTTAGAAATGATAACTTAACTACCCACAAAATAGATAAATACAATAATATAATTTTTTTCGATGTTGTTTAGATCATGAATACACTTTTAATTTCTTAAGAACTTATATTCATCACAAATACATTAAACCGTCTTGCTACTTTGAGTTCCAAAACCACCACACAACAAAAGGATTTCAAAGTCAGCATGTTAGTGGTCTTGCTGTGAAGATTATATCATAACACTCATATCACAGTTTACATTTTTTCCACACACATCTTGAACATCTTACACATTGTTGACAACCAAACAATTTAGAACCTAGCAAATTTACATTTTTGACAATCAACCAATTCAAATTCTACCATATTTGATTGTCGTCTTTTTTGATATCTGTCTTTGCTGGCTGGTTTAAAAGTTAGCTCAAAAGATGTGTTTATGTATATTCGAATTTTTTAACTTGGTGAATAATTGATTTTCATTGATGTCAAGGAGCTTGATTCTCTTCGTAAAAGCTCTGTGAGTAAAGAAATTTTGTTAAATTATTTTTTGAAAAATACTTTTCTTATGTAATTGTTTTAGGATTTTTCTACTTTTCTTATATAATTATTTTGCGAGTTTTCTGCATTTAGAGTTTGGGAGAGTTTGTTACATAATAGTAGTGAGTGGTTTTATCATACTCTCTGAGTTTTTACATACTCTGAATTTTTGTTTATTTTATTTGGTTTTTCCTACCGAGTTGCAAAGGGGGAAGGTTGGCGCCTTCAAACTAGTTTAACCCCACTTATTCGGTCCTAAGTCCGAAATTGCTTTCTGAATCGCTAGATTCTTCTTTTTTGTAGTTTCTTTTTTTATTTTTCTATAACTTTGATCTTCATGTTTAACTTTTATATTTTTATTACGCTATTTGTTGTTATGTTCATTATCTATTATTTCTTGTTTTTGATATATTATACAAATTTCTTTCATATATATATATATAT
This sequence comes from Trichonephila clavipes, assembly GCA_019973935.1. NCBI lineage: Eukaryota > Metazoa > Arthropoda > Arachnida > Araneae > Nephilidae > Trichonephila > Trichonephila clavipes. The sequence goes on along the minus strand of BMAU01021373.1, from coordinate 1,623,185 downwards.
ATATATATATATATAAGGATAATTAAATTAAATTAAAAATTATATTCCCTATATAGCATTTAACTCACATTTGTCATTTCATCTTCAAGTATCAACCTAATCACCAATTTATTTCTTCCAAACATATGGCCTAGCCAATAAACATATATAATTCCAGGTCGTTAGATTTTTAGCCCTATATGTCAGCATTAACTTTCAAGTACAATCATAAAATCCACGCTATATACCCCATCGGTGTTTTAAGTGGTAAACCCCACTTAGTTTTAACGCGGTGGCGTTATTTTTTATTTTAAAATTAATTTAATATTAAGATTAGTTTTACATTAAAATTCGAAATTTATTCGCAGATAGAATCCTGCCAGCTTTAATTCTGACATACTCTGAGTCAGAATCAGACTTTATTTTTAAAAGGAACTTTATACAATGAAATCCATACAAACTATGACGCTGAGAGGAGTGAGAAAAAAGAACACCAACGTGAAAACTAAGTGGGGGGGTTACCACTTAAAACACCGATGGGTCAAGTGTGAAATAAGGAATTTTATTTTTAATCTAATTTAATTATCATTACATATATATTTTGAAATTGCAAAAATCATTAGAATTATTTATATAACATATTTAAAATAAATGTATTATTTAATTCTCCATCTTTCAAACATTTCCAGACTGAAGCTATTTTCTCAGAAAAAGTAACCTTCCGAAATTAATGAAATATTGCACGACGTGGGTTAGAATTATAAATTATTATTCAAAAATAATAAATTGTTCTTATTATTCTGAAAATTAAACAGAATAATTAAGAAACAATAAATATTTATAAAAAGGGAAGTGTTATTAAGGTTTCAATCATGCTATTAAAATAATTAAATGATCTCGTTTAATGACAACTTTTAAACAAATTTAAGTGCTCTTATAATTTTCATTAAACATAAATTTTATTTATAATTTCCTGTTTAACTAATTTCAGGGGTTTTTTTTACATATATTTGCTTTAGCTTATCTCTAAAAGAAAATGTTCCTTCTTGAATCTATGCATGCATATTGTCCTATTATTTTCTGAGAATTCCAATGTTCAGATGTATCAACTATGCTTACAAAATAATAAAAATAGTTTTAAAGAAAATTTTCTCATATAAAAGTAACAAAATTTTAATCAACCACAGTATTATCTAAAATTAGTAATTTTTCCATTCCAACATTTGGTTCTGACTCCCTATATATTTATATATTTATCTTGTTCAAGTTTTTAATCACGCGCGTTCTTGAAATACATTTTAAAGCCCTCAATTGAGCTGAGCTTTTTATACACAATTATTCTGGATGACAACACAGTAATTTAGTTATAATTAATAAAAATTAATTCATCAAAACTAATTATTCAAAGAATTACGAATACAGCCACGAAGGCATTAGTTTTGCCGATTTGTGTCAAAACGTGAAAAGGTTTTTTTTTTACGTTTTAAAGCGTTCATTTGTGCTGAAATTTTTCTATAGATGTTCTTCTGTAGTTTTTTCTATGACTTTCTTTTACCTGAATATATATAGTTTTAATCCTCTAAGCGCAGACTTGGGTTTTGTGATTTATAAACACAGAATTATTTTTTAACCTTTGAAAAGAAAATATTTCTTATCAAAATAGGCGGAGTTTTTTAATAGATATGGGGATTCCGATTTTTAGTTAAGCTACCAACAACTTCTATTAACGATACACTAATCAAGCGTATCTTTGAAGGAAATATTTGATATCTATTTTTCAATTCTTATTATTAATTCTCTCTCTCTCTCTATATATATATATTGTTCAAATTTTCCATCGTTAGTTAACTACATTTTAAAACGCTCCATTGAGCTGAAATTTTGCATACACGACACTTTTGGATGATAATACGGTGATTTAATTATAATTAATAAAGATTAATTGACTAAAACTAATTATTCAAAGAATTACAGATACAGTCACTTTGGCATAATTTTTCATGACTCAGCGACCATTTAAGCGACTTGTGTCATAACTTTAAAAGGTTTTTCTCACATTTTAACGCACTCATTTGAGCTGAAATGTTCTTTACACGATTGTTTGGAAGGGATAATATGATAATTTAATTATAAATAATTAAAATTAATTGACTGAAACAAATAGTTTAAAAATTTACAGATACAGAGCCACGTTGACTTCATTTTTAGTGACTTGGGTCAAAACTGTAAAGATTTTTTTTGTTGTTTGACAGGTAGCTAATGTCACCTGTCTGACGCAGTCAGTTTGAGGCACACGAAATTCATCGTGTCATGGGGCTACAGGTACGCCTGTCGTTGGCCTTGAGCACCATACAGGTGACAGTCCGATTTAGCTCGGCGAAATTCCCGAAGGGACGATAGATGGCGACACCACCTCTATCTTCACCTCCACAATTTTTACATAAAAACTGAGGGGGAAGGAAATATTCTCCAGTCCTTGCGCTTGTGACTAAGCCCACAAGACTACGAACCCACCGATTTAACGAGCACGTACTCCGTGTGCACTCGGAGGATATTTGGTAGCACCGGGCATCGAACACAGGCTTTCCGGTCTGGAGTCCGATGCTCTAACCACTAGGTTTTTGAAAGCATTCAGTTCATCTGAAATTTTATATACTCGATTGTTTTTAATGGCAATTAATACAATTTAATTTTCACTTAATGTTGTGACTATGCCATATGTACGTACATACTTATATTAATTGTAACTGTTTAATAAAAAGAAACTAAAATAATTATTTTGAAGATCTAAGTAGAAATTGACTTAATTTTTTTAATATTAATTGTTCTGATAAAACTTGTAAGTCATTTATATCTATTAATCTCCATTACTTGATCGTGAAGAGGACGGTACGAATTTTGTCCCCGATATTGTCGCATAACTTTGAAGTGCGACATCAACAAACAATCCAGGAATTTTGTAAGGAGCATTGCAAATCTCTCTCATTCACATTTATAGATAATTTTTGAAAAGTATTTTTACCAACCTGATTTTTTTAGCTTACGTGTACGGCTACGGTCTTTGATTGGTCATGATGAGTCCCATACAACAGAGATTGAGAATTCATTATGTACAATTCAAGTAATATAGAAACTAGTTTTTCTCCTGCGGGGAAAAATATTATACATTATTTCCTAAAATTTAATTTATATAAGTACATCCACACTTGTATTACACTTGGTCTAAGTGCATTTTTTCCTCGTTAACGATTGTTTTCATCTACATGGCATCCGGATGAAAGGGAAGAGAAATTTCTGCAGGGACAAAAGAGGTTTAAAACTTTTTTTCGGGAATACATATAGTAGGATTGAGATTGATATTGAAATACTTCTCAAAATGAGGTAATGGATTCCAGAAAAAAAAATGTTGGATAGCAAATAGGGCAAAAGTTTTACTGATTTATTGTTGTACCTGTATACATGAATAAATATTCTTTTTCAATGTATTTTGTCTTATTTCATAAAGCAAATATAGCAGAGGTCTTCTAAATTATATTTTTATTTAGCATGTAAATGATTTAAAAAAATAAAACAAACTCCTTTTTGTGTATTCTGTGATATTTACATAGTAGTTTTTTTAACTCACAGTTATAATAAATAAGAATGCCTTTAAAAATATGAGTCATCCTATAAATCAAAGTCTAAATTGCAAATTTAAAAAAAAATAATATTGGGTTGGCAACTAAGTATTTGCGGATTTTTTTTAGAAAATCAAAGACAATTTTTTCATGGAACTAAATAACTTTATTCTGTAATGTATTCCCCATTTTGATCAATGACCTTTTGCCATCTTTCAGGCAGCATCATAATCCCACGTTCATAAAACTTCTGGTTTTGATTAGCAAAAAACTGAATCAGGTACGATTTGACATCATCATCACTATTGAAATTTTTACCATTCAAGGAGTTTTGTAAAGATCGAAACAAAAAGTAATCAGATGGTGCAAGGTCAGGACTATATGGTGGATGTGGCAAAAGATCCCAACCAAGCTTCAATAATTTTTGCCGAGTGACCAAAGATGTGTGTGGCCTTGCATTGCCTTGATGGAATTCAACACCTTTTCGATTTGTCAATTCGGGCCACTTTTCTTCAAATGCATTGTTTAATTTCGTTAGTTGTTCAATGTAGACATCAGAATTGATTGTTCGGTTGGGTGGTAAAAGTTCAAAGTAGACAATTTCTTTGTAATCCCACCAAACTGATAACAAAACCTTCTTTTGATGAATATCAGATTTTGATAATGTTTGAGTTGGTTCACCTGGTCTGCTCCACGATCTTTTCCGCTTGATATTGTTGTAAACAACCCATTTTTAATCGCCAGTTGTCAGTCGTTTTAAAAATGAATCATTTTCAATACGTTTCTTTAGCAAATCGCATCTGTTAATGCGTTGCGTTAAATGCGTTTCTTTCAGTTCGGGAGGAACCCATGTATTGAGTTTTTGAACATAGCCAAGTTGTTTTAAGTGATTTTCAATGCATGTATGTGATACATGAAGCTTCTCTGCATACTCACGTGTTTTACTGTAACGATCCAAATCGATTATTGCTTTGATTAGGTCGTCATCAACTTCAACTGGACGACCAGAGCGTTTTTCATCTTTGAGTGAAAAATCACCAGAACGAAATTTGGCAAAACCAATTTTGACACTGCCGTTCTTTTAAGGCTTCGTCACCATAAACAGCACATAACTTTTTATGAGCTTGTGATGCGTTTTTCCCTTTGTGGAAATAAAAAAGCAAAATATGACGAAAATGATCCTTTTGATTTTCCATTTTTTAACGAACGGCAAACGAAAACTGCGCAACCGATCAAAAAACTTTTTTTACTGATTGACAGCTGAATTGCCAACTATCAAATAACAAAATGTGTTTTACATTTTTACTACGTCTGCAAACCGAAAAATTCAACTGAAGTCATCTAGGAGTTAAATCCGCAATTACTTAGTTGCCAACCCAATATTAATTGAAGCTTATATATTATGATGGCATTTGTATCACTGAAAATTTTTATAACGTAAAATGATTAATGTGGAGTAAGGCATTATTTCCATCATATGGAATGGTAAATTTATTTTCGATATAAATATAGCAATCCCTGAATCAAAAAAGATAAAAAATTATTTTTCATTATACATTTATATATTTTATTTTATTTTACTAATGCGAACATTAAAAATTTAAAACATTTCCAAATTTGCAACAGTATCTTGAAAGTAATAACAGAAACAAATCTTTCCAAAAAGATGTGCATGAATCTTCACTTTAAAAGCAAGGGCAGACCATAAATAAAAAAATGAAAATTCTAATACCTTGAAATTTCTGTGTAAATTCCTATTGAATAAAGTTTCACAAAAATAATTCTATAGTACATTGTTTCTCAAGAGAATTACGTAACCACAGAAACTCTTATTAACTTAGAGAAAATTCTATTTATAGAAGTTGTTAATCCATCGAAAAAAAGAAATCATCTGTCAGAACAAAGAAACCAATAAAAATGTACAAGTCGGATTAGTTTTCTAAAAGGTCAAATAAATAACTTCAGGTTGAAAAAAATTCCGTTTGTATCGAAATAAAAATATTTCATTAGTTTTCTAGTAGTTCATGTACTATAAGTTATTTATTTATATGTACTAAAATGAACAAAATGTTCCTTACGTTCTGAATGACTGAGAAAAAATAATTTAAATGACAGTAAAACAATAAAATGTATGTATGTTCTTCGTCAAATGCCGGGAGTAATTATTAGAACTCTAAAACGAATCAGACGACAACTTCAGCATATTTTCCAAGAAATGTGATTGTTATATGGTTTAGTTAAAACATAAATGAAAAAGGCGTCATAAAGTCCTTTTTAGTTCTTACCTTTTAATTATTCTCTATGTCATTCTAAATTTCTCTATAGGAATTTGAGTAAGTATTATTGCCGAGAACTAATAAAGACATGAAATACGTTTCTTCATTACGGATTTCATTTTATTCGATTATTCACTGTTAAACTGACTAATATGTCAGAGACTAAAAATATTTTTTGATATATAAATCTTTTCCGTCGTAAGTATGTACTTCTATTTGTGAGAGAAATTTTAAAATTCAAAATAAATTATATTTCAATAAAAGACACAGAAAGTTATTTTTATCGTAATTCAGCAATAAATTCTCGATCTGTTACATTACTGAACGCACATCGTGATTATTGAACTAACTTACTAATTACTAATCAGGTGTTGTTGTCATGTCTTTTATTATCCTCTGAACATATGAAATACAAGTGAAGAAGGACAGAGAGCATGCTATGCTACAGAAGAATATACACATTTATTACAGATGATGATCCCAGCATATAACAAGAAGAGGTGTGTCGCTTTCATTTCGAGACATGAATCCATTACAGGCGTAAGACCGACTTCTTTCCCGAAAAAGATACAACCATGTCTTACTCGGGATTCAAACCCGAACCCATTCGGTTACAAGCAGACGTCATACCCACCATAATGACTGGGCGATATTTCTAATCAGCCACAATTACTATTTGCTATGATAGAACTTACCAATCACTGTATACATCGGTATCGATTCCTAAAACCAAACATATTTTTTTTTATTTTAAATTTTTGCCAATAAAGTAATAAAATATTATCAGTATTAGATTCCATTGATACTTCCATACTTTCATAATAATATTTATACTTTCTAGGTTACAGCAAAACACAACTTTTCAGTTTTATTTTACAAAAAAAAATGTTGAAAATATAACTTGACTTTACAGCTATGAATATAGGAAATACACTCTTCGTGTTCAAATAAAGCAGGATACCCATTTTTTTAGGGATCGGTAAGAAGATAAAGTTGGTATACTGCAGAACCTCCTGCTGGGGAGCTGCAAGAAAATGAATAATGTTAACAAATTCTTCACGAAAAAATCCATAAGGTGTTTAGTTGAATGGTGGAGAAGTTGATATGCTGTAGTGCCCCCTGGTGAGGAACGGCAAGAAAGCGGATAGCACAAAAAATCTTCTCCACGAAAAAAATACATATACATACCAATTTTAAAAGGTGAATGAGGTTGAACGGGGCAGAAGTTGACATGCTGTAGCAGCACCTGATATGGGGCTACAACAAAGAGGATAGCACAAAAACCTTGGCCACAAAAAATACATGTGCGTGCAAATTTTCATATGGATCGGTTGATCAATGTTGGAGTGATGTGGGGCCATATATACAAACATCCGTTTGCATATATATATATATATATATATATATATATATATATATATATATATAAATTACTTTATTCTTCTTAGATATTACATTTTAAGAAGACAATTTTGAAGAAGTTTTTCTATAGGTTCCTTACCATAAACAAATTTAATATACCTTAAAATATAAAAATACTAATAGAAACTCTGTACCTGGCACTTAGCCAAAATTTAGTGTTTTAATTTATTTTTAATCCAAAGTATTCTTTCTTTAATAAATGTACATATTTCTATATATAAATATATATATATATATATATATATATATATATATATATAGGAGAAAAGCGACTCACTCAAGCACTCATCACGATATCTGCGGAACTATAAAACCTACATTGAAATTTGGTGGGCATGTTCCTTTCAAGGAATAGATATCCAATAAGAACGGATTTTGTAAAAATTGAACCTCATGGAGAGTAACGAGGGATAAGGGAGCGTTATAAATAATTATTTCCAGTTTTAAGCCACTGGTCGTACAGTTTGGAAATTTGGAAATTTTTTTCTGCTACAAAATGGGTTTTGTGAAAACAGATACCTAAGTGGCTTTGCGGGGGATTAAGGGGCGTTATAAATAATTATTTCCATTTTTAAACTACCACTATTATATTATTCCTTTCATGCAGTAGACATTAGCTACAAAATGGTTTTTACGAAAATAGACCCCCAAATGGCGTTGCGGGGTTATTGCTAGTTATAATTTTATTCTATAATTATTTCTATTTTTAAACTATTAGATGTAGAGTCTTGAAATTTGGCAAGTAGATTCATTTCATGGAAATAAGATACGGTACAAAATAGGTTTCGTGAAAATCAACTCTTAAGTGCTGTTTCGGAGGATTAAGAAGCGTAATAGATAAATATTTTCCTCTTCAAACTATTAGACATTCATCTTTGAAAATTTATATGCATGTTCTTTCCATGGAATAAAGTTTCTCTAACAAGGATTTTTGCGAAAATCGACCCTTAAGGGGATTGCGAGGGGTTAAAAGGAGTTATAGGAAAAAATCCTGCTTTTGAATTGTTAGACACCCATACTTGAAATTTGTTTTCTTTTTTGTTGAATAGAGATCCAGTAAGAATGGATTTTACGGAAATTGACTCTTATGCGAGAAGTTACTGGAGTGTATTGATACAAAAAATTCTCGTTTTCGAACTACTAGAACGTTTTGGTATGCATGTTTGTTTTATTAAATTCAAATTCATTAACAATTGGTCATTCAATGGGAAATCGGCTCTCAAAGGAGAATGCGTTTTTTATTGATAAAAATTTATTTGTTTCTGAACTATTAGATTTAGACTTTAAATTTAGCAATCATATTTATTCTGTTTAGCAGATATCCACTAAAAATTGGTAGTGTGGAAATTCATCTTAGTGGAGGAGGTTACGAGTGCGTAAAATATATGTCTTCTTCAATTTTAGAAATTATTATTCAGGAGTTGAAAATTATAAGAAGATTTTTTATTGAAATCGAATGCTTAAATATCAATAATTTATATATATATATATATATATATATATATATATATGTGTGTGCCTAATGTTTCCTATCTTGAATAGTTATACTTAGGTTCTATAGTTATCTCTGAGTATATATATTATGGCATTTATATATATATATATACACTGGCCTCAAAAAGTTAAGGTACAACATGTTTTTCGAAGCTCACCATAAAAAAAAAATGGCAGTAACAATAAAATGCATAGCTTACATGAATGATAATAACGAACTTTAAAACATTAATGCAAAAACGATTGCTACAACTTTTATTTTATAGAAAATAACGTATATTTATGAGTGAGAGAAAAATATGCAAATATCAAGCTTTCGTACTTTTGTGTGTAAGTTGTGTTGATTTTCAACAGTTGTTGGCAGTTTCGGTGACAATAGTCAATAGAATTTAGAAAATGTCTCAGAGACGTCGTTTACCCAATTCGTTAAGGTGGTGGGCAGTTGGATGGATGGAAATGGGATTGTCGCAGGCTGATGCTGCTAGACGTCTCAATGTGTCTCGTAGTGTTATTCAGCGACTTTGGGATCAATACCAAATCCGAAGATTCTGTGTCCAGAAAACCTGTTCCAGGCCGACCACGAGCTACAACACCTGCAGAAGACCGTTTTCTAGCTCTTTCGGCACGAAGGAGAAGAACCACTACTGTGCCGCAGCTCGTTGCAGACCACTTTCAGGCATCAGGAAGAAGAATCTCCGCTACTACGGTGCGACATCGTCTTCACAATGCAGGTCTGTATGCAAGAAGACCAGTTGTGTGCGTTCCCCTCAACGGACGACAGCGAAGGAACCGCTTATGCTGGGCAAGAGAACATGTTTCTTGGACGCAGCAACAATGGGCTTCTGTGCTGTTCACAGACGAGTCCAGATTTACAATGGAGAGTGATTCAGGGCATCTACTGACCTGGAGGGATTAGCGCACTAGATACCATCAATCCAACACTGTTGAAAGACACAGTTATAGAGGTGATGGAATCCTGGTTTGGGCAGGGATCTCGCTCGGTGGCCACACTGACCTGCATGTGTTCCATGGAGGAACCGTAACTGGTCTTAGATATCGGGATGAGATACTTGATCCATATGTCCGCCCATATGCTGCTGCTATTGGTAACGACTTCATTCTGATGGATGGTAATGCACGACCTCACCGAGCTCGGATTGTTGAGGAGTATCTGGAGGATCACGGTTTGGAACGAATGGAATGACCAGCTCGATCTCCAGACCTGAATCCGATAGAACGTCTTTGGGACTATCTTGGCAGAGAGGTTGCTGCTTTAAATCCTCCTCCAAGGTCGTTACATGAGCTGAAACAAGGCTTACTCTGTGTCTGGTCTTCGCTTCCTATTCCGGTGTCCGACAACTTAATAAACAGCATGGAAATCGATGCCGCTAATGCATTCAAGTTAGGGGTGGACACATTCCTTATTAGAACCCATTTTTGTATTGTTTTTATGCCATTTTACCACATAACACTGTGATGTGCTGTTTTCTCCAAGAATGGACTTTTCCGCAGAGATTGCTTTTTTTGTTATAAATCGTTTTTGCAATACACTTATACAAATTTCTATGACGCATTCAATAAAAAACTATTTAATGCACATATCCTCCAAATTTTTTGTTTCTACATTCATTCATTTGCAAATTAGACACAAAAACCCGGTTGTACCTTAACTTTTTGAGGCCAGTGTATATTTGTGTATGTGTGTGTTTAAAACGCAGTATTTTTTCATATAACATTATGAAATACCCAAAGAATAGGGAGGTTAACAGCTAGTTAATGTATTTTCCATTTACTAAAACATATCGTTGCGTACTCAAAGAGGAATACCAAGAATATTTGTCTAAAATCATCAATGATTCATGAAGAGTATAATCTTTTAGAAGTTTAAAATACTACCTACATTTTTATACCATCAAATGACATGGCGATATCAGCTAAATTACGAACAATCTTGAATTAATAGTTTCAAAATATAATTATAATTTCAAATTATCACGATTAATTTATGATTCTAAAATGTATTTATCGAAACTTTTGAGATTAATTATTGTTTTATTTCTTATGAAAATACCAACACATATCATAAATGTTATATTCAGAAAATTATTAGTTTCTATGTGAAATGTACAAATAAAATAATATTGTTCCCATTAAGAATGATTCTTATTGAAGGATTTTATCTTTCATTTAGTATTCATTCGTTTTATTCTAATTCAACTTCCCCCCCTTAAAAATATTTACATTCGCTTTTTTACTGAAGAAAAAGTAAGGTTCTGTTAGAATTTATAAAAAAATATATTTAATTACACATTTGTCCTTTTTTTTCTAATACTTTTTTTGAAAATAGATGATAGTAAAATGATTTTTTATGTGTAAAATGGATATTTAACAGTATGGAAAAAGCCTACAAACAGCAAAATATTTTAGAACTCAAATAAATTGTGCATAATTTTAATATTTGTTGAAAATAATGAATATTTTAAGCAAATTAAACACACTTATCAAATAATTTACATATTTGCACTTATTTCTTGATGCAACTACTTTAGAAATATTCTTCATATTATTACAGTTAATGTATCTATAACGGACGATAATTTCTTCTTTTTTTTCGAAGTTGCAAGGGTACTTATTTTGGTATTTAAATACTATCACAGCAATACGTTCACAGCTAACTTTCAATACAGTTTTCCAAGTTCACAACCCCGAATTCCGCATGTGTTGTACACGCTGAATTGGCAACCATATGCTTTGTTTCATGTAATGTTGCCTATTTGGTTACTTAATTACACAGATTTTAATTAGATCAGATTACCAGACTAGAACTTTAATGAGTTCAGTACTATTTATTATTTTTTTCACTGAAAGCCTTTTCATCATTTTAATTGTCATTTTTTATATACATTGAACTTGAAGCATTGTTAGAAATCAAAATAATTACTTAAGGTATCCGACTACCCTAAAATCATGATGTTTTTCAAAAATTAACAATTTTTTATAGTTTTATTTTATATGCCATCTTATTAGTTTAATAAAAATACCAAGCCTTTTATTTTCCATTCACTAGAACAAAAAATAAAAGTTTTTTAATAAAACAATATGCCATAACTTTACACAAGATGTCAAATTTTAACATGCATTTTACTCTAAATGTGTTTTTTTTTTCGAAAAACTCAAATGAGGACAGCGATTGCTCAAAAGGTTTTCAAAATAATTTGCTGAAATTTTTTGTCAATATTTTGTATAACAGTAGAAATATTGTGACCTTTAGATTTATCAATCACTGTTTTATTTCAAAATTTACAGTCCTTTATGTGAATATAATCACTGTTTTTTTAACAATTTCATATAGTCACTGAGATAGAGTGCTCTAGTTTTTGTAAAAATTAAAATATCTATTATTCTGAAGGTCATTTCAAACATGAATAACAAAGTAAGACATTAAAATTGAAAAATTGAGAATTTGTTAAAAGCATTTTTGTACAGAGCGGGCCCCGTTTATGTAATATTTGTACATTTTCACCAGTTTTTTCCCCTTTTAATGATAGTAATTTTTTTCTCTTTTTACAATTTTTTAAATTTTTTTCCTTAAAATATGCGAAATAAATCTAAAAATCACAAAAAATCTCCATATCTCCATTTTTTCAAAAACAAGATGTCGAGAGTAGTAGGATATCTTATATTTACAAATGGGAGAAATAAAAAGTAAATTACGCAAAGGACTAAAAATTTAAAAAAAATACATTAATATGTTTAGTTTAAGGATTAAATAGGATTAAAACTATATGAAAAGATAAAAACTAAAACATTATTTTCTTACCTTTGTTTTTTTATTCGCTTTTACAGTTTTAAGAGTATTTACATCAGATAAAAACATTCTCCCCCTCACCCTCCGTAATTTTATGATTATTTGGCTCAGAGTGTTCTCAGCATGAACTTTGCACTGACAAAACGAACTAATTCACGTTTACAAGCCTTGAACCACTCTTCAAAAATTGACTTATCTTACCTGCTACGTCAGGGGATGTTTTCAAGTATTACCAGTTTATGTATTACTGATTCATCCCAGTGTTTCATTCCTGAGAGCATTTTCAACAATGTGAATTTTTTTCGTCCTTCTGTGGTCAGAAACTCAGAAAATAATTGTATGGCTTTATTTATATAAACACATATTCTTGAACAGAATACCATTCTAATATCAATTAAAACATTGAAATATTGTGATATGCAGAAATAATCCAAAAGTGTGCGCATTGATTCCTCATGAAAAAAAAATTAACTTTGTTTTAATACGTCGATTACAGAAATTACATCAAAAGTTTCCAAGAATTTATGTATAATAAAAAAGTATTAGATATACGTGAGCTTTATAGTAAACAAATCACGAAGAAGCTCATACCCTCCAAATTGTTCCGAATAATCCTTAACAATAGTATTCCTAATTAGTTTCTAAAGTAATTTCCGATTTCAAATGAAAGGAATGTGAAAGAAGATTGATTTGTTTTCTAAGTATTCTTCACTGGTTTGCAATTTCAGAGTCAATTGTCTGAAAAGGCAATGTTTCAAAATTTAAGAAGCAATTTCAGATTTAGTGTTAAATTGGATTCCTGTCAAGGAATACGTCTTGTGCAATAAAAAAGTTTTGAAAATGATATTTTGTATTCCTTTTGTTTACTTAAAGCTAATCTATGATTTAAGCTGTTTCAGAGGGTTGGATTTTAAATCTGTTTTAAATTCAAAAATATTCACAAAAATGGAATATATGAAAAAAATATCTATATTAGTAGAATTCGTCTAGTATATTTCCTTAAAAGTGCAATTTTGCCTTTTTATTTTGCCACTCATCCTCACTTCGCACTTTCACATCGCGATTAACTTGAAAATAACACTTTTAATTTAACTTTACTTAATGTATGTATAATGTATGCATGCAGCTGTATAACAACGGACTTTCGCTCATGTGAGTTACGTAAAAATAGAGAAGGAATTTCACCATTTTTCAATAATAAAACTTACATGTATTACTCAGTTGACCTGCAATTAAAGAAATTTAACTGTCTGTTTATTTCTCTGCCTGAAATTTACTATCGCAATATTTATATAAAAATTTTAACATCATTCTCGGTTAAAGGAAAATTAAAATAGGCTTAATAATTTTTATTTATTGACGTTAAATCTAAAATTATGAATGAATATATTTTTTGTTGAAATTTTGTTCCCCGATTTTATATCAAATAAAAGTATAACAAAAATTAAAATATATATATATTTAATTCTTGTTTGTTTAATTAGAAAATTTCAAACATTAACTGCTGAAATATGCTAAAAGATCTATAATTCTGTTGAGCATATTTAGCTTATAATTTGTCAAAAAACAAATTCAGTACAATACGAAGAAGATATTATATATATATATATATATATATATATATATATATATATATATATATATATATATATATATATATATATACCGGGTGGGCAAAAAGTCCGTAAAAACTTTAAAAATTCATAAAATCCGGAGAAATGAACGAAAAAAAAAACTGTTTGCAGGATCATCATTAGTATGTCACGGGATTTTTTTTAAGCTAGAAAAAAATAATTCGAAAATCATCCGGTAGGTGGCGCTGTTACAAGCGTCTGTGGTGGAAATATGCAAATTAGATGGTTATAAAAACCTTTGCTCTCAATGAATCCACATTCATTTCAGGGGTCACAGGGGTGTTAAATTTTTCTGGAGGTCTGAAAATATAAACAATTTTCAAACAGGTATAATTTCTTTAAATTTAATTTAAATAATTCGAATCTTTTCAACATTACTTATAAAGAAATGGGGCTTCAGAAAAGTATAAAATGTTTAAAATATAATCATAATTTTAAAAATTATAAGCATATGAAAATAAGAAACTTTTCTATAAGAAATATTTATTAAGTTTTACGTCGCGCATGCTATTATCTCAAAGAGTAGGTTTAATTACTACCTATGAGTTGATTTGTAAAGACAAATGCATTCTTAATACTTTGTAGCTACTTTTATATAAATAGAATAATAACTTACATATTTTAATAAATAAAAAATATACATTTTTAAAAAATATTTAAAAAATTGCAATATTTTACAAATATTTTGAAATACAAAAGGTATATAATACTAAAATTAGGTAGGGTTTAAAGAGTATGATGCATTGCATAATTCTATAAAGTTTTATACATCAGAGGCTAATATTTTAGAAATAGCGTGCGCAAAGCAAAAAATACTTAATATTTATTATAGAATTTTCATATGCTTATGACTTTTAAAATTATTATTATATTTTAAACATTTTATACTTTTCTGAAGCCCCATTCTATTTTAAATAATACGTAAAAGATTCAAATCATTTAATTTAAATTTAAAAGAATTATACGCGTTTGAAAATGGTTTATATTTTCAGACCACTAGAGAAATTTAACACCCCTGAGACCCCTTCACCATTACAAACAGTGAATGTGAACAAGGATGCTCAGTGCACCGGATAAAGCTTTGTTGGTGAAGTTATTTTACATGAACCAGCGACCATTGCCTTAAGTAAATCCCGAGTTCAGAAAACTGTGAAGAGTGGAAAAGGCCCTTTAACACCTGCAGGTCTCTTAAAGCTTGTTAAACGTTTTGAGGAAACTGGAAAGTTGGAGGATCGAGCACGAGCCGGACGACCATGCTTGAAAGAAGCACGTGCACCCTGCATTGCTGTCGAAAAGGAAGCGATTGCGTCCGAAGCAGCTTCAGGGGCCAGCAGTGCTCGTGAAGCTGCCAGACAATTGGGCTTACCACCATCATCTGTCCGTAATATTCTTCGTCGAATCCTCCAGCTGTACCCATACAAATTGTAATCGTGCCATGAACTTTCTCCAGCAGATACCGCACAGAGGGAAGCATTTGCGAAGTGGGCCTTCTCTAAAATGGAACAGGATCCCACCTGTGTTTTTAACTTCTTGTGGACAGATGAAGTTCATTTCTCGCTTCATGGTGACGTTAACAACCATAACTGTCGCATTTGGGCGACCTCTAACCCACGTGAGTACATACAGAAGCCATTGCATTCCCCAAAAGTGACAGCATGATGTGGCTTCACGGGTTCATTTATCATAGGACCCTTCTTCTTTGAAACGCAGTGCCCAGTAAATGGATGGATAACGGAAACGGTAAATGTTCAGCGTTATCTAATGCTTCTGCGGGAGACTGTCGTGCCATGTGTAATTCAACGAGGACAGATTTCGAATGTCACGTTCATGCAGGATGGAGCATCCAGTCACACTGCTAACCCGGTTAAGGCATTCCTGATAGGGGCGTTTGGGGAAGACAGAATCGTTAGCAGGCGCCGCAGGTACCCATGGCTTCATCGGTCTCCCGATTTAACACCGGTAGACTTCTGGTTGTGGGGGTATTTGAAATCTCACGTGTATCTATCCGGTCCATCAAGTCTGTCGGAACTGAAAGATGCGATCCGCAGAGAAGTATCCTCCATACATCCGGACATGTTGCACTCTGTCGTTGCTGGATTTGTCACTCGTCTGGAATGTCTTCTTCCCTGTGGTGGTGGTCATGTGGAACATATTCTGGTGTTATAAAGTTGTGAAAGTTTTCTGTTCATTATTTATGCATTATTTCTTTGATTTGCGTACATAAACGCCACCTACCGGATAATTTTCGAATTATTTTTTTTTCTAGCTTAAAAAAATCCCGTGACATACTAAGGCTGATCCTGCAAACAGTTTTTTTTTCGTTCATTTCTCCGGATTTTATGAATTTTTAAAATTTTTAAGGACTTTTTGCCCACCCGGTATAAACATAAGGCACAAAAACATAGACAGTACAGGTGGATTGTAAAATCCCTTCCTTAGCAAAATAAATTATGTCAGTTATCTTACTAATTATCTCACCATATGATTGGTCATATTTACACACTTTAAGAAATATTTTTAATTGCGATAAAATGACTTGATTTTTTCAATGTTAAGATTATTTGTGCTTTACGGGAAATTTAAATACGAAAAGTTAAGAAAGTTGATTACACATTTTTATATAGCAATGTGTGAAAGCAATAAAAACAAATGACATCAAATTAAACGAAGGTAGACATTACATTGTTAAACATTTACATCAAGATTCAAAGAATAAGGATAAAAATGCAGTTCAGTTAATAAAATAGTCTTATTGTATGTTACTTCATTTGCATAGCAAAAAGTGCGCCAAGACTCTTCGATTTTGAATTGTCTTGGTATCAGGTGGATGACAAATGGCGCCGTCCTATTTTAATGGAATATGAGTTTGAGCTTCCTTTGATGGATGTTCTTCAGAAGTTTTTTTTTCTTTTTTTAAACGAATATTGTCTTAATCTATGCCTAGACTAGGAAATTTGTGATTTATAAGCATATATGGATTTTTTTAATAAATAACTAAGGAATTTTTTTTCAAAATAAGTGATTTTTAACAGATGTATGGATACAGGTCTTTAGTTATGCTACTACCACTTTGAACTATCGAAATATTCATTTTGAATATCTTTAAAGAGGATATTTGATGTCGATTTTTTCTGTAAGTTATAAAAACTATTTATTAAAGCCCATAAAAAATATAATATAATTGCAAATATGTAAAGATAGTACTAATTCATTTCTCTAAAGGGAAACAAGTAATATTAAGAAAAGAAAGTCAATTCATACTTAGGTCAACAAAGAAAAATTTAATTTCAGTTACTTTTTATTAAATAGTTACAATTAATATAAATATGTATACATATATGGCATAATCACAATTTTCACTAGCAAAATAGAAAGAGATTTTCCTTGCAATTTTCCTTTTTACATATAGTGTTGGACTATTCTTTGTGTTTCTTACTATTTATTCACACATTAATGAAGATTAATTATTCTAATAAAACAGTATAGTAAAAAATTGCGATTACATTTTCTTCAAATTTTTTGTAAAAATTCTTTTTATTTTTATTATGTTCTTTAGTGTTTAGAAAAAGCGTAGTGAAATATTAATGGTCATGTGTATAACACATTATATGCTTAAATATCAAGTGAGAAATCTTTAGTTAAGAAAATTACTATTTATTATTATACGAATCAGAAACGTATCTTTATATAATTCCCACGCAGAGCAAGTGCATCACGCCATTTGTATAAGTAAAAGAAACAAAAAAAAAATGTAGAGTTACTAAATCAAATCAAGGAAGCTGCAAAAATAATGTGAACGCAACTTTAGCTGAAATACGCCGAAAAATACTAAGAAGCGAGATAACTTCAAGAGCATGCCATTTTATTATCTTTTTTGCACAAAAATGATAAAATATTTAAGCACTTTGCTCACCACCAGCACTGCAGTGGCTTACGTTAGGAGAGCCCAAGTTAAATTTGTTTAGATTCACTTTAAGTTTGCCATAAGTAAGAAGAAGCTAAATAATTTTAAAGTCGCATTAAAAGGATGCATGCCACAGTTTTTGTGGTATTGTCAAGAAAAAACTCATTTGCTATTAAAGAATCCGAATACTTGAGACAACTTTTTAAAAAAATGGAGATATGGAATTTTTTGTGGTTTTTAGATTTATTTAAAATATTTAAGGAAAAAAGGTTATAAAATTAAATAAAAATAAATTGTTTCTACTAAAATGGAAAAAATGGTTAAAAGTTGACAAAAAATTGCATAAACGGTGCCCGCTCTGTACAAATAGTAAAAAAAAATTCTCAATTTTTCAATTTTTATGTATTACTTTGCTATTCCTTTTTGAATTGACCTTCTTGATAAGAGATATTTTAATTTTTACAAAAGCTAGATCACTTTATCTTAGATGTTACATGAAATTGCTTAAAATTCAGTGACTATATTCACATAAATATTTTAATAAAACAGTGGTTGATAAACCTGAAGGTTAAAACTCTTCTACTGTTATACAAAATATACGCACATAATTTTCAGCAATTTATTTTAAGAGCTTTTTCAGCAATTGTTGTCCCCTATTGAAGTTTTTGAAAAAAACACATTTCGAGTAAAATGCATTTTAAAGTTTGGCATCTTATGCAAAGTTATGTCGTTTACTGTTACTAAAACACATGTAGTTTTTCTTCTAGTGGATGGAAAATAAAATAAAAAGAAAAAACACTTGGTATTTTTTATAAAGCTAATAAAATTGCCTATAAAATAAAATCATAAAAAAAAAGTTTTGTCAATTTTTTTTTCAAAAAATCATGATTTTAGTGTAGTCGGATATCTTAAACAAAGAGTTTATTGTTTCAAAGAGTAATGATATTTTCTTGAATTTTATTCTTATAAAAGAAATTAGTCATATTCATTGATAGTTAAATTAATACCTCGTTTTGTTATAGAGTTAGAGGAAACATTGGAGTCTTCATTTCAGAAAAAAATTCAGTATAACCACGTTAAAAAAAATGCCCCGTGGATACTCATGTTTCTAAGAAATTTGTAGTTTTTAATTTCTTCCAGAGCATTATATTGAAAGACGAAGTACTTTTCGAGTTCCTAAAGAAGGATAATTTGAATAAGTCAAATACTTAGATACGCCTTTATGCTGCATAATCCACTTTTTAGCACGGTTGTTGCTAAAAATTTTGGCAGTAAAGACAGAGCGAATTTTTAAATTCTAAATTGATAATGTTCAGCTTCAATAAAAAAATACAAAGTTACAAGTCTTCTCAGTGGTTGTGAGGTAGTGTTCCCACCTCGTAAGACTAAGATTGCGGGTTCGATCCCGGCTGGAGTCCATAGATTTTCTGAATTTGAAAACCGTAAGCCAGTGCTTCTAAAACTTTCAATTCTTGCGACCCAATGTCCAGTCATATATATATATAATTTCCATCGTGCCCTCTTTCTTCATAGAATAATAATATATTGAATTCACAATAATACCATGCTTTGATTTTAAAGCTGCAATACATACGACTTTAATCACTTAAGTTCCACCGACACATATATAAACGTCTTGGTCAGCCAATGTATTAATTGGTCCGCACGTATATATGCGTCTTTCCGAAATACGATCTTTTCTGTGAACTTCTATCCATATAAATTTTCCGAAAGCTTTGTAATGCAATAAAATTGACTTGACAGTGTTTGTGAAGGATTTACGTATTTCAGAGGATTTGCTTTATCCCTTTTTTATACCCCCTTCTATACATCTCATACGCCTACATGAAAAAATAATTGCATTGGGGAGTGAACCGTATAACTTTTTAATCTCAACAGTTAAGGGATTAATTATAAACCGTACAAATTATCGAGATAAGTGTTAATTTTGGAATATAATTGCATATATGACAAGTCCATGGATTCATTGGTAATTATTAAACTAGCTATTAACGTAGTATTGTTCAATTACTTATAAAATACATTGTGAAGTACTGATACATTTATAAGTGTATTATATTAGGATAAATGTATATTTTATTTTTTAATATGTCAGAATGTATTTTGTTTGTTTACTTTGAGCAAACTAATAATTTTTTTAATAAATATTTTGTTTTCGACTTTTTAATATCCTCGCGCCCCTTGTAGAGTTATCACGCCCCTTAGGGGCGCGCCCCACAGTTTGAGAAACGCTTCCGTAAGTACACATGTCATATGGTTATGTGATGTGTAAAAGATACTTTGAGTATCAATTTAGCTTCGGTACTCACTGAAAAATTAAATCTCGGCAATATTCAGCATCCGACAAGAGTTTAAATTGAATTAATTTCAAACCTCTCAACTTGGTAGCGGAAGCTGCCATTAAATGGTGCCACCAATGAATTGGTTTCCACTCCTGGGGGACTTGTCGTGTTTGAAAATGACTTAGCTGCCAAAATGAAGTCCATAAGAAGCAAACAATATAACATTTCAAAATTCATCCAAGTTATTAATTTCCTTCCATTAATTAAGGTGACTGCGTAGCTTCAGACCCATTTTTTATAAAAACCAATTGAGTGTTTTAGGAAGAAAAATAAGAAAATAATATGTAAATACATAATTTTTTTAAATAAATATTGTACTTTTAAAAAAAATTGGTTGTTTTCAAGGAAATTTTACCAAATTTTTACTAAAACGCGTAGCACTGTATAAAAATTTTTAATACAATTATCCTAATTTTCTTTATACAAAACATACATATTACGGTGCTCTTCAAAATGTACCAAAATCTAAGAGAAGTATTAAAATACAAAAAAAAATTACAGACAATTATACATAATAATATGAAATTTTGATATATTTTTAATGTTTTTTCTTTATAAAAACTACACTAAATGAAAAAAATATTTAACCTACAACAAAACGTGTGGTCCACTTTATGAAAAACAACATAATAAAAATTCTCACAAAATTCCAAAACTTTATCTGGTTTGGGTCTTAAGAGGACTTGGTACCCTAAAAATCACAAACCTATCGTTTTTTTATTTTCATTTAATCTTATTCTTTGCATTATTATCTTTCAATTGATATATCACTTGTGCATGTCGGAAAGTTAGAAGTTGACTAAAACTTCATTTGAAAACAAATTAGGCAATTCAGCCACACCCCTTTTTTAGAAAAAAAAAAACTAAAAATGCTTTATGATAAAAAAATCAATTTTAGAAATAGAAATAATAACTAAAAAAAAGAATGTGTAGTATTAAAAGCAGAATATTTTTGAGGCAATACAATAATGTAATTTTTCTTCCTTGTGAAATGTGTGCATGTAAAATTTTTAAATTGAGGCTTATTATATTAATAATTTTAAAATTTCAGTTCTTCTTCCTATTATATTTTTCATACAAATGTAATACTTTAATATTATAAGAAGAAAAACAGCTAAAATTTCTGTCGTGACAGAAAAAAAAAAAAAAAATTTTTTTAACATTTTTCTTGAATTTTCATGGGCAATTAGTACTCTCTAAAAGTTGATGTCAAAGTTATAAAAATGTGTGGGTTGAAAAAATACGAAAATGCAATTATTTTAAAGAAAAACGTATAACTAATATCTTAAAGTGGTATTTTAAGTTTAATTAAGCTTAAAATAATTATTTTTTCAGAATTATATACTTTAAAACTGTTTTTCTCAGTTTGTGTTTTTCGAAACCTTAGTGCATTCAAAATGCTACTCCTTCGACAATTATTTACCAATCACTTCCATTATTTTCTTGCCGGTTAAAAATAAAGCATGTAATAAAATTCGGGATCCGTTTTGCTATAAACTGAATATTTTTAAAAAAATAAAATGTAAGACATGTTGGCTTTTTCGTTGATTTTTAGCCTGTATATCAATATTTTATTTTTTTCTCGAAAACGAATGAAGTTATTCTAAAATCGATCCCTAAAGTTGTTTAGATTATCCATAAGAGTATTATAAAAAAAAATTCAGGTCAAAAAATTAATTTTTACAAAAGGAGTAGGATTTTAAAATTTTCCCAATTTTCTTCAAAAAATTAAAATTTTTAAAATTGTGTGAATAATATATTAAAATTTTCATCTGGTAACATTTTCTTGAATAGAAACATTGTATAAAATGCTAAAATATAATTTTTAAATACGTAAATAAAGAAGTTTGCTCAAAGGGTGCCAAGTTCCCTTAAGATATCATGTACCTGGTAAAGAGTTTCTTTTGAAAACATAATTTTGAGAAAAACGCATTTAAAATGTTATCTTACCTCCCTTTTGCATAGAGTGATGTTTTTTAAAATCACTATAACTTTATTTCTATTTCGCGTAAGAGAAAAAGAAAAAATGTTTTGGAAAGAAATATGTTCAAACTATAAGATTTTGAAACAAAAAAATATGCCTTGCGTAGACGAAAAACGACACTTTCAAGGTAGGCAGTTACCTTAAGGAAACAAATGGAAATGTTCTTTATCTTTTCTGTGATAACTTTTTGTGGTTGACCCTCCCATCTGAAAGGTATGTGTAAGGTACTTTAATCAATCATAACTTAACATAGATGGTGGAAAAAGTCTACCTTTGAAAGTAATTTTTGGAAGATAAGGATATTAATATATCTGAAACCAGGACTTTTGTCTATTTCTTAACTTTATTTATTACATTAGTGTTTCTTAAACTTTATATTTTTACGAGAGCCCATTTTCAATCAAAATTTTCAATAATAATGCATTTACGCGCTAAAGCTACAATAAACCATACATATTATCAAGATAAGTATTAAATTTATTATACATGTTACTTTTAAGTGATATATATTTATATGATTTAATTTAAAGTAATATGATAAGCATTCTTTTATTTTTTCTCTTTAATTTTTAAACAGGAACTGACTACAGTAAATATTCTACCAAACATTTTACTTTTTATCATGTCAGAATCCTTTTTATTTTGCTTCCTTTCAGTAAATTAATAATTTTGTAAAGTTATATTTGACATTTCGATATATTTGCAACCCCCCCCCCACAATGTAGGGTTATAACGCCCCCTTGGGGATTTACCCCCACAGTTTGAGAATCACTGTTTTACGTAGCATATAGATCATAGATACTCGTAGAATACCTTTATAATTTGTCAATTTAATCCTATAAGCAATATTTTATAGCTAAAAAAGTCTTTGTGTACTTCCCTAAAAATAATGAATACAAGTTCCTGATGACAAAAGAAAAAATTCGGATTATCCGTACTTATTCTTCTTAACATTTTAGTTTCCTTGACGAAATTTTTATAATTAAATAAGTTAAAGGCTTATAATAAATCAATCTATCTGTTAAGCAACGTAAGATCATTTCAGTCTAGTGCCAATGCCATTCTATAAGGGATACATTTACATTGAAAATTGAACAGTTTCCTGAAAGATCAAGATTAGTACTTGAATTTCCTAATGATTTGTAATTTTTATATGTTAGTAAATGTTATAATTAATTTAATTTTCACAAAATTCAAAGAATAATGACTGTTTAAGGAATAGCCATTTCTAATAGAACTGATTCATACTTGATTTGAAGATAACTCATTAAAATTTCTAACGGGAAAATTTAGCTATGTTAGATAACTGAAAAAAAATTTCAGCTAAAAAGCATGTGTTTACAAACAATTATATTTTTATTACAGTTATATAAAAGTTTTAAATAAACAATATGTCAGAAAATAAACTTCTGATTATGCTACTTCTTTTCCTATGCTAATTGAAATAATTACTAGCAGTAATTGTTACAGGCAATAGCTGTAAGTTTAATTTTTATTAGTAATTTTCAAAGAATGTGTATGCTTTTATGTATATTAATATTAAAAGTTACATAAATCATTTCCAGTATGTTCTAAAAAATAAACTTCTATAGTAATGGGTGAAGCGCTTTATGTGAGCTAAATAACTGCGAGTTATTCAAAAAATTCTGAAAGGTATTGATAGTTATTATAGCTACAATTTACGAGCAGAGCAGCTTTAAAATTAAGAGAAAAAAAAGAGAAAATATAAATAATAGCATCTACTGCTCAGAATAGAAGTTAATTAAATTTATGGATTAGACGACACTATTGTGTGCAAAACAAAAGTAATTAATAGTTATTGGAGATTGCCTTTTAAACCGTGTCCTTCGTTTCAGGGTCATGAACATTTCTAATGGGATTAATTTTATTCAAACTCTTTTATTTCGCTTCATTGCACTTCAAACTCATTATTTTTTCCCTTTAAATCAATCACGAAGCGTCCAAAAATATTCGATTTAGGGTACTAAAAGTTTTCAAAAAAAACTGTAAATAATTCTTAAGTATATTTTAATTAAACTTTTCTAGCGAATTATGATTTAGTCTGTGTACAGAATTTCTCCATTTTCAGTTATGTACATTAGTTGTAATTATAATGGCTAGTTTCTTGTTTATTTGTAATAAAAACGATTTTTAAATAATACTCAAAATTCATGAAATACGAATTGAGCCAGATATGAATTAGAGTAATTAATTTGGAGTTTCTATCTGAATCAGTTCAGTAGTTATTATAGTTTTCATCAGTTATTTCCTGATTTATCTAGGAGTAGGTTATACATACATACATAACGGTGGTTATCAAAAATAATAGAAACATCTTAGATTTATAAGCCGTTTATTAATATGGTGTAAAACAGTTTTTCTAAGTAATTAAGCTTTGATTTAGCTAGGAAGTGTGCTGACAAGTGTTGAATAATGTTTAGAGGAATATATTGTGTCAATCTTCATTGGATATATTGTTAAAGCTATGGTAGGGATGCCAGGGCAGGATATTGTTTCCATATCGAACGCTCTAAAATAAATCATAGTGTTTCAATTGTATTGAGATAGGGTGACTGTGTGGGCTGAGGAATATATCCTTAGCTTTTTATCTTCAAATTAATTCTTTATTGTACAAGTCCCGTGACATGAGCAGGTCCATTGCTATCGTCGAAAAGTCAATCACATGCAGGAAACGATGTTTGCATCATAATATTTGGATCTGGTCAGCTAAAATTTCTCTATACTCCCCCTTCCGGTGATCCTTTCTTTCTTTCAGCAGATTGGTTATCAGAAAAATACAAACGGCTGCCCATATCATCATAGATTCTGCTCTACGCTCAGCAGGGAAGCTAACAAGCAGAACTGAATGAATTATCTCCTTGTTTTTAATTTTTAATGGGAGGAGGTGCGTTGTAATAATTTATAATGTGGTGATATTTTTGACTCAATATATATATATATATGATATATATATACTATATATAATATATATATAATATATATATATATATATATATATATATATATATATATACATAATATACATATATATAATTTGAGTCAAAAATATGGTTTTAATACCTATATTACACAACCAGACAAGGTGTTGCAAAAAGTTATACAACACACTCTAGAGAATATCGCAAACCCCATTATTGTAAAAAATAGTAAAGATATTGTTGAGAACATGCAAGGCAAGTTTATTATTAAATCTTTGCATAGCTTTGACATCGAAGACATATTCAACTCTATTGATATAGAGGATATGATTTTTTTAGTACTTAGAAATGTCTATATTTTTTTTTTTTTTTTTGGGACTCTAGATAGACTCCTTGTGTGCCGACAAGTATAACACAAGGCTTACAAACGTAAGTCAATACACAAGACAATGGAGATTACATGTAGAAGTATATAGGCACAAATGGGAACCAAAAAGGGAAATACAGAAACAACAAATACAGAATTAAATACAAGAATGCTCACATACAGACGGAGAAACCAATAATAAAATTATACAATGAGGAAGATAAGAAAAAATAAAAAAAAAAAATGTTCAAAAAACAAAAACATAAAGCATACATACAAACACATACAAATATAAATACACACATATACACATGTATATTCACGTACAGAAAATGTTAACAAACACACAAAATTTAGAATCTAATTAATACAGGGAAAAATGCTATTAATGAATGCACAAAAAAAATGTAAAAGATGAATTTCCATCAACAAAAGCCGATAAAGGAGGAGGCCACTCTATATTGTTCTTTTGTAGGCACTTCATGAGTGTACATCTTTCCGAAGAGAAATTAGTACAAGCAAGCATCAGATGCTTGGCATTTTGGATTGAGTCACTGGAGCAAGAACACTGATCAGTAAGCGACAAATTGAAGCGCTTTAAATATGCTTTAAAGTTTCCATGCCCAGTTAGAAACTGGGTAAGTTTAAAATTCGGGTGAAAGTGCTTAGCCTTTAAACGGCTCTGAATAGAAGGAAAGAATTCCTTGGTGAGATGCGCATTAATTGAAATTTGATACAAGTTATTCCACTCGGAGATAATCTTTTCTTTAAAGACTTTCTTATGATATGATTTTGGAATGCTCATAGGAACCAGATCTCTTAATTTTGTCGCTTCTTTTGCAAGCCAGTCAGCACGTTCATTACCATAGATTCCCGTATGACCTCGAACAAAAGAAAAGAAAACTTGTACTCCTCTGCTTCGAAGAAAATCGAGATTAATATGCGTTTTAACTATTAGCTTATTTTGGGAATAAATGTTATTTAAGGCACACAAAGATGATAGGGAATCGCTGCAAATTAGGAAATTCGATGAGAGGATTTCATTATTGCAGATCCAAGAGACTGCTTGAGCTATGCAAAGTAATTCAGCTTGAAACACACTACACTCATCTCTTATTCTGTATTGGCGAGTTCCAATTTCAATAAAATCTTGAAGATAACAAATGCAAGGCCAACCTTAGAGTTGATTTTGCTGCCATCTGTGAAGCAGACAACTGGAAAGTTGTTTTCAATATTTTTACGGTAATTAACCAAGTTAAGGGGAAATCGTTCAGAAGGATGAGGGAGCTCAGAAACTCTCAAGGAACCATCTAGACACTTATTGGTACAGTCCTTCGTTGCAATCTTGAATTCATTATTTCTGATAATAAAGATGTCAATAGGTGGAAAGCCCGAAATAGCAAACACAGCTTCGTAGGATGTCGTTCGATACCCAGAAATAACTCGGAGAAGAATTCTTCGTTGAATTTTTCGTAAAAGACGACAATATATTTTCTTCTTCAAGGCGGATCCCCAGATTTGTGAGCCGTAACAAATAAATGGAACAATGCCTTGTTTATAAATGAGGGATGATACATTAGACTTGATCCCAAAGCTATTTCTGGCAACTTTATTAAGCCCTAGCAGAATTTTTTCACATTTTTTTGAAAGATGCAAAACATGTTGTTTCCAACAGAATTTACTGTCAAGGACAACACCAAGATATTTTAGTTCTTTCACACAGTCAAGAGAAAACCCATTAAGGGTGAGGTTGCCAGTGAGAGCGTTCTTTTTTCTCTTCTCCAAGAACATAACTTTTGACTTGACAGCATTAAACTCTAATTTAAAATTCTTTGTCCAGGTTGAAGCAAAGTCAAGAGTAAGCTGCGCTTGTCTGCAAATGTCATGAAAGGACTTTCCCTGGAAACAAAGAAGTAAGTCATCAGCAAAAGCAATCGTTTCACAGGAAGAAAAAGCCAAGATTTTTTCCAAAAAATCATTTATAATCACGTTCCAGAGGAAAGGTCCAGAAACGGATCCCTGAGGACATCCCTTGTTCAAAAATTTCTCTTTTGAGGAATGACCTAAAGATAAAGTCACAGATCTATCCTTCAAGAAGCTGGAAATGACGGCAAATAAGTTTCCAGGGATGCTTGATCTTTTTAATAGACTTAGAATACCAGGCCACCAAGCATTATCAAAAGCACTCTTAATATCCAAGAACACCAGGACTGTATGAAGGTTTCTCTTTTTTTTTTCCTTTTAAAACAATTTCATTAAGTTTCACCAAGGCGTCTTCCGTACATTTATGAGGCATAAAACCAAATTGGTTTTTATTGAAGTAATTATCTTTGTATAAACGCCAGGCTACTCTGTTGATAATGAGTCTTTCAAAACATTTACCCAAAGTTGACAGCAAACTGATACACCTTAGATTGTCTAACTTAGGGACACGGACATCATTGACTTTGGGAATTAGGATAATCTTAGCATTTTTCCAACAGCGAGGAAAAGTCTTGAGACGAAGACATGAGTTAAAAACTGTTAGGAAGAGATCAGGGTACATTTCATGCAGTTTCTTGACAACTTCGTTAGGAATAGAGTCAGGGCCAGGTGCTTTTTTCAACTTCAATTTATTTATAACAGCATTAATTTCATGGATGGTAAAAGGCGGGTCATCCGTTACGCTGGTATAAATAAGAGCGTCACTCCGTATTTCTTTGTGGCAATCATCATCCTCATTCTCACAATCATCAGGAAAAGAATAGAAGAGAACCTCATTAATTGTCTCTTCAAAAGAATTAGTCATGGCTCCACTTGGAAGAGCAATTCCACTGAGTTCAATTCTTTTCTGAAACTGCTGTTTAACTCAAAAGTATAAATTTTTTTCCACACATTATTTACATTAATTTCATCCAAAAATTTCTTCCATGAGCTTATTTTGGCGTCCAAAAGTTTAAGATTATAATTAGTTCTTAACTCCTGATATTTACTCTTATAAATTTCTTTTAAAGTGGCATTTTTACATCTCTGGAATCTCCGTCTTGCAGCATTAACGTGTTTTCTCATGCAACCAATTTCTGTTGTCCACCAAGGAACTCTGTGCATTCCCCGCTTTTTAATCGGAATGGACATTTTGCAAGAATTAAGAATAATAGAAATTAGTTCCTTTGCAAGATCATGTAGAGATTCTGGATTTTGGCAGGAGACAATGAGATCACTAATACTGGACAGTAAAAATTTAGATGAGTCATAAAAAGAGTTTCCAGTTCGCTTTTTTCAGATTAAAGATACAACTGTCACCATCATTTGTTGGAGAATTGAAATCTAGAGCAATATCAAATTCAATTGCTTTGTGGTCGGAGAGAGAATCATAATCAGGCAAATGCCAACAAGAAACGTGTTCCAGTAGATCCGTTCCAACTGCAGTTACATCAATGTAACTAGATCCTCGAGAGCCGCAAAATGTAGGACCGCAATCTTCATTTATGACAAAGAGGTTATGGGCACTAATAAATTCAATGAGCTTGGTGCCTCTAGAGTCAGAAAAGGGACTGAACCACGTTTCAGATTTACTATTGGCGTCCATAGACCAGACCAGTCTGTTAATGGGCATGCTGGAAAAAAATTTGGTTAATTTTTTGTAAATCAAAATCAATATTCTTGGAGGGTTCGAAATAATAAGATACAAACAAATAGGATACTCTATTAATGTTCAAACGCACTGTCACCAGATTGTAATCAAGGTAATTTTGATCCAGAAAAGTTGAAATATTTCTATTTCTGACAATAATGGCTGCTTTAATCATGTCAAAAGAAGGACTGAAGAAAACTCTGTAAGACGATGGAAAACCAGGAAGAGATCCCTTATATGAATGAGGTTCTTGTACCATCGCGACATCAATATTTCTGGCTTCCATATTCAAAATAAGCTGCTGCGTAGCACTTTTCGATTTATGCAAATTAAGTTGCAAAATACGTAAACGCGGTTGAGAGAAAAAACTATTCATAAGTTCTCTGGGATGAAATAAGTTTCTCCATAAATTGATGGCATTTGCAGCAGCTAGAATAAGGTTTGTGATTTACATTAACCTTTTTATTAGGATCTCTTGTTTTCTTATTAAACCTGATACAGTTTACGCAAACCTGAGTAGAGAGATTGCATTCACTACTCTTGTGTTCTCCAGCACACTTGAAACAGCACAAGCCATTTTGACAATCAGCAGCCTTATGGTGATAACCAAGGCACTTAAAACAGCGGTTAATGGCTATGAAGTCTTGGATTTTACAAACATTCCAGTTTGCTCTCAGGAACTTCAAATTCAGGCACAAATTTCGACAGTTTGGATTCATTTCTAAAACCAAATGCCGGGAGTTTTCGAATTTTTAAGAGTGAAACGAATTTTTGTTTCCTCCCAAAACTGTACTTTCTCTTCCAATTCCGGATTTTGATCTTTCAAAAGTTGGAGAACATCATGGTCACTAATTTCATTTGGAAGATTTTTCAAAAGCACATTTGGGTTTCTCTTCTTCGGAGAAGACACTTTAAGAGTATTTGCCTTTTCTTTTATTGCTGTTAAAAATCTGTCTTTATCCTCCTTAGAGACACATTGTACCAGCACACGGTTATTATTAATAGTCCTCATCTTTTTTACCCCTACTTGAATTTTTCTCGGATTTAACTCTGTTCTAATAATTTGCCGCACCTCCTCAGATGTAAAATTATTTTCATTGGCACAGACTATAACGTTATTCAAAGAATGACTTGCATTCTCAAAGGTAGATGGCGCCACGATACTAGCATAGGATGGTTTTGCAAACGACGCCGAGGCAACATCACTATTTTTTAAATCAGCAGATCCATTCACAGATTTTAAAATATACGATTTCAACTTACCCAAAGCAGTTCTTGCATCTTCACGCAACTTTTTGCTTGGATTTCCAGCACAGTTTAACACGTTATCCAAGTTTTCGAAGCAATCCTCAAGCGATCGAAATGACGCGTCAACATCAATGGCCGCCATGTCGGCTCGTTCAAATGTCTATATTGAATATTCATTAAATAAATTGATAAATTATGATAAATTTAATACTATTATACAATTTGTTTTGAAAGAAAATTACATAATTCATAACAGCTATTATTATCAACAAATAAATGGTCTGCCCCAAGTTGTCCCAGCAAGAAATAGTCTGGCTAATATTTATTTACTCTATTACGAAAATGAAAAAATTGATACAGACTCTTGTTACTTTTTCAGATACATCAATGATTTAATTATTTTCAGCAATAAAATTGACTTTACTCCTAATTTAAAGTATTATCCTTTCTACTTGAAATTAATAAAAACCAATTGCAATTTAGAGTCAGCAAACTTCCTAAATCTCCAATTAAAAGCTGAAAATAATATGCTAAAAAGTAATATTTTTGATAAAAGACTCTTTTGATTTTGATGTTATAAAAATGTCATATTGGAATAGTTCCCTTCACATTTCAATTTTTAGAAATATTATTCTTTAATATATAAAAAGAAATAATGATTTAGCATATAAAGAAGTTTTAAAAATTAATAATTATAAAAAATTCTTTCAAAGTGACCTAGACTATAATAATCCAGCTAATTTTATATATAAATATATATGTCTTTAAAATTATATCTATTTAATTATTATTATTTAATATTTCCAGTTCCATTTAGTTTATAGTATATTATTCTTAATTTCCTTATAATAAGTTTAGTTATTAAAATATATATAGATGGTACCATTATTTTTGTTATGCTGGTTTTTTTTTGCTTGGCGTTAGTATACTTTTGGAATCGGAATACATCGGGTAAGATATTTCTTTTTTCGCACATTTTCATTATTTTTATATATGGCCATAATCATTATTAACCTCTATTGCAAATATTTTTGTTTATACATATTTATATTTGTCTATTTCGTCCGGATTCCTATAGTAATTTAATTTTCCAATTCTATTCTATTGATGTTATATTCACCCACATGGGTTTTTGGGCCTTTCCCTTGGTTTATCTCCAATGCTGTTATGTCGAAAGTTTCCGCTGAAGGGGAAGGTTGAGATCTCGCAAAACACTGTTTACCCTGTTTCACTGTCCTAAGCCAGTGACAGCTCGGGAAAACATGATAGTTTTTTCCACTATAGCTATATTTCTCTTTTCTGGTTTGTAATGGTTCCATGTTCTTGGTTCTTTCGGCTTGTTCTTAAGATATTTTAGGATTTATTAGCCTTCTTTTAATTTATTTACTGCTATATCTATACACTGGAGTGCAAAAATTAAGTACGAAGTCGAAAAATTAGCATATTAACTGAACGAAGAGGCAGAGCGGACAGAAAGACCAATCAGGAGATTAAGTAAGGTGATGTACGGTAGCACATGCGCAGATATGCAGGTAGACGTTATGGGGGAGTGTCTGAGTAGTATAAAGTATGTTGTTGGTGTAAGATCAGTATTTCTGGCAAAGAGATTGCACGCCGTATAGCAATTAAAACCACACCGAGTTGCTGCCCCAGCGAGAAATGGCGAATAATCAATCTGTTAGACGACATCTGGATGCTTTTACCCGAGGTCGAATCATTGGGAAGTTGGAGGAAGGCCGCAGTGTGACAAGTGGGGCTGCAGAGTTCGGAATTGCTCACAGTATCGTTTCACGACTTTGGAGACAATTTCAAACTACAGGAACAGCTACTCGGGGGTTCAGTAGTGGTCGTCTACACCCGCAGATGACCGGTACATTGTCTTAAAGGCCAGAAGAAACAGGCGACAGACAGCGGGAGAAATCGCTAGACACACGACACAGGCGACTAAAAGACCGATATCGCGTTTTACCGTGGCCAGAAAACTGCACGGAGGTGGTCTGTTTGCACGACGCCCTGAACGGTGTGTACCTTTAACGCCTGCCCATCGGAGAAGGCGTTCTCTGTGGTGCCGGGAACACCGGAATTGGAGAGACAATGAATGGGGACGAGTACTCTTTACAGATGAGAACAGATTCAGTTTGAGTAGCGATTCTCATCGCATACTCATCAGGAGAGAGCGGGGAATCCGCAATCATCCCTCGAACATCATTGAAAGGGACAGGTATGGAGGTCGCGGTGTTCTTGTTTGGGGAGGCATCATGCTTGGTAGTCGTACAGACCTTCACATCTTTGACGCAGTTTCAGTCAACGGGACCCGTTATTGTAACGAGATTCTTCTTCCATATGTGCGTCTTTTTAGAGGCGCTATGGGTCTGCAGTTCCTTTTCATGGACGACAATGCACCATGTCATCGCACAGTAGCTGCCAAACAGCTCATAGAGAGTGAGGATATTGAACGTATGGATTGGCCGGCACGATCTCCGGATCTCAATCCCATCGAGCATGTATGGGATTTTCTAGGCAGACGCTTGGCAGCTCGTACCTTACCACCAGTAACGATTCGGGAGCTTCGATTGGCGCAGCAAGCCGAATGGGCAGCAATGCATCAACAACTCATTGACACCCTCATTCTCAGCATGGGCAGACGCTGTGAAGCCTGCCTAGCAGTCAGGGGAGATCATATCCTCTACTAAAGACCGGATGTTTCTTGCTGGACACCCATCACAGGGATGTTTCGGCCTTCAGTCGCATTGCGCTCCATGTACTTTTTCAATAAAGCTTGTTTTATCCCTCTGATTTCTCCTTTAGTAAGTGTTGCTTACATATTACACATGTCCTTACGTATGGAGGATCTTACGGTATTAAACGTGTTGAGTTGGAAAGCTTTTGTACAAGGTTATATTGAAAAAACCGTCTCGACCTAAATTTTTGCACACCATTGTATATATATATATATATATATTAAAAGATTAAAATATTTTAACAATTTACTTAAAATTTAATCTAAAATATAATGTTCTTTAATTGCATCTATCTGCCAGCGTTTTGGCAACTTAACTAACCCTCTGGAAAATAGAAGTTTTCGCGTTTTCGAGACAAAGTATTCTTCCACTGCCTTTTGTACACCCTCATTATTTAAATATTTATTTCCAACAAGGAAGTTTTTCAATGTCCTGAACATATAATAGTCAGATTTTGCATTATAAGGAGTACATGCTGACTGAAATAAAGTTTCTCATCCTAAATTTGCAATTTTTTATGCTGTGTTTCTTGTCACGTGTAGTCTAACACTGTTATGATGATAAATAACGCCCTTAATGTTGGTTAAAGAGGACATTTGTGTGAATTTCTTTATTCAAAACATTAAGTTAGGAAAAAACATGGATGTTTCAACTTCTTTCAGCAACTCATAGTTTACTAAATCCTTGCAATCTTAGCAACAACCCAAAATAACTTTATCCTGATGTACGCTAACTTTGACTTTGGATGTTGTGTCTCTCCATTCTGAATATATGGGGGTTTCTTTCGTCCGCATGTTTATACACTAGTCACATTTCATCTCCCGTCAAGTGGTCTAAAAATGGTCCATTTAGTTATGAACAAGATTTCAAAAACATATTGAAATTCTGCCCATTAAAATTTTACGCTTCATACATGTGATACGTAACAGAGGGTTAGGAAGAGCCTTTTAATGTTATCAATGTTAATGAAACCAATCATTTTAAGGTAATTCAGGGTATAAGAATGATGAATTCCAAGCTTGAAGCCCACTTCTGTAGAAAATGACGTGTGATTTTTTTTTATCCTAATGCGTAGCACTTTGCCATTGACTCATGCTGGCCTTCCTGAAGTGAGTTTATCGTTTAATGAAAAATCATCTGCGAAAAATTTCACAAGCTGTGTTTGTCATGTCCCGGTTATTATTGTTTCCTCTTCAAGCACGTCACATAAGTTCTTTTTTGCTTTCAACGTGTAATTCCCTTTTTGAAACAAAAAAAGCATACGATGTATTATGTGCACTTTTTCTTCACGCTTGTTGACAGTTTGATAAGTTAAACAAAGCTGACTAAAATACGAAAACAAAATGTATTTGAACCATCGGTAGTATATTAATCTAACTGTTTAAGCCGGTTTCTGCCGGATCCTAATTCTTGTTAGAATCGACAACACATAAAATAAACACGTATTCAAAAACGACAGAACTTTTCCTTACACACATTAAAAAAATATCCACTTAAGGAAAGAACAAAAACTTCCTTTCTGTTTTAAAACTTTTCTTCCTGTCAAACGTTTTATCAAAAATTACATATCCTAAAACTGTTCTTGCAATGTTATAAAAAAGTATATGTATTATTTAAAACATGTGCAGTCTGACAAAAGTGAAATAAAACTATATGTATTCTTTAATATTTATTTAATTACCTTAATATAACTAGCACGAGATAACTCTTAGGAAAAAGGTTTTGAAAACTTCCTATAAAATTGTTTAAATTGATATAACATTATGATTACTAATTATATGTGCAAACACATTAAAATATAGGAGAGCATATTCTACAGGAAGTGTAGGAGAGGTATACTAAATAATTGAAAAAAACTATATTCAACAAGTTTGAGTTAGGATTAGGCAGTATTAACGGCTGAAATGAACGTAATTGTTATGAATAAGGAAAACATGATTTGTGAGGAAACCTTTTACAATAACTGAGCAGCTAAACATTCAGATAATTAAGAGGCTAAAAACTGAAATTTTTAAAAGTAAGAAAATCAATATACGTATTCCGATAGTTTCAATAATAGGCACAGAAACTGTTATACAGTCAACCTCTATATTGCGAATTTTTCTACATAGTGAATTTTTCCTTGGAACCTTGAACATTTTACTATTTTCATCAGAAAATAATCTCTTTATAGCGGTGTGAATTTTCTGTATAAGGAACTTTTTCTTCTGTGATCAAATTTTTTTCTCCTTATTTTCAAAGTATTTCTGAACATTTCGAGTTATTGTCTTTAACACATTTTATGGTGATCATAAATCTTGTGAATTAGTTTTATTTGATCCTTCCTCGCAAAAAACAATAGAGTTCTGGATGTTTCATCCACTTTTAGCCCCCCATTGTCCAGTGCACTGGAACATGTTCGATATCCTCTTTGACACTCTTTGAAGTTGTCTGGCGGCGTCCCCGTGCTTTAGTTATAAAATAATGTATGCTTAATATTACTTGTATGATTTAAATTATAAAATATCCTTAAAATTCATTAATTTGAATATAACATTATTTTCTTAGTATCGAAAATATAGTGAATTTTTCGACATTCGTTTTTCTTGTTTTCCTTGCAGTTTTTCTTTCTTTTTTTGAAGGGAAGATATATAAATAAACATATATTAACTTTAAAAAACGGTGGGAATAATTACGTTGTTTAATGTATAGTGTTTATGAATTTAAAATTTGTTTTTCATGGTTTATAAAGTATATTAAAAATGAATCTCTATACAACGTACTATTTTCTGGGATTTAGCCACTTCGTTATATAAATGTCCGATTGTATTTATTTTCTCAGACTAAATTTTGTAAATGCTTTGAGTTAGGGGTGTCAGATGCTTATTTTCTTAAATGAAAAAAATCAGGAGTAAATAACACATTAATTTTATTGCTGTGTCAATTTAAATATAATATCTTAGAATTGGAAAATACATGAACAATTAATTAGATTCATTTTAGGAAAGAAAATATTTTAACAGATTGATATTAGTACACCAAAGTATATTATTGAAATTCTTGTAATACTTATATAGTGCATAAAAACCATAAAAAAAATACAAGTTTTTTCGTTAACATTTCTGAGTTTGATATCGACAAAGGTTTTCACGGAACAATACAGCAAACTATCAACAAAAGGTGAATTCTTCCCGCATTTTGAGATTAAAACAGCAGACATGGCTTTTTTACAACAGAAATACCGAAGTTCTTTAGACATAAATCGAATCACAGCTCCAACAAAATATTTGTCGAAAGAGAAAAAAGTACGCCAAGTACTTTTTTGAAAACTAGGCATCCATTTCAATCCATCCTAAGGAAAACAAACATATAATCGAAAAGAGAAATAAAATTGGGGAAATAGTGCTTGGTTTCTTTTTCATAAATCTTATTTTAATGGAAACAAGAAAATACTTTGAAGAGAAGAAAATAAAGCAAAAAAAAATATGAAACTTGAATCGTTTTCGAACAAAACAGCAATACCAATATGGTTTTGATTGTTCCGAAAGTTGAAGTAAACTAAACTTGAAGACTATTTCAAAGAATGTATGAAGATGAGTGAATACATTTCTGAATAACGTCACAGAAATACTGATGCAAGTAATGATCCATGATGTCATATTTTGAATGGATCAAGAAAAAAAAAATATCTCGCAAATCAAATGAATACAAGTTAATATTTTTTTAAAAAAAACTAAAGCATTTTTGTTTTTTATAATTCATTACTAAATCAAATGTTCAATACTAAAATCGCACATTATATGTCCTCTTATAGATAAAACCAGATTCGTTTTGTAAATTTAAATTGAAAATAGAAATTTGAAGAAATATTTCTCTCTGGGAGAAGAGTTTTATACTCGAAAATGCCCGTGCAACGTCAGGCTAAATTGAGAAAAAAGAAAACCTATCAATCAAGGAAAAGAAACTGAAGATATTTAAGAAACGGGAGTTTTAGTGGCATACATATGGAAACCACGCATATTGCGCCTACACAGACACCCAGAAGGGCTGGCATTTAGAAGAAAAGGCGAAATAATCATGGGATATGAAACTATATTCCTAAAAAAGTCGGTGCAACGCCGGGCTAAGTGGAGGGTAAACAGACCTGTCCAACAGGGAAAAGACGTAGAAGGATGTTATAAAAAGATAATTTTAAGGACAAAATATAGAAATCACACACACAAACAAAAAAAACAGAATACGAAACTGGAAGAGGTAATTTCCATTGGCAAAATGTTATAAATTCGGAAAAGCCCGTGCAACGCCGGACCATGCAGCTAGTAATTAAGTAAACTTTGCATAATTTTTATGCCTTAAAATTCTGTCGTATAACGCACGTCTGTGCTTTAAAGCTGCATTGTTTTTTTTTTTTTTTTGCATATTGCCGTATAATGCACAGTCACTTTTTATGAAGAAACCTGGGAAGTACTTGTGCAATTAATTACCTTATGTCTTGAAGTCATTTATTTGAGCTATTACACAAGGGTTTTGAAAAAAATAGTATACTTCAGGAACTGCAACCTCTTAAGTTTATAAGGTACATCACTTCTTTTAAAAAAAAGATAATATTTCGATATATCTTGAAGTCTAATTTTTATTATGCTCAGCTTTTTTTCCATTTTTAAAGTTGTTTTTTTTACACCCAGCGTATAGCGGGCACCCGTGAATTTCAATCTTGTTTTTGATATTAAAGTTGCTCGTTATACGCCGGACATTACAGTAAGTTATTGATTTCTCCATTTGTTTAATAATGTGCGAGATCTTGCATTTTTTTTGTTTTTAAATTATCATGTTGTTTAATTTAAGTAACAGATTTATCAGTAAGGTAAAAAATCCCTAAAACAAATTCAGTAACCCTCTCACAAAAAATATAATTGGATTAATGAAGTAATTGTAAATAAGAGTTCCCGTTAGAGTGACAGAAAGTTTAAACTACAAGATATAAACTAATTTCAGAGATTTCCATTGCATATCGCGTCTATCAATTATCGACACACATTGTGAACATGTCTCATTTTCTTCATAAATTATATATATAAACACATGTTTCTGGTACTATGTAACACACACAAATGTACGTGTAACCAGTAGATTTATTTTAATATAGCATTTGGAACATTTCGCGTTTATCTAATACTTATATACGGTTATACAATAAAAAATTAAACATAAAATCATAAGCAAACATTAAAAATAAAAGTCGCGTTTTATAAAAAAAAATCGTAAGGTAGTTTTCCTGTAACAGTGGGAGGAAGGGGTGGTACAGGAAATAAAAATACATAACGTATGTGTTATAATAACCACGTGTATAGAATCTGGACACAAGTTGTTGACACACACACATGTTTTTTTTTATTTCACAAATTTAACACATAACTAATTGGACATTACCAGACTCACTTCTAACCAATAGATTTATTTTAGTGACATTTCGCACCCTTTACATTCGTCTCACACTTATATTAAGTGTAATAGTTTTTTTTTCAAATGTACCTAAGTGCAAAGAAAATATGTTTTTTGAGAAAAAGTAAAAAAACTAAAAAAAATATAATATTTTCTCATATTATGCATTTGAATAGTATTTGCTTGCCTATTTATACATGCCTAATAATAATGCTTAATCATTTTCTGGAATTACAAAAGTAATTTTAAATTCATAAGTTTTTTCCCTTTGTTTTAGTTAAGATGAACGTAATTTTCGAGATCTTGTAATATTTTTATGCAGGTGCTATTTCTGACAAATTTTTTATGAATATACAAAAAATTGTACGCACACACACACACACACATATATATATATATATATATATATATATATATATATATATATATATATATATATATATATAAAGCAGCATATTAAGCATAATGAACCAGTTTTTTAATGAATTAATTGCATAATTTATTTGAAATAATCATAAAACCTTAAAATTTGGAAAATCTTAATTTTCTTTTTGCACATATAAATCTATTTTTTAAAAAAAACTTATACATTATGTATACCAAAACATATTTTGTCCACTATATGCACATGTACTCTGTTTAGAAATATTTATTATTCATTCAAATGAAAAAAAATCAAAAGATTATATAGATCAAACACAGGAGAAACTACACATTTGAAATTTTGTCAAAAGAGGCGTGGTCATTTGTTTACATTTTTATTTTTCCTATTTAGGGCTATTTTATCAACAAACATATAAGTACTATACATTTTTAGATTCCGAAAAATATGCACTATTTTTTAGAGCTGAAGATGAAAAATAGATTTATTCAATGAATATGATGTCCTGGTCCCCATATTTGTAACAATAAAACTAGGAATCGCACTGACATGTTATGCTCCTTAAATTCC
Organism: Trichonephila clavipes; assembly: GCA_019973935.1. Classification (NCBI taxonomy): domain Eukaryota; kingdom Metazoa; phylum Arthropoda; class Arachnida; order Araneae; family Nephilidae; genus Trichonephila; species Trichonephila clavipes. The sequence goes on along the minus strand of BMAU01021373.1, from coordinate 1,583,423 downwards.
ATTGAATGAAAAAAATATTTGCGATGTTAAAGAAATGGCGGAAAAATGACTAATTTTACAATAATACTCCTGAAAAAGTGAGGATCTATTTATTAACCAAACCGACTTTTTTGCGTTAAGTAAAGCATCAAAAATGAAGTGATTTACTAAGTATGTACTGAAAATTCCAGAATAAGCATTACAGTAGTATTTATGTTCTTAAACAAAGCGACGGAAATTGCGGTCACGGAGGTAACCATGGTGTTTTCATTGATGATTTGGCATTTTCTAATATGTGGAATTGAAAAGTGAATTTTACTGAGTGTTTAATTGTATGTGTTTTTCAATTTAGTACTAAGCGCGTTTCACTTCCATATTATTCTATCATACAACATTCTATCTATCCTTTCCATTTTACAGCAACATTCTACCATGATTTCAACGAAACATTATTACATTATTCAAATAAATGATTTTGATGAAAATTTATGTGGATGAAAAACTGCTGACCACTCCCAATGATTAAATAATAAAATTATTGATAGACGAGGATAAACATATGACTGCACGAAGGATGTTTACACAACGAACTATTAAAATAGATAAATGCACATCACTATAATAATAAACAAGCTTTATAGCTCTCCAAAAGCGGCTATCTTGAATAATTCCACGAGCAAGAATTCAGACAGATTTTGGACTCGATTCTTCTCATAAGTTCCATAAACAGAACCATGAAAATTTCTAAACGGGTCGATTCTAAAAATATCAATAACATTTTCAATAACAGATATCATAACACGTGTTTCGATACCGCACGTTGATTGCTGCGTGCAATTTAAACGACCGGGCCACAGAGCAGCTGGTGTAGTGATTTATCGCACACACAACTCATATGTTGTGACTCCTCGTACGGATATTACTTATCGTCTAACAAGTGGACTGGGTATTGTTAGTCAAGATATTATGGTAGAATGCTTATTTGAAAATGGATAAACATTGATTTCGGTTGTCGAATACATTTCTCGGAATCAAACGGTTCAAAAAGTTTAAGATTTCCTGTAATTGGTAATTTTACCATATACCGAAGGTGATTTTGCTCTTTGTAAAAACAACTATCACTCACTTTCTCTCTCATTTTGAGTGATGATTTTAATATAGACATCAGGTTGCCAGAAGCTGAGCCACTCATATCTTTTATGAATGATGAATTCAAGCTTGGAATAAACACAGATAGAAATGTTTCGACAACTAACAGTGGTACTGTTATTGACGCTGTTTTTCAACGGCTTTAAAATACTTTGAAACCACAAGAATATGTGTCATATTTTAGTTATCATAAGTCTATTCTCTCCACTCTTCCTCATATTGAACAAGATTAACTATTTTTGATAGGAAATTGGTTTACTCCTTGTGTATATTAAGTAAAATTTTCATTAAAGATATATTTAATCAATAAAAAATTATTTCCAATCATACCCGATAAATTTTTTTCAGAATTTAAGACAAGTCAGTAGGCTAAAAATTTTCAGATTATCGATTTTGTGCTTTTGATATTTCTGAAATCTCCAATTCATGACATTTCCAGAGATATAACATACTTGCCATTTTTTAAATAAGAAAATCCTATTTAAGAAGACCCCCTTCCATTTTATCTGATCGATGCTAAGCGAGAAGTTTCGTAAAAAGCTGTAAGTAAACGGTGGTGACTAAAGTGTTTGAAATGTGTATGTTATAGTATACACAAGGTGTTGCCGAATTCAAGCGACAAATTCAGAGGGGTGATAGTACGCAGCACAAAGACCACAAATTATTGTATAAATGAGGTAGTAAACCGCGTTTAGTCGGAGAACTTTACAAACTGTTATGAAGGAACTAAATTTGATTACAATGAATGACATTACGGAAACAAATTAGAGACATTGGGTCTAAAATTTAAATATTAAAGTTTATTTTAAATAAGAAATACTTTAAGAAAAGACACTCGTACAGAACTGCTCTCCTTCGTACTCAGACAAAGAATGAATTCTTTTTTAAACCCCGAGGGAGGGGAAAGGAATCTCCGTCTTCTTTTTCAGCTGGAGGTTTTCGGCCATACCATGAATACTTCCAATTCCAAACCCAAGAGGGGGAAACCTAACCATCCCCTATAGCAAGTGGTGAAGACACTTTAGAAGCTCCTATAAATGGTGTGATGCCGAGTGAAATAAAATAGTTTCATAAGACTGAATACATTTATTGTACTTGAAGCATGTTAACAATACGAACAATGTATGTTACACTTATTGGTAAGCTAATTTAAATTTTGCAAAGCTAGCAGTGAAATTTATGTGTCGAGGAGGCATGAAGACGAAAAACAGTTTCTTAAAATTGGCCTTTAATAATCAATCATAAAGTCACTACGCTCGTTACTGGAGCGATAAAATCAATAAGTTCAAAAGCAACATTACCAGAGACATCCGATTGGAACCGTCTTCTAATATTGTAAAATTAATTTCTAATCTAAAATGGTGATGCAACCTGCAGTTGCATTGCCAACCAGTTGTTCTCTCCCTCTAAGAGTTAAACCACTCACATACTTCTTATATTTCCGTTTCTCCTTCCTTTTTAAAAACTAACATGAGCCGAGTTTAAATACTAGCTCGATTTGCATGGCAGTTGCTGCCAACCTCAAATCACGAAACTCAAAAAGATCGGGTTCGAATCGGTGTGCTTACTTTCATTGAGATCATGGAACGGGATTGGAAAAACAACACAAGGAGATCATAAAAATTTGGATCCGATTTTTTAAATGTCTAACAATCGGCCCCCTTTTTTCCAATCTCGCACCATTATCTCTTACAAATCAGTAAATTAATTTTAATCTATAATCACATGTTATACAATTTAACGAAAAAAAAAATACATTTTATTCACAATCTTTATTGTAATAAACAAACCAATATTTTAATCTTAAAGAAACAAAGTCTTATTCTCTAAAAAGAAATAATTTTCTACAAAATTCTAACAATTTTTCCTTTACCATGGGTTTGGTAAAAATGTCCGCCAAATTATTTTTGGTACCTATATATTTAATTTGGGAAATCTTGTCGTATATCAAATTCCTTAGAAAATGATAACGAACATCAATATGTTTTGTTCTACAATTTTCTACCGGTGATTTTGAAAAACTTATAGCAGCTTGATTATCACAAAACATTACATTTTCACTTAATTCCAAATTTAAACTTTTATTATCAATTACATTCTTTAGCCAAATGAATTCCTTAGCTGATTCTGTTGAACTAACATACCCAGCTTCCATGGTCGACAGACTAACGGATTTTTGCTTGAAAGTTCGCCATGAAATTGGAGTTTCGTCTATAAAAGTTATGAACCCTCCCATTGACACTCGATCATCCCTATTTGTAGCAAAACCTGAGTCTGAATAACATCTTACTTTTAATGATTTAACTTTTGAAAGTTCTTATTTGTATTCTTGAAATACCTCGTCAAATGACTCACCTCGTAATTGTGTGTTACCTCGCGCAACTATAAGCGGGCCTTGTATCTAACAATTTTATTATTTTCATCATATTTAATGGTATAAACCCAACGGTTTTCTAAAATTTTTATATTATCCGGATGATCAACTAAATCCCAAACTTTACGTTCCATCATTACGTTAATTTCTTTATCCATTGCATCACGCCATTTAGATGCGTCTCTGGATCTTATCGCCTGTTTGTAACAGTTAGGAATAGTTACTTCAACCATAAGAGCTTCTTGTTGCTCTGACAAATCTGAAAATCCCTGGGATTCGGTATTATCTTTTCTAAAATTAAATAAACTAGGATCATACTCAATATTATGCCTCTTACAGTATCTCTCTATTTCGTTAAAAGATTTCAATCGGGTTGCTTCCCCTTCTATACTATAATATACGTTAGATCCAGTTACTTTCCTACCTATATTTCGAATCCACTTAACCTCTGTACATGGGATCAAGCTATGATTATCGGAAGATACATCTGGTTTTTCAGATGTTGAGGGCGTTTCCGTACTTGTCTTTAAAACTAAAGGACTCGTTAATGAATCTTTTGCTCTATCGGAATCATCCTCATCATCATAATAATCAGAAGGTTTAAATTATATCCAAGGTTACTATTAACTTTTTGTCTAAAATTAATTCCCTTTATTTTCATCGAATCTTACATTAATAGTCTCGACTAATTTATTTTCATCTATCAACCATATTCTATAACCCTTAGTACGTTGTGCGTATCCCATCATAATTCCTATTTTCGCACGCATATCGAATTTTTTTTCTAATTTGTTTTGGCACACCAGCGTATGCCAAACATCCAAAAGGTTTTAGATACAATACCGATGGTTTTCTACCTGAATATTTTTCGAAAGGCGTTTTGTTACTGTCTTTGCGACAAATTCGATTCCACGCATAAGTGAAACAAAAAGTAATGCTTCTCCCCAAAACTTATGGGGAACTTCACTAGACTTAAGCAATGTTTTGATGCCATCTAGAGCGGTCAAATTGAATCTTTCCGCGACCCCATTCATTTCTGGCGTATATGAATTTGTTACCTCATGCTTTATACCCAGTTCTATCAAGAAATTATCCATATCTTTATTACAAAATTCTAGTCCGCCATCAGTTCTAACTGCTATTACCTTTTACTTAGAAAACGTTCTGCTCGTTTCTGAAATCTTATAAACGTATGAAATACGTCAAATTTATTTCGGATGGGAAATACAGTCACCTTTCTTGAATAATCGTCAATTATACTCAAGAAATATTTATTACCGCCTTGGCTTTCAGTTGGCATTGGACCACAGAGATCCATATGCAACAATTCCAATGGGCGTTTTGATCTTACGGCCCCCATCTTTTGAATGAAACTCTCTTGGACTTTGCTAATTTACACGGTATACAACGAGTCTTACCATTATCAGTTAAGCGTGGGAGACCTTTACACTATCATTTTTACTAGTTTTTACCAAGTAATCGTTATTAACATGACAAAAGCGTTGATGCCATATTTCTATTGATCCGTTTTTGTTTTAGCGGTTACATCACTAAAAAAACTAATTTCTTTACTCTTTGGTATAATATAATGATCCGGCTTAAAAAATACAAATTTTCATGGTGTGTCGCCGAGAACACAATTTTATCCAGTGTTTATTAAAAACATTAATTTTACCTTTAGTACCCACAAAATGCGCACCTTTACTTTCTAATCTGGAACCGGATAATAAATGTCTCCTCAACTTAGGATTAAATAATACATCAGTCAAAAGTTATTTCATGAAAACTCCCCTTATATTTTACCCGAAATCTAAAGTGTACCGATTCCTTCTACGGGACAACTTTTATCCTCCGTTGCTAACGACATTTTCATGTTAGTTATCGGTTTAAGATCTAAAAATAAACTCTTGTCATTACAAAAATGACTCGTGGCAGCAGTATCTATTACCCAAACACCTTTATCAGAGTTTTCCTCAAATAAGATACAACTAGTTACGAGTTGTTTATCTAGTTCTAAAAGACTACATTAAGCTTCACAAAATCTTAAATTTATATTAAACTCTGTGTTAAAAGTTTCATTTACATTTGAAGGAGATTTTGGTAGAGACTTTTTCGCTTTACAGTTTACTTTAAGATGCCCGTGCTTATTACATACATAACACGGACCTATAGTCTTAATAGATTGTTTAACATTTTTAATAGTTTTACAGTTAAATATCTTACCACTTCTCTTTTGGTAATCATTCTTGCCATTTGGATCTCCATGAGCTGCAGCCGTAGCACCAGGTAACGTATTCGACTTCTTCGAACTGCTCAAGTAAGCATTCTCCGCTTTCTCCAAATCTTGTTTCATCAACTGAAGACGATTGGCTTCTAATATCAGCTCTGCTTCAATTTTGACAACTCTGAAGTCCTCTTCTTTCCATCTGTAGATTTGTTGCACGGTAGACTGGAATTCCTGAGGAAGCCACCTTATTAATTGAAATCCTATGTACAGATCGTCCAATTTATGACCCGCTTCTTGTAGTCTGGTTGCCGCTGTCTTTACACGAGATATGAAGATTCCAACATCTTCCCTTGGTTGGTATTTTGTTCCAAAAAATTGATCTAATAGTTGAATTACTCTTGCTCTTGTGACTGGTTCGAAGTGATCTTTAATATCTTCCATGCCGCTACTCCGTCAGTTTTTTCCGTTATCAGATTTTTCAAATCTGAACTGATGTTAGTATAGATCAACGTATAACATCTATCCTTACGAAGTTGTAGATCTAATTTTTCCTGGTATGTTGCCTCTTCCTCTGGTTGCTCTGGCTTGGTCTGTATTATAAACTGCCAGCAACCATAATGCATTAAGAGTACTTTGCATATCATGCTTCCACGTGTTCCAGTTATTTGGAGTCAACACTGATATCTGGTTGTTAAACTCCATACCTGTTACTCGATTTAGCGTACTAGCAACAGAGTTCATAAAAATAGTTCTAGACTGGAACAGTATTTAAATAGACAAAGTTCATGGCCTGGTTCAACTGCTTAGCCTGCCTCGACACAGTACATGGACTGGGCCTCCATAACCAAATTTGTTACACTTATTGGTAAGCTAATTTAAATTTTGCAAAGCTAGCAGTGAAATTTATGTGTCGAGGAGGCATGAAGACGAAAAACACTTTCTTAAAATTGACCTTTAATAATCAATCATAAAGTCACTACGCTCGTTACTGGAGCGATAAAATCAATAAGTTCAAAAAAGCAACATTACCAGAGACATCCGATTCAAACCGTCTTCTAATATTGTAAAATTAATTTCTAATCTAAAATGGTGATGCAACCTGCAGTTGCATTGCCAACCAGTTGTTCTCTCCTCTAAGAGTTAAAACCACTCACATACTTCTTATATTTCCGTTTCTCCTTCCTTTTTAAAAACTAACATGAGCCGAGTTTAAATACTAGCTCGATTTGCATGGCAGTTGCTGCCAATCTCAAATCACGAAACTCAAAAAGATCGGGTTCGAATCGGTGTGCTTACTTTCATTGAGACCATGGAACGGGATTGGAAAAACAACACAAGGAGTTCATAAAAATTTGGATCCGATTTTTTTAAATGTCTAACAATGTATCCCAGCTCGACGTAAGAAATGCAATAACTGTCACTGGAATTGTTCGAAGTTGCGGTCACGTAGGTCATAGCACGGCCAACACCGACGTAAGAAGGATTGTCTAACACGTTCAAACAAATTCGGTGTGCTAGCAATGTCAGCTGTAGCGACAAGAATTCGAGACATGAGATCCCCCACTGTAGTCAACGTCTCATACACAATCGATTTCAGGTGGCTCTAGAAGAAGAAATGCGAGATATTGAGATGCAGGGAGTGTGGAAGACATGCGACATCTTTACCCCGTCCAATTGACTTCCCACGATGTGTAGCATGGAAGTGGTTATGTTGCAGGAAAATGGCGAAATTAGGAATTTCATCAATTCCCTAAGTGAGATAATCACTTGACGGGAGATGCTAAAATAACGTCTATTTAAGTTATTTTCCCTAATAGAAATAAGTGATCTCATCAAATCTCTGAACTGTTTTAGTGAAATGATGAAATGAACTACTTATGATTTGCACTGGCAAAATGTTATACGGGGGAGGGGAGACACCTGAGGGAGATCGATTCCTTGTAGTTCCTTACCATTCAGGTAGTACTATCGATCCCCTAAATATCAACCACGTACCTTTAAAAAATGGCACCATAGGATTAACATAGGGATTGATGTTTTAGTGCGTAAGCAATCGAAAGGAAAGGTGTTATACGTCAAAAAATACCAGACTAATTTCTTAATTATTTGTTAATTAGTTTCAAATAAATAATTTGTATTTCATTGACAATTGTTGTATTACTTATTTCTACGTTTAATAATGCACCACATTTGTTAGATAAACATTTTTAAACTCTTGACAATATTTTTTCATCATTTCATTGAAACAGCTCAGGGATTCGTTCAAATCTCTTACTTTTATCAGGTAAATCACCTTGAAGAGACGTTAATTTAACATCTACCGACAAGTGGTCATCTCCCTTAGGAATTTGATGAGATTCCTAATTTCATCATTTTCCTGCGACAGTTATACACCGCAATTCAAAAATGTGTAGGTACACCATCATGCAAGTTATTTTGTGCCATTCAGACATTCAGAGTATATGTATATCTCCAAATTCGTTTGACTCAGCGTCCTCTCGATGGCTAGTATTTTCACGATTTTTGCCAATTAAAGGTGGTTTTCGACCTTATGTTCTACGATGAATTGTCGTCATCATGCTGCCTCCTTTATTTGTCAATCGAATTAGGCAAAACTCTATATATAGAAGAAAAGCGACTCACTCACTCATGACGACATCTCCAGAACTGTTAGACCTACAGATTTGAAATTTGGTAGGCATGTTAACTTCAAGGAGAAGAGACCCAATAAACGCGGATTTTGCGAAAATCGACACCTAAGGGGGTTTGCGAAGGGTAAGGGTAGTTATCGATAAGTATTCCCGTTTACTTAACTATTAGGCATACAGACAAAAATTGGTAAGCTCTTTCCTTTCAGGGAGTAGAGATCATCTGTATCCCCAAGGGGGAGGGGACGAAATGTGAGAGTTTTGAGAGACGTTATAGATTAATATATATGTTACCGGCAAAGTATGAAACCCGGCATTCTATAGAATGCTTAAAACTAGCCGGCAATGTATGAAATGATTTTTATTTCCTACATTGTCTAAGCATTCTATAGAACACCAAATAAGAAACCGGTAAAGTATAAAATACAGCAATTAGCTGAGTCGTTGTTGGGGTAGGAGAGCGAGAGGAATGATTTGTGTATACGTGCGACCTTTTGATTGGCAGGGGAGAAAGAATCTCATGATTTCACCCCTGAAGGTCACCGCTTATATGTCACAGGGAAACGGTGAAATTAAGTATGTGAATTAGTTAAATTCCCGAACTGTTTCAGTGAAATGATGAAATGAAAAAAATATACCAATTTTTTTGTGCTAGGAGACTAATATTTGAAGGATCGTAATAACTTTTGTTATGGTTAGGATCTGCTGGGACACATCCCCCGGTGCATTCCCACCCCCTCTTCAGCTTTTTGGCCAATATCTCAACAACCGAGAATCATAGTACTTTCGAACCTGGCTCATTCAATCCCTTTATAACTGCTCTTCCAGTTATTATAATTTCATGCTCATAGGGTAATTCCTTACATAGTTTTTAATAATTTTAAACTCTTAAAATCTATTTAAATACACAATATATTGGCTCCTGTTTGAGTCTCGAACTTGAGATTTGAACCAACTGTTCCACTCATCGAGACTCATCCAGTAATATACTTGACTCACATTTTGTAGGGATGGGGAGGGCTTAAGCACTAAAATTTTATGTTCCCATGTTAATCCTATGGGGTCTGAAAAATCCCCCCCCCAAGGAATTGAGCTCGGGACTTTATTTTTGGAGGTACGCCATATTTTCGTGTATGTATGAGTCTTATGTGAAAATGTCCCCCTCCGATGCTCTCCCCTACAGGTCTTCTCCATTAATAACTCGAATTCTACGCTACCTTGGTCAACCGCACCGGCTAGATTCGATTGTTCTCCCAATGAGCTCTTTAACCCTCCAACTGAACAGAAAGGATTTTTCCGCCCTACTAGAGAGGCTTCGAAAATGGACTGCACGGATTTTTCTGCCTTCAAGTAACGCGTTTTCAATAGCGGATTAGCCGCACTTTTCTGAAATCTTTCCCCCCTTTTAAGGTTTAACATCTTGAAAGATAATGAGGACGGAGGAAGCAACACAGCAGGAGTTTTATGGCTCGCAGGGAACCCCGTGTTTTGACCCACCCCCCAATCGTAAAAATCGGGGAGAATATTCTTTACAACCCAAGAAGTGTTTCTTTTGCTAGTTTGTATTTTTAAAAGTTTTCAAAAGTCCCAACGCATAAGTAAAATATGTTACAATTCCCCTTTTGGTTTCATATTAATTTCAAACTGTAACAAGTTGGGGCGTGTCAGGGCAATCTGTTTTATATAGTAAATCAGGCTATTTTATATAGTTAGACAAATTATCTTTTTTTTAAGTATATTCTCTTTCGCTTCAGTTTTCTTATTCAAAGCTTTCAGTTTTTTGAAACATGATTATTTTAATTAAGATAACGAAAAATTAATAAAACATCAAACTCTTTAAAATTTGGAACCTTTTCAATTTTCCAACCACTAAAACTGAATAAATTTAAACTTCATCAAATCATTTGAAACATTTTCTTACACTTTGATAAAAATAATGACGAAAAAAAAAACTAATTAAGATTTATTAGTTTTTTTTTTTTTTTTTTTTTAGATTTAAAAGCATAAGTGTTCAGGGAAGTTTAAGTACAGTGCCTGGTTATATATTGTTAAAATACACCGAATTATATTTGAATTTTAAGTGCTTGAACTCAGTTTACATCAAAGACAACATGAATGAAGATTTTCATACATTTTTTTTATAACTTGAATGTTTGAATAAATGGTAATCAAAAATATAAGGAAACATTTACAGTAGACATTTATGCATATAAATAAACATAAAAATCAATTTTAAATTCGAGCTATTGAAAAACATTCGAATTATATATTGTTCAAAAATATCTATTTATACAAAATACCTCAACATTTATCTTTTTTTTAAAGGCTAACTGAATAAGTAATTAAAATCTGGATATGTTTTGAAATCTCGACCTTATAAAGCTAGAAATTTTATGTTAGAAATTCCATTTGAAATTTCGAAAAAAATGCATCGCGCTGTTAAAAATTATTTACCATAAGTTTTAGCAATTGTTTGAGTATAATAAAATTTCAAATTTTATTATATAGCTTCTTTGGTATCTTTTAATATATTTCGGCCGCGGTAGCTGAGTGGTATAGGTATCGGAACGTGGCTTGCTTTGTCACGAGTTCGAGCCCAGTACCACTAAAGACCCGCCGTGTAGGGCAGCGATGCACGTTAAATCTGTCGAGAGCTGAAACGTCCTCCCATTGGTGTGGTGGGGTAGTTAGGAGAGGGGGTGCCAGCTCAGGTGTCGTCCACATCACTTGACCATGGTTCAAAATTACGTGGTCCGTCGCCAAAAGCCCTCGTGTAGCTGAACAGTGCGACGTTAATATTCAATCATTCATTTAATATATTTCGCATCATTCATAAAATTCGGTTGAAAACCGTATGCTAAGATCAAAAAATATACTAAAAAATTGATGAATATACAATTACAATAAATTCTTACATAGAGAAGCAAAACTGAGAAGCTAAAGCATAGAAATAAAAAAAAAAAAAAAATTGAGTATATCTAAAGTAGTTTTCGAAATATTTATTTTAAAGTTTAGAAAGTTTGTGTGCGTTATGTTATACTTGATATCAATTAAATGGTTAAAATAATGTGTGTTAATATTTAGTCATGTAATCGTTTGATGACACATTCATATACTAATAAAAATTATAATGGTCATTGATGCGAATGTCAAGAATTTTATGTAATTTTAAATTCAAACATTAAGATATTGATGAAGAAAATATAAAACGACCATCTAAAATACATGATGAAAAATGCAGTCTGCTATAAATGATCTTGACGAACAAAATCCGGCATTTTCACTTACTATGGCGGAGCCGGCTTAGTCAGGGGCGATCTGGAAAACAGAGAGAGAACCACGGTTTTGATGGATGCCGCTCTAGCTTTTAAAGCTCCCAGGAAAAATTATATATATATATATAAATTACAAATGCAAAAAATAAATCTTGTAATTTTCCATACATTTTTATAACAACGAATTGTGCAATTGGCTTCCAATACATTGTTGTGTTTGACAATATCTAAGGTAACCAACCCTACTTTAGATAGATTTGTACTACTTTTCGTAACCGTATTCCTTTTAAAATTAATTCGTGCAGCCGAAACACAACTTTTTGTACCCTTAAAAATTTATGTTAACTATAACGGTTAATTTTAATTTATGCAACTTGTGAAATGTTCATAATTAACCATTTCAGTCTAAACAGTTTACATGAAGAAAAAAAAGTTTGGACTCCCTCATTCATTAGGGGATTTATATAAGATTCTAACATTAAATTTTATTTTTCACCGAATAGGATTGAGAGGAAGTGTATAGTGCTTCCACACCACAGGTCTGGGTTTCTATTAACGAGGTGCGCAAGGTCGACTCTGCCTTTCATCCCCACTACATTGGGTCGATAATTGAGTACCAAGCTTGCTTCGGGTCTTAAACACTGAAGGTCTCTCTTCAGACAGACCACCAAATCGGGACATCTGTTCATGCACCTCAGCGTCCAATGGTCACGTGTATTATGATGGGTACAGTAGTTCCTGGCCCTCATGGATTGTTGTGCTTCTGAGTTTGAGTCTTAAGTTTAAAGATTACCTCACTTTGGGGATACCCCTTAGATAAACATGTATTTCCACTCATTTGCAATTAAACATTTTTCTTTCAATTACGTTTATTTCAGAAGGAAGTTTGATTTTTCAATTGTATTTGCTTAATAACAACATGTATATTTGTGTATTATATTAAAAATTTGATCAGTCCAAAATTACATGTTTTTAGCTGCTCTAAAACTTTTAGGATTTTACAACTGATCTTACAATCCATATACGTTTTATAGCAGTATATTTAAAATGATAAGGACATTTTTACGACTGTGTGAGCTGTTATGCCTCGTTTATAAATATAAAAAATTGCATTCAGCTACAGTTTTAAAATGTACAGAAATAAGTGGAGCAACAGGATACTTACATATTATGAATATTTTTGACTGCAGTAAGATATATTTATATATTTCAGTTTCTTTACAATTTGAATAGAAGTTGTAAGCCATTTTTGCGAACAGTTTGATATTGAGTATAAACCCAAAAGCTGTTTAATATTGTAAAGTGTTTTACTTTGATACCAGCACACATTAAAATAAGGCTCATTTGCAGTTATATGATCAGCTTCAGTGATATTTAAATTTTCAAAAATAGTCTACACGTACGAAAACATTCATTCACAACCGCACACCACATCTGATACTATATCTTCCCTACAGCCGGAAATATTTGTGTATACTGAAAAATTTAATACAGGATACATTTCCAAGTGTTAAATTTGTTTTTAAAATTTGGTATGGATACATTGTGGAACTGTCGGCTAACTTCACTGAACAAAATTGTTTTAAGTGTACTGTTTTGAAAGACAAGATTAATTAGGGAGAATTTTTCTCACAATAGAATTTGTAATGACTGAATTGTGTGAAAATATAGTTATCGATGTGTGACATTTTTTCCTTGTAATAAAAAAGAAACAGAAAGATAAGAAATTTAACTTGAGTAGAAAATAATTAGAAGTACTGTAATGCGCATTTGAAGAAGTATATCCCCATTAAAATTAAAAATTATTGACTGAATGTGTGTTATGTCCATCACAAATGCTGATGTAGAAAGGAATTTTATTTAATACAAGAAGTTCGAAAAAAGAGAACACTAGGAAGGAAAATTTAATTTTTTTCCGAAAAAATATTCAGCTAACATAAAAATATCTTTTTTTATGATTTTAATTAAAATAAATTAAAAGTATTGAAATACTTTTTTATGTTATTTTTAAATTAAAAATATAACTGAATAGAGAAAGATCGGTTTTATTTCATAAATATAATCATTGTATGTAATATTTATTGTGTTATTGTTTAAAAATGAGATAGGTCTTTGCTCTTTTTTACCTCATTACTTTTTAAAAAACAGGAAAGTGAGCGCGTTTTCTTACTCTCATATTCAAAAATGAATACAGGATGCTTTTTTCTGGTTCAAATCGCAATACCATATATATATATATATATATTATTATTTTTAAAAATGACAGAAAAATAAATTTTCTTTGAAGAAAATATAATTATTTTTCAACTTCTAACATACTATTTATTTCATTTTTTCCTCTTTTTTTTTTTTACCTTTCATTTTGTTTTTAATTTTACTGTGACTGAACATATAGGAGAAAGAAAACACCTATCTTTCAAAAGAGGATTGATCAAGAGAGGATATCTACGCTTTCAAAGAAGATTGCCCAAGGCAACTTAACAGCTAGCTCTAAACGATTGATCTCTTGGTTCTTACTTTTCAAAAGGGACCGAACTGTCAAAAATTCTCCCAGTTCGACCTCCCAAGTTCTAAAAGGGAAAGGAAAAAAAGTATGTTGCATTTTTGAAGGGAATCGCAAAATAAGAGTTAAATGCTTTCGGAATAACTTTTCAGGAGGAAGATATCCAGTTAGAGGTTAAATATGTAATTGTATCCCAACATCCTCATTCCTCCCCCTTTCACGTTTTTAAACAATTTAATTTGTTTTAAAAATTCCCCATAGTTTCGAGGATTTTTGACCTGTTTGGTTCGGAAATACAAGGACTCAACTTCCCAAATGTCTCCCCTCCCTGGACAGCAGTTTGCCAATATTTTAGAATAACGTTTCTTCAATGTCATTTCCATGATGATAGTAAGTGATTTTATTACACCCTGAACTATTTCAGTGAAATGATGATATGAGCTAGTCAAGATTTGCATTGGCAAAAGGCTGTCCGGGGGCGTGGGGGGAGACACCTGGGAGGTCGAGTCCTTGTACTTCCGAACCATACAAGTCAAAAATCCTCGGAACTATGAGAAATTTAAAAAAAATTTAAAATTGTTTAAAAACGTGAAATAGGGGGAAATGGGGCTATTGGAATAAAATTACACATTTGAAGAGCTCATAGGGAGAACAATCGAATCCAGCCGGTGCGGTCGATCAAGGAAGCGTAGAATTTGAGTTATTAATGGGGAAGCCTGTAGGGGGGAGCACCGGAGGGGACCAATTCCACGTAAGGCTCGCGCATTCACGAAAACATGGCGTACCTCCAAAAATCAAGTCTCAATCTCAATTCCTTAGGGGGGGTGAAATTTTTTCAGACTCCGTAGGATTAACATGGGAACATGATATTTTAGTGCTTAAGACCTCCTCATGCCTAAACAATGGCAGTCAAGTATATGACTGGAGGGATCTCGATGAGTGGAGAAGAGTTGGTTCAAATCTCAAGTCCGGGACTCAAACAGGAGTCAAGATATTGTGGATTTAAATAAATTTTAAAAGTGGAAAACAATTAAAAACTATATAAGGATTAGTCCTATGAGCATGAAATTATAATAACTGGAAGAGCAGTTAGAGAGGGATCGATTGAGCCAGGTTTTATTTCCCTTAAGAGGACTTGGCACCCTAAAAATGATCACAATATAATTTGCTTATTTTTATTTAGTTATATTCTTTGCGTTATTGTCCTTTGATTGATACATCATTTTTGCATGCCTGAAAATTAGAAGTTGGAAAAACTTCAATTGAAAAATATAAACAAACATCCCTTTTAGATAAAAAAATGAGAGTGATAAAAAAAGCTATTGTAAAATTGAAATAATAAATTAAAAAAAGAAACTTTTATCAATAAAGAGAGAGCAGGATATTTCTTAAATATTACATTAATGTAATTTGTATTTCTTTTTAGAAATGTGTGCATGTGAAATTTTTTTCATTAAGGCTTTTTTTAATTTTTTTTTTATTATTTCAATTTTTATTCATCATGTGTATTCCGTAACAATATAATATTTCAATATTATGTGGAGAAATAAAACTTTAAAATTTGTGCAATTGCAGATTTTTTTAAGTTTCCTTTAGTTTTCTTATGCAATTAATACTCTCTGAAAAGGGATTGTTTATAAAATGTATGTGATTTGAAATAATTTAAAAATGCGATTATTCTTACGAAAATATGTAGCTAATGTTTTAAAGTGATATTTTTTGTTATTTAAGCTTATAATAATTATTTTTTTAGAATTACAAATTTTACCGTGGTTTATCTCAGTTTGTGTTTATTCGCATTCAAATGATTCTCCTTCCATAAATATTAATCAATTCCTTCGATTTTTCCCTTGTGTTTTACGTATAATGCATGTAAAAAATTAGGCATCCAGTTTGTGCTGTAGACTTAATATTTTTTAAACAATTTTAATGTTGGAGATTTTGACATTTTCGTTGAATTTTAGCATGCATATCTACATTTTATTTTTTTCTCTAACATTAATTAAGTTATTGTAAAATCGATTCAAAAATTTGTTTATAAGACTTACTTAGGAAAGTTACAAAAAAAATCAGGTCAAATAATTAGTAAATATAAAATGAGTATTATTTTAAAATGTTCCATATTTTTTAAAAAAACTTTCAATTTTTCTAAATTATGTGAATAATTTACTCAAAATTTCATCTCGTATTATTTCCTTGAATAAAAACATTATATGTAATGCTAAAATAAAATTTTTAAATACATAAATAAAAAATAATAGTTTAAAATATGTCAAGTCTCCTTAAAAAGAAAAGCAATAATCTTGTTTAGTACAACGTTAAATTTTCTTTACGTATTTTGAATAATTTTTTTTAATGGCACTCTTATTATTTTTCTAGTATAACATTTGTATTTCTTAGGAATGCACGTCATTTATAAAATAACTTTATTAGGACCTTTTTACATACTTTGCCTAAATAGCATTTGACATTCTATAGAATGCCTAGGTATTCTATACAAAGCCTAGACAAAGTATGTAATAATTATCCTATTTCAGACTTTGCCTAAAAACGTCAGGCATTCTATAGAATGCCAGCACTTCATACTTTTCCGGTAACATATAAACGTTTTTTGGATTATTAGACGCGCGTGTACAGACTTTAAATTTTCTAAGTACGATTAATTTCTTGTGTGGAAATCATCTAAGATTTTGCGGGAATTGACTCTATAAGAAAGTTACGGTCGTGCATTAATAAATATTATTCCATGTTTGAACTATTCAACACACAGTCTTAGGTTTTCTTAAACGCTTTTTTGTTGCAGAATACTGATCCACTAAGAGCGATTTAATTGGAAATGGACTTCCAA
This sequence comes from Trichonephila clavipes, assembly GCA_019973935.1. Classification (NCBI taxonomy): domain Eukaryota; kingdom Metazoa; phylum Arthropoda; class Arachnida; order Araneae; family Nephilidae; genus Trichonephila; species Trichonephila clavipes. Next base: position 1,566,420 of record BMAU01021373.1, on the reverse strand, counting down.
GTTGAACTGTCTGGTATTTACGAGGTGTTATTGAGAAAAACTCTCATTTTTCAACTATGAAGGTATAGCCCCTAGGTTTAAGGGGTTAAGAGAGGTTCGTTATTAATAAACATTCCTGTTTTTGAATACCTGAAATTTTAGTAAGTCTTTTCTTTTGTTGAACAAAGATTCATTCGCTAAGAACGGATTTTATGGAAATCCACTCCTATGGGAGGGAGTGCGGAGAGTTTTTTGGGGCTTATAGATAAAAAAAATATCTGGCTTTGAGCTACTACACCTAAATTTGTAACAAATTTTTTTTTTTGGAAAATTTTTATTGCGCTTAATAGTAATCCAATAACATTAGTTTTTCTCAGGAATCCAATAGGGGAGGGTTTACGAGTGCGTGAAAGATAATCATATTTCAATTTTAGAAATTAATTAAAGTAAAAATACTTTTTTAAAAACAAGCTTTTATTTAACCCGTTAACGCCCAAATTATTTTAAAATCGAGATTTTTGAAAAATATTTTTAAACTACATTTCATATATCGTAAATAGAGTAATTATGAAGTTGTATCCCTTTTCCGTACTTAGCAGCTGAGATAATTGATTATCTGTAAATAGATCGCTGGGCGCTTATGGTAGTAAAAGATCAAGTAACTTTCCTGTGGTCTTACATTTAAAAAATTACAAATTTAGGGGAGTAAAAATTTTGTAAATTTAAAAACAACTAATGAGATTTAAAAGAGAAAATATTATTTTATTGATCTAAACTTACTTGTTACAATTTTATACAACCAATTTGTGAAAGTTAAGTGTGATATAATGGAAAACATTTCAGACAAAGGTTTACATTACATTTTGTACAGAATGAAAGAGACATTTACATTTTTGAAACTGACATCTTCTTTGGCTTTACCTTTTTCCTATAACGTGGTCTTTTCCTATCTAAACGCACAGAGTCTATTACGTTTGATCTTGATGACATCATCAGAGGTCTTCCAATGCCTTTCTTAGAATTTGTTCCCCGTTTGAGGTACGCAAAGTAAATGTATCTTCCGATGCCTTTTATACTTTTCTTTTCATAATTTGTTAAATTAAACACAGAATATACGTATGTACGATAGCCATGTCGAAACCTCTAGTAAAGACTGGCCAGTACCATTTTTTGTCACGGATCTGAATTGTATGTTTTTCTAAGAGGCAGTCATGCTGGTCGACTCCACCCATATTTTTGTTATACTGGTGAACAGTATTAAGTTGCAAAATTTGGAATTTTTCTTTTAAACCTTTTTGATGCCTTGAAACTTGGATTAAAAACTCTATGTAATCACAGTTTGTCACTGTTGTTACACACTTGTTATATTTGCATTTAACTATAGTTATTTCGTTCTTTTCGTCGAAACAGTAGTCATAAGAGCCACGCGCTAGATGGAAGAGGCTCCTTACTATTAAAGCCATCATCATTTATGTCTATCGATTCATATTGTTTTTTTACTTCTATTTCTTCCATGGTACACATATTTCTACATTACCTGACAGATCTTTTACCGCTGGAATAGTCATTTCATGATCATCAAAATGCACTTCGTCAGTTAGTTCATCCACATGAGGCGTATTGATTTATAACTGAAGTATTTCAAATTTTTAATTCTTTCATCAATGGAAAGCATTGAACGTTATTACGAAACTCGCAGGCCACAAAATAGTTAACGGCAGGCCAAGGGTTGGCCACCTCTATTATTTAATATACTTTATTTTAAATTAAAATGTCCTCAACTTCTTAGTTAAACTTTGAAAATATCAGTGGAAGTTTCAATTGTCTGAATTATTGAGAAATTGTAGCGCTTCTTTAGCAAAACGGTCATTGATAGCTATAAAATGGTTCATTTTTTTAAAAACATTTCAACCTTGAAAAAGATATGTGTCAATATACACTGGTGTGCAAAAATTAAGGACGAAGTCGAAAAATTAGCATATCAGCTGAACGAAGAGGCAGAGCGGACAGAAAGACCAATCAGGAGATTAAGTAAGGTGATGTACGGTAGCACATGCGTAGATATGCAGGTAGACGTAATGGGGGAGTGTCTGAGTAGTATAAAGCATGTTGTCGGTGTAAGATCAATATTTCTGGCAAAGAGATTGCACGCCGTATAGCAGTTAAAATTACACCGAGTTGCTGCCTCTGCGAGAAATGGCGAATAATCAATCTGTTAGACGACATCTGGATACTTTTACTCGAGGTCGAATCATTGGGAAGTTGCAGGAAGGCCGCAGTGTGACAAGTGTGGCTGCAGAGTTCGGAATTGCTCACAGCATCGTTTCACGACTTTTGAGACAAATTCAAACTACAGGAACAGCTATCCGGGGTTTCAGTAGCGGTCGTCCACGAGGAACCACACCTGCAGATGACCGGTACATTGTCTTACAGGCCAGAAGAAACAGGCGGCAGACAGCGGGAGAAACCGCTAGACACACGACACAGGCGACTGGAGGACCGAAATCGCGTTTTACCGTGGCCAGAAGACTGCACGGTGGTGGTCTGTTTGCACGACGCCCTATACGGTGTGTACCTTTAACGCCTGCCCATCGGGGAAGGCGTTCTCTGTGGTTCCGGGAACACCGGAATTGGAGAGACAATGAATGGGGACGAGTACTCTTTACAGATGAGAGCAGATTCAGTTTGAGTAGCGATTGTCGTCGCATACTCATCGGGAGAGAGCGGGGAAGCCGCAATCATCCCTCGAACATCATTGAATGGCACAGGTATGGAGGTCGCGGTGTTCTTGTTTGGGGAGGTATCATGCTTGGTAGTCGTACAGACCTTCACATCTTTGATGCAGGTTTTGTCAACGGGACCCCCGTTATTGTAACGAGATTCTTCTTCCATATGTGCGTCTTTTTAGAGGCGCTATGGCTCTGCAGTTCCTTTTAATGGACGACAATGCACCATGTCATCGCACAGTAGCAACCGAACAGCTCTTAGAGAGTGTGGATATTGAACGTATGGATTGGCCGGCACGATCTCCGGATCTCAATCCCATCGAGCATGTATGCGATTTTCTAGGCAGACGCTTGGCAGCTCGTACCTTACCACCAGTAACGATTCGGAAGCTTCGATTGGCGCTGCAAGACGAATGGGCAGCAATGCCTTAACAACTCATTGACACCCTCATTCTAAGCATGGGCAGACGCTGTGAAACCTGCCTAGCAGTCAGGGAAGATCATATCCCCTACTAAAACCGGATGTTTCTTGCTGGACACCCATCACAGGGATGTTTCGGCCTTCAGTCGCATTGCGCTCCATGCTACTTTTCAATCAAGCTTTTATCCCTCTGATTTCTTTTTTAGTAAGTGTTGCTTACATATTACACATGTCCTTACGTATTGCGGATCTTACGGTATTAAATGTGTTGATTTGGAAAGCTTTTGTACAAAGTTATATTGAAAAAACCGTCTCGTCCTTAATTTTTGCACACCAGTGTATATGAAAAAATTCGAATATTTTTGTTCATATTAAACATAATTTGTGTGGGGGTGCTGGGAAATGCTGAATGCTGGTGCCCGAAAATAAATACAATTTACTGCATTTTATTACAGTTTTTAAAGTTCAAAATTGGGTTTGACAATTTAATTCATGTATTTTGAGACGTTTTACACTTTACAAACACATTCATGAAACGATATTTTACGTACTTAAATGTAATTTTAAATAGTTCTTTCACAAAATCGGAATTTTCATACATACAAAAAAATCCCAGATGCTAATTTAACTTGTTAATAAATATGCTGAACAAAATATTCTTTACGAGTAAGACTATCCGAATGCTTAAAATAATAAGAACAATTGGCACTGACAAATTACCAAGAAAATGTTAATTGCTGAATATAGTTTTATATATGACAAGATCATGGGGTCACTGGTAATTATTAAACTTGTTCTTAGTATTGTTAAATTAATTATAAAATACGTTGTGCAGCACTGATACACTTATATGTGCATTATATATAAGTGAAAAAAGTGTATTTTATTTTTGATTATGCCCGAATATATTTTGTTTGTTTACACTTTCAGTAAATTAATAACTTTTTGAAAATAATATTTTGTTTTCTTCTTTTCAACATGTTCGAGCCCCTAGGTGCACGGCCCACAGTTTGAGTAACGCTACCTTCGGCGATTCAAGTTGAAAATAAATGAGAAAGTGAAATTCTGATAAATTTTATTATCTTTGTTTTATAAAGGTACCTTTACGAAAGAAATGTGAAAATTGCGATCAGGTTATAGATAAAAGAATTTGTAAATTGATAAAATACACCAGGAAAGATATTAATCTCTAAAATCTGATTCGACCTTTGAAAATGCTCTCTAAAAAGCTCTCTTCACGTTTAAGTAAATGATGTAACTTAATATATAGAATTTTAGGTAGTGAAGGAAACAAAAATAATTTCTTGAATTTTTGTAGAGCTGCTATAAAAGAAATATGGTATAAAAATGTATCCTATAGACAATTGTGTACAATCATTATCATTTAATATTATACATTTTGATAAATTAATAGAATTGCAAAAGTGTTTTTAAGATAAATCGATATATTAATCTACTTAATCAGTATCAATTTGTTACTGATAGTAAAAATATAGACATGGAATGCAAGTAAAACTTTAAAAAATATGGAAATATGAGCAAACTTTTTAATGTTTTTAATAACTGACAGTTTTTAATTTGAAATAAAATGAATTAAATTAGGGTTAGTGTTTATTGCTAAATTTAGTGCAATGTATTTTATTTTACTACTCTAAATTTAAGCCTCCAAGCGATTAGCACGGAAAATTCCGTCAATGTAAAGATCCATCAAAAATACACTGCACGGGTTTTTTTGGCCTTCAAGTTACATTACACAGATAGGAAGTTTTATGGCTCGCAGGGAACCCCACCCCGTGTATTGACCCTGGAGTAATCGTAAAAAAATCGGGGGGAAATTTCTTTACACCCCAGGAAGTATTTGTTTGTTAGCTTGTATTTTAAAAGTTTTGAAAAGTCCCAACGCATAAGTAAAATATGTTACAATTCCCTTTGGTTTCATATTAATTTGAAACTGTAACAAGTTGGGGCGTGTCAGTGCAATCTGCTATTTTATATAGTTAGACAAATTATCTTTTTTAAGTATATTCTTTCGCTTCATTTTTCTTATTTTAATCAAAGCTTTCAGTTGTTGAAACATGATTATTTTATTATAAGATACCGAAAAATTCATAAAACACCAAACTCTTTAAAATTTGGAACCTTTTCAATTTTCCAACCACTAAAAATGAATAAATTTAAACTTCATCAAATCATTTGAAACATTTTCTTACACTTTGATAAAAAAAAATAACGAAAAAAAAACTAATTAAGATTTATTAGTTTTTTTTTTTTAAGATTTCAAAGCCTAAGTGTTCAGGGAAGTTTAGGTACAGTGTGTGTGTGCCTAGTTATATATTGTTAAAATACACCGAATTATATTTGAATTTTAAGTGCTTGAACTTCAGTTTACATCAAAGACAACATGAATGAAGATTTTCACACATTTTTTTTATAACTTGAATGTTTGAATAAATGGTAATCAAAAAATATACGGAAACATTAACAGTAGACATTTATGCATATAAATAAACATAAAAATCAATTTTACATTCTAGCTATTGAAAAACATTCGAATTATATATTGTTCAAAAATACCTATTTATACAAAATACCTCAAAATTTATCTTTTTAAAGGCTAACTGAATAAGTAATTAAAATCTGGATATGTTTTGAAATCTCGACCTTATAAAGCTAGAAATTTTATGTTAGAAATTCCATTTGAAATTTCGAAAAAATGCATCGCGCAGTTAAAAATTATTTACCATAAGTTTTAGCAATTGTTTGAGTATAATAAAAATTTCAAATTTTATTATATAGCTTTGGTATCTTTTAATATATTTCGCCGCGGTAGCCGAGTGGTATAGGTATCGGAACGTGGCTTGCTTTGTCACGAGTTCGAGCCCAGTACCACTAAAGACCCGCCGTGTAGGGCAGCGATACACGTTAAATCTGTCGAGAGCTGAAACGTCCTCCCGTTGGTGTGGTGGGGTAGTTAGGAGAGGGGGTGCCAGCTCAGGTGTCGTCCACGTCACTTGACCATGGTTCAAAATTACGTGGTCCGTCGCCAAAAGCCCTCGTGTAGCTGAACAGTGCGACTTTAATATTCAATCATTCATTTAATATATTTCGAAGATTTCATACAATTCGGTTGAAAACCGCATGCTAAGAGCAAAAAAAATATACTAAAAAAAAATTGATGAATATACAATTACAATAAACTCTTACATAGAAGCAAAATTGAGAAGCTAAAGCGTAGGAATAAAAAAATTTGAGTATATCTGAAGTAGTTTTCGAAATATTTATTTTAAAGTTTAGAAAATTTGTGTGCGTTATGTTATACTTAATATTAATTAAATGGTTAAAATAATGTGTTAATGTTAGTCATGTAATCGTTTGATGACACATTCATATACTAATAAAAATTATCATGGTCATTGATGCGAATGTCAAGAATTTTATGTAATTTTAAATTCAGACATTAAGATATTGATGTAGAAAATATAAAACGACCATCTAAAATACATGAAAAAAAATGCAGTCTGCTATAAAATGATCTTGACAAACAAAATCCGGCATTTTCACTTACTATGGCAGAGCCGGCTTAGTCAGGGGCGATCTGGAAAAAAAGAGAACCACGGTTTTGATGGATGCCGCTCTAGCTTTTAAAGTTCCCAGGAAAAATTATATATATATAAATTACAAATGCAAAAATAAATCTTGTAATTTTCCATACATTTTTATGACAACGAATTGCGGAATTGGCTTCCAATGCATTGTTGTGTTTGACAATATGTAAGGTAACCAACCCTACTTTTAGATAGATTTGTACTACTTTTTCGTAACCGTATTCCTTTTAAAATTAATTCGTGCAGCCGAAATACACCTTTGTACCCTTAAAAAATTATGTTAACTATAACGGTTAATTTTAATTTTTGCATCTTGTGAAATGTTCATAATGAACAATTTCCGTTGAAACAGTTTACATGAAAAAAAAAAGTTTGGATTCCATCATTCATTAGGGATTTATATAAGATTCTAACATTAAATTTTATTTTTCACCGAATAAGATCGAGTGGTAGTGTATCATGCTTCCACACCACATGTCTGGGATTCTCTTAACGGGCTGCGCAAGGTCGACTCTGCCTTTCATCATCGCTACATTGGGTCGATAAATGAGTACCAAGCTTGCTTCGGGTCTTAATCACTGAAGGTCTCTGTTCAGACAGACCACCAAATCGGGACATCTGTTCATGCACCTCAGTGTCCAATGGTCACGTGTATTATAATGGGCACAGTAGTTCGTGGCTCTCATGGATTGTTGTGCCACTGAGTTTGAGTCTTAAGTTTGAGGATTACCTCACTTAGGGGATACCCCTTAGATAAACATGTATTTGCAATTAAACATTTTTCTTTCAATTACGTTTATTTCAGAAGGAAGTTTGATTTTTCAAATGTATTTGCTTAATAACATGTATATTTGTGTATTATATTAAAAATTTTTTCAATCCAAAATTACATGTTTTTAGCTCCTCTAAAAGCTTTTAGGATTTTACAACTGATCTTACAATCCATATACGTTTTATAGTAGTATATTTAAAAATGATAAGAACATTTTTACGACTGTGTGAGCTGTTATGCCTCGTTTATAAATATAAAAAATTACATTCAGCTACAGTTTTTAAAATGTACTGAAATAAGTGGAGAAACAGGATACTTACATATTATGAATATTTTTGACTGCAGTAAGATATATTTATATATATCAGTTTCTTTACAATTTGAATAGAAGTTGTAAGCCATTTTGCGAATAGTTTGATATTGAGTATAAACCCATAGGCTGTTTAATATTGTAAAGTGTTTTACTTTGATACCAGCACACACTAAAATAAGGCTCATTTGCAGTTATATGATCAGCTTCAGTGATATTTAAATTTTCAAAAATAGTCTACACGTAGGAAAACATTCTTTCACAACCGCACACCACATCTCATACTATATCCTTCCTACAGCAGGAAATATTTGTGTATCATGAAAATTTAATACAGGATACATTTTCAAGTGTTAAATTTGTTTTTAAAATTTGGTATGAATACATTGTGGAACTGTCGGATAACTTCACTGAACAAAAGTGTTTTAAGTGTACTGTTTTGAAAGACAAATTTAATTAGGGAGATCTTTTCTCACAATAGAATTTGTAATGACTGAACTGTGGTGAAAATGTAGTTATCGATGTGTGACATTTTTCCTTGTAATAAAAGAAACAGAAAGATAAGAAATTTAACTTGAGTAGAAAATGGTTAGAAGTACTGCCATGCGCATTTGAAGAAGTATATCCCCCATTAAAATTAAAAATTATTGATTGAATGTGTGTTATGTCCATCACAAATGACGATGTAGAAAAGATATTTTTATTTAATACAAGGAGTTCGAAAAGGAGAGCACTAGGAATGAAAATTTAGATTTTTTCCGAAAAATATTCAGTTAACATAAAAATATCATTTATATGATTTAAATTTAAATAATTAAAAGTATTCTAATGATTTTTTATGTTATTCTAAATTAAAAATATAATTGAATAGAGAAAGATCTGTTTTTTTTTCATAAATATATGCACCATTAATTGTCTTATTGTTTAAAAAAAGATAGGGTCTTTACTCTTTTACCTCATAACTTTTTTAAAAACAGGAAAGTGAGCGCGTTTTCTTACTCTCATATTCAAAAATGAATACAGGATGCTTTTTTCTAGTTCAAATCGCAATACCAAAATATTTTTTAATTTTTAAAAAATGACAGAAAAATAAATTTTGTTTGAAGAAAATATAACTATTTTTCAACTTTTAACACGCCATTTATTTCATGTTTTTTACCCTGCATTTTAATTTAATTTTACTGTGACTGAATCTATGGGGAAAACGACAGAGTGGAACTACGGTTTTCATACAAGATTGCCCAAGGCAACAACAGCTAGCTGTAAACGATTGCTATCCTGGTTCTTACTGATTAAAGATGCCGAACCAAGTCATAAAGTTGTCCCCTTTCGACCTCCCAAGTTTTAAAAGGGGGAAAGAATTGAAGTCTGTTGCATTTTTGAAGGGAATAGCAATATAAGAGTAAAACGTTTTCGGAATAACTTTTCAGGAGAAAGGTATCCAGTTAGAGGGTTAAACGCTTTCGGAATAACTTTTCAGGAGGAAGGTATCCAGTTAGAGGGTTAATGCTAACATGGTGTGCGGGAGTTGTTCATCCCAGTCATTTGTATTTTGCGAATGCATCTATCATAGATAAAACATAGCTATATTACCTTTAGGCGTGGTTTTTAAAGGACCGAAAATATCGATATGACACGTTTCTCCCGGTTCTTGACTTTGTTCTACTGGCTGATGAGGTGCTGGCGGAATTTTGAAAGCGTTTTTTCGAGATAAGCATATAGTGCAAGAACGAACAAAATTTTTAGTATCTTTGTACATATTCTGCCAAAAGAAGTTTTCGCTGAGTCGATGATATGTTTTAAAAAATTTAAGATAACCTCCATATTCTGAATGGACAGATTCGAGAATTCTAGCTTTAAGACAATGTGGAATGCAACAGATGTCCACTCAAATGGAGTGTCTTTTCTCAAAAGATTCGTTAATGGAAGTGCTCGTTTTGCGAAGTTTTTAATATATCTCCTATAAAAATTACAACACCCTAAGAAAGATTTAATTTGCTTTTGATCCGCTGGAACTGGAAACTCGTTAATTGAAACGGGCTTATCTTTATCTATAAGGATACCTTCCGCCGTTACTACAACCACCAAAAATTTACAACTCTTTGTTAAAAATTGACATTTACTCGGATTGAATTTTAAGTGAATTTTTTCAAAGCGTTCATAAACCTTACCCAATAATTCAAAATGTTCATCTATAGTTTTAGTAAATAAAATAATGTCATCTATATAAACCAAAGCTGCGTTGTGTAATAAATCTCCCCAAACCTCTTGCGCAATTGATTGAAATGCTTTAGGCGAGTTTTTAAACCGAAACAAAGTCTATTAAATTCATATTTGTCACCGTCGGGAGTAGAGAATGCCGTCTTATGCCTATCTGCAAAGTGAAGTGGAATTTGATTAAATGCTGACTTCATGTCTAATGCCGAAAATAGTTAGAACCCGAAATTTCGTGCAAAATGTCGTCCAATGTTGGAATAACGAAGTCTTGAGTCAAAGTTATTTCGTTAAGTTTCCTAAAATCCAAAACAAGGCGCCATTTGTCTTTTTGTTTAACAAACAAGTTTGGAGTATTGTACTGGGAATTAGATTTTGAAATAATCCCTGCCTTCTCTAGATCGGCTATCTGACGTCGAAATTCATTTCTTAAATTAAATGGAATCTTGTAAATCGGACATTTAATGGGATAGTCATATTGCAGATTAATTCTATGATGTGCTCAGTAGCGGCCGCAGATAATTCTACCGTAGAGCGAGTGAAAGCGCTTTTGTGCGAAATTAAAAGTTGAAATAATCTATTTTTTATTTTGCTGTCCAAACCTGAAAGGTTAAAATCCTTCTCCGTGAGTGGGGGTAGAATATCTTGAGAAACGGGAAAATCAGAATAAAAGTCTTCGTAATTATTGGCAGTAATTATTTTCATGTTTTTGTTAAGGGTGATTACGTCATCAGAATCGTTTCTAATTTTTAGAATGGTGTCATTTGTTTGTGGATCAATATTAATTTGCGAAGTAGTTAGGTGGATGTTTTTATTTTTTATAACTTTGCTGAACTCTGAATAGTAGCCGAAGACGTAGAATTAGGTAGCGTTGAGACGTGGATGCGAACATTTGTGACTGAATGAGGTCCTACACAGGCTTTGTGTTTTAAAAATCCATGAATTAAGTTAGTCTGAACCGCACGTGGAGGAAGCGAAAATTGATAACCGGAATTGAATATTTATTAATAAATAGACGGTTTTTACCCATATCTAAAAGTGCATTCCATAATTTCAGAAAATCGTATCGCAAAATAGCGCAATAATTGTCGTTAATATCTTGCTTAGTTAAAAAAAAAAATGTTGAAATTGAAATTCCCCCAATGACAATTGTATTTCATAACAACCGATAATTTCTACTGTATCACCACTGACCGCTTTAATTTGAATTGAAACATTAAATTCCTTACAGTTTTCGTTTTTTATTTTAGTGAAAAGAGAATTGGACATTAATGAAACGGACGCACCTGTGTCAATTAAAATTCTAAATCTGTAATCCTGCACACTAGCATTTACTATTGGTAGATCGAAAATATTATCTCTAGATTTAATAGGAGAAAACCGTTTTTCTACCAATTGTATAATATCTAAAATTGGCTTTCTCCGCGGAAATTTAAATCATCGTTTCTCGTATTGCGTCTGAAAAATCTCCCCCGAGAAGTCGTTTGCGAACCGTGCGTTGAATGCCTGGGGGCTGCGTAATTATCGCGAAAAGCCGATTCTTGGAAATGGTCACGTCGCCGGTCGAAAGAATGAGTGCTTGGGTGACGGAAAACAGAAAATTCGCTCGCGGCGTTTCCCCGAGGGGTTGGTAATTGGCTTTGCGTTCGTCCATCCTCTTTTTCTACACTCCGCTTGCCTATGTCCCTCGAGGACACAATAATAGCATTTGAAAAAAGTCTCCCTTCTGCGAAAAAGACCCCCACCTGTTTTGCGAGCCGAAACTGAACTGGCCTCTTACAAACGATCGTCCCTTAAATTGATTTCCTCTAACTTGTATGTCAACGCCGAAATGACCGATGTTTCTGTTTGTAAGGGCGATAAACCAGTTCTCTCGTCATTTGCAATTTGATTCAGTTTAACGTTCTGTTCTTCGATCAACGCCGCGTTAATTGATTCCTCGAGATTGTTGGGGTCTCGTGCCAAAACGAATCTATGAATATCGTTTCGCAAACCACTGATAAAACGTAACTGTAGCAATTGATCATTAGCGTTCCGTACCTGCATGTTTTGAGCCGAATTACTTGACTGAAATATCTGTGTTCCTAGTTTGTTGATGCGAGCTGCGAATTCTTGCACGCTTTCAGATGAATAATGAATGCATGATGAAAATAGTTGGAGGCGTGTGGATAGGGGGATGGTCCTCTCGAATCTAGAAATGAGAACTCTAGCGATATAGTGAAATTCTGTTAAATGACTGTGGGTTGGGTCGGATAAAAAAATTCCTCAGCTATTCTCGCTAATTTTAGTTTCAGAATAGTAACTTTCTCGGCGTTAGACCACTTGCCTAAATTTACAATATAATTTATTTTTTCCAGGAACCTACGTATTCCGAACGATTCACCTCCGTCATACATTGAGATCAAATCAATTAGATTAAATTTTTCAGACTCCGTCTGCGTCAAAAGGGGGTCTGATTGTCGTGTACGTGGCATGTTTAAAAAATATTAAAACAAAATTTCATGAGATTAAATTGCAACAGAAACAATTAAATTCTAACTAAAACAACTCAATTCAAGCACTCGTGCAGGGTAAGAGAAAATTCTTTATCTCAGAAAATTAAATAAAACTTTTAACCAATCGACTCTCGCGTAAATACATGTATGAAAAAAAATTCACATCAATATAAAAGAAAAAAGAGCACCAGTACCTGTAACATATTGCACCTGTTTTTTTCTTTCCGATTGCACATTCCCAAGTATTTAAATAATAAAAAAAAAACTACAAGAAAAAAAATTTCACAACTGGAAAAATTGAGTAATAGATAAAATCAAAACACAATAGCACACAATAAAAAAAAATTTACATGTTTAACAGATGAAGTAGGTTTATTATTCGGTGACCCATCATCTCCTTTATGAAAAGAAAGAAAAATTCACGGCATCAGATGATGCAAAAGAAAAAAAAATTCCGACGACTGGTTACGGCACTAGATGGGGCAAAGAAAAAAAAAATTCGAATTTTGGTCACGGCGCCAGATAACGCGATGCCCAAGTTTGTTCATTTAATTTATCTGTCCTACATCCAGATTCTCAATTTAACATCGCATCATGACCCAAGTTAAAATTAGTTAAGTTTCTATTGACAAATTAACATTACACTAAATTAACAGTCCGATCGTATAGTGGTAACAATTATATTTATTGATTAACATATTGGTAAACAAAACGTTAAAATTTACAAGGGTGGTACTTATCTGAGAGGATAGGAGTAACGGAGGGGTAACCTCGGGTAGCGAGTTCGCTTCCAGACTGGAGGTTTTTCTGGCAGACGTAAGAGGAAAAAAAATTTCCGAGAATTCTTGCGGACCAGCTTTTAAAGCCGACCACACCACTTGGAAAAGAATCCGCTACGGATTCATTACTATCAAATGTACCCCCTGATTGGATTCCACCGTCCGCGTAAGAACACAACCTTGCCGGCCATCAGGTCCGTTGAACCCAACGCACCCACATTCCTGTGTAATACCTATTTCCTGTAAACAGGGCAAATGCAAAAATTACAACTGAATCTCAGGGGCCGGTGGCCTCCCATCAATTGCAATCATCAAGACATCTGAATTGTTTTGATGGAGATTCGCTGAAGAACATTGGTTTTGTTAGACATTTAAAAAAAATCGGATCCAAATTTTTATGATTTCCTTATGTTGTTTTTCCAATCCCGTTCCATGATCTCAATGAAAGTAAGCACACCGATTCGAGCCCGATCTTTTTGAGTTTCGTGATTTGTGGTTGGCAGCAACTGCCATGCAAATCGAGCGAGTATTTAAACCCGGCTCATGTTAGTTTTTCAAAAAGGAAGGAGAAACAGAAATATAAGAAGTTGTGAAGGTCTCCTAGGACCTCACTTTGAGAACGAGAATAAATAGTAATCATGTAAGAACCAGTAGCCATTTTTATAAACAACTTTCTTTATTTGGTTATCTTATCCAAATAGAATCAAAAACTTATTAACAAATTTGACTACTAATATTATGAGGTTTTAAAGGTAATATCCTTTAAGTTAACTTAATTAATTAATGACCCAATTAATTAATTTATTAAATAACGATCACGCAGAAATTACCACGATAAGAGATCCCAGAATTATATTTAATAATGTTCTTATTGAACATTTAACTTTAATCTCACTCTAAAACTTTAATGAGACTTTAAACACAATTCAATATTTACCACTCGGAATCTCAATTCTTTTAGATTAAATATCTCTCTAACAAAAAATCTTCAATTTAAATCCACGATATCTTTCTGCTTAAATCTCTATCTCCTACTGCTCTAACTTTACTATTTCGTTTGACTTAAATACTTAATCTAATCTGCATAACAAGGAATCCTGTCCGCTTTCTGGAGTTGATTGGAAATACGTAGGGAATTTAATTTCCCTAAAAGGTCGACACAGAAGGTTAGTGATAAAGTTCCGTATAGATGCGTCACAATCCCTCCAAAAAGAAAACGGGATTTATTCGAAGGACTCATACGACCTGAAAATAAATTACGTAATTCCTATCTTTGTCTTATAGTCCCGACGATTATAACTTCTAACCGTATAGTATTGAAATTTCTTCCTTAATGAAAAAGGACAAAATTACGATTTATAATTAATTGTTAAACCTCATAATACTTCACAAGTATAAATTAATCCCTGCACTCTATCCATTCGGCGAAGGAGGCGTGGGAAAACCACCCTAGTGGTGGTAAAAAACCAGCCCCATAGAGTTTACTAAGGTAATATACAAAAAAGAAATACAATCTACTGTGGCACTGGAACATCGAAGACTTCAGGGTCAGCTACCCTGAAAGATTGGATTCCATTTGAGAAGTAGGTGAAAGCAGACATGAATTTATACATTTGTTACATGAATGTCATATACAATAAAAATATCTGGTTCCTTTGCCTTCCCATTCGAAAAACTTTATGCGCTAGTTAGTGTTAATGGTTAATCCTATCTAACTTCGCCGCGCTCCAAGTCACCAGATGTGAAACAAAATATACATAGAAACACACACAGCATACAATAATAATCATTTCACAATAAACAAATAACACAAACAACCAAATGAATTGTCGCATCTTAGCGAAGTCATACATCGAAGTAAACAAATGCAAAATTTACAGATGTTTTCTCCAAAATACAAAAAATTAACACAAAAGCCGTTTTTTTTCTGGTATAGAAAAAAACACACACAATGCAGTGTCCACTTTTGTCAGTCCTCTTAATTTTAGAGTCCGCCCTTGACTTGCTTCAATTGCAAAAATTCTTCACTTGTTCGTACCACGAAGATAAAGAAACAATACAACCTGGTTTTTGTCTGTTAAATCCTATGCACTGGATCTCCATCCAACGCTTCCATACTGAGGCTTCTTCTTCGTAATGTGCCGTGAGGTATGCCGTTGATTTCGATGTTGCTCAGCTCCTCAGGAATTCCGTCTCTTTCTTGTATACGGCTCCGTAGATAGTATGGGCAAGGTCTCCTTGTATTGGCTTGATTCGACCGGACTGGTTTCTCCGCTTGTTTGTTGCGTCCTCTCGTTGTCGCTCTGGTCTGACGGGTCTGGTTATCACGTCCACTAACTTCCATTCGGGATTCGCCTGTAGTCGTAGCAGTCCTGCGATCAGGCAACCTTGATGGATCTGCAATGGACTCTACTCCTGGTGAAGAGGTATTATGTTTTTGAAATTTATAATTCTTGGACGAGACCGAGGAAGGGATCGACCTCTTGACTCCTGCCTTTGCTCAGGGAGCGCGTCTTTTTCCGGTCCTGATGTTCAGACCCCTTTCCGTGATCTTTTCCTACATATCTTGGATCGTTTTAAAGCTTGGTCCTTCGACGCAGTACTATTAATTTTACGTTTATTTCTGGGGTTTATTTCTCCCGTGTGGTGTTACCCTGCCGTGATCTACACCCCTCACTTTCCTGACTAGAGGTTTTCCTATGCTCTTTAAACTGCCCTTGAATCGATCTATTCAACCCATGACTAACTTCTTGTTCGTCAAACAGAGTTGCTACAGGACTATCCGAACTAATCGTGTCTGACTGACGAGGCCGATACACTCGACCTGGCAATATTAACAGTTATATTTCTTCCGTTTTTCCAAATAACTAAATTATTTCCTTTTATTTCCAAAACTTTATAGGGACCTTCAAACTTAGGCATAAATTTTCCAACTTGTTTCCTACCCGCAGCACTTAAGAAATGTGTTTGAAGTAAAACCAAATCGTTCACTTTGATGTGAACATCCCTCCCTTCTGAGATCGTAATGTTTTTCCAAGACTTATGCTTTTTTGCATATTTCGTCTTGCCTCATCGAATAATCTTTCGATGTTCCTGCCAACATATTTCGCATCCTCCGTAACATTTATGAGCTTGCTAAACGGAGTTATGATTTTCCTTCCCAAAAACAACTCAGCCGGGTTTTATTTGTCGTCTCATTTACCGCCGTGCGCAATGAGAAAAGCGAACTCGTGTAGAAATTGGTCCCAGTTTTAATGATTTTCTTCAACAAAAGAAGCTATCATTTGAACTAAATTTCTATTCACTCTCTCCGTGAGATTAGCCTGTGGTCGGTACGTTACCGTTTTCATATGTTTGATGTCCAACCTGTGACTGAGATGTTCAAACACGTCAGAAATAAATTGGGGGCCGTTATCACTTATCAAAGAAATCGGAGCTCCGTAACGCGCTATATAGTCATCAAAAAAGCATTAGCTATTGCCTGGGCTGAAGCTTTACGAAGAGGAATCAGCTCACACCACTTAGTGAAGTGGTCAGATATAACTAATATGAATTTATATCTCTCGGGTCGGGATGCGGGATAGGGGCTAATAAGTCTAGCGTTACAATTTCATTTGGATATTTCGAAACTATAGGCATAAAACGACCAGCTGGTAGCGCGTTTTTATAATTAAACTTTTGACACCGGTCACAGGTTGAAACATATTCAAATATATATTTTCTCATAAATGGAAAATAGCACGTGTCACGAAGTTTAAGATATGTCTTCCTCTTTCCGAGATGTCCTGTCAGTGGTAGATCAGGAAATTCTTTCATTATATCTTTTCGAAGAGAACCAGGAATATAAACTCTTAGTTCTCCCAGATTAGAAAAATACTTCGCGTAAAAGAGGAGACCATTTATTAACTTGAAGTCCTGGGACCAACTCTCGCATACCGTCGCATTAACAGAACCGTCATCAGGGTTTTCTAAGTATCGATAAATATGTCCTAATTCAGGATCTTCCCTTTGTTCCTTAATGAATTGTTCACGGGAATTTATTGCGAGGGCTCTAAGAGCTGCGCACGAAATTTGTGACCCCTCGACACTGTCTACTGGATTTCTCGATAAAAGATCTGCGACCACGTTTTGAACACCAGGTCTGTGCTCCCATTCTACGTTAAACTCTGACAATTTCAACGCCCATCGGATCATCCTACTTGATAAATTCTTACCATTGGTTAGCTTTGTTAACGCTGCGTGATCTGTGATCACTTTCACGGGGAGGGGTCCAAAATAAGTTTTAAACTTATTTAGAGCCCATATCACCGCCAAACATTCTCTTTCGGTAACCGTATAATTACGTTCTGCTTTATTAAGGGTTCGAGACGCGAAAAAGCAATAGGTTTTTTCATTTTCTTGAAGCACAGCACCAATTCCGACCCCCCACTAGCATCAGTGAATAAATTGAACTGTTCAGAAAAATTTGGTAATTGCAAAATCGGTGCCTCCGTTAGTGTGCGTTTGATCTGATCAAAAGAATCTGTGCTTCTCCCGACCAGTTAAACTTCGCCCCCTTTTTTAAATGGTACAATGGTTCGCATATATCTGCGTATCGCGGAATAAATTTTTGGTACCAACCCGTCATCCCTAAAAATTTGGACACTTCTCGATTATTTTTGGGAGGTTTCATTTCCGTAATTGCCCGAATTTTCTTATTGTCAGTTTTCGATTCCTTCTTTACTAATAATCAGGCCTAAATGTTTGAGTTTGTCACGGGCGAAGTGACATTTTTCCCTATTTAACGTTAGCCCTGCGTCTCGCAATAAGGTAAAAACCTGAGTTAAATGATAGAGATGGTCTTTAAACGATGGAGATGTTATAATAACATCGTCCATGTACACTAACACGAAACGCCCAATAACAGGTTTGAGAATTATATCAATAGCCCGTTGGAAATTAGGCGCCGCCCCAGAAAGACCAAAAGGCATGCGTAGGAATGCAAAAGTGCCATTGCGAGTGATAAACGCTGTTTTTTTCTATGTCCCTTGGACTGATCGCCAACTGAAAATAGCCACTTCTGAGATCTAGAGTGGACATAACGTTGGTGTGAGGAATATTGGTGAGTAAGTCATCAATCACCGGTAATGGATATCGAGGATATTTGATAATTCTATTTAGTTTCCGATAATCGATCGCGAAACGATACGCCTCGGGAGAATCTGGAGGAAGGTCATTTTTCTTTCGTGTTAGAACGACTGGAGATGCATAGGGCGAATTAATAGGACAAATTGTACCATCCCGTAACATCTTATCTACACTGGTGTGCAAAAAATTAAGGACGAAGTCGAAAAATTAGCATATCAGCTGAACGAAGACACAGAGCGGACAGAAAGACCAATCAGGAGATTAAGTAAGGTGATGTACGGTAGCACATGCGCAGATATGCAGGTAGACGTAATGGGGGGAGTGTCTGAGTAGTATAAAGCATGTTGTCGGTGTAAGATCAGTATTTCTGGCAAAGAGATTGCACGCCGTATAGCAGTTAAAATCACACCGAGTTGCTGCATCAGCGAGAAATGGCGAATAATCAATCTGTTAGACGACATCTGGATGCTTTACCGGAGGTCGAATCCTTGGAAAGTTGGAGGAAGGCCGCAGTGTGACAAGTGTGGCTGCAGAGTTCGAATTGCTCACAGCATCGTTTCACGACTTTGGAGACAATTTCAAACTACAGGAACAGCTATCCGGGGTTCAGTAGTGGTCGTCCACGAGGAACCACACCCGCAGATGACCGGTACATTGTCTTACAGGCCAGAAGAAACAGGCGGCAGACAGCGGGAGAAATCGCTGACACACGACACAGGCGACTGGACGACCGATATCGCGTTTTACGGTGGTAAGAAGACTGCACGGTGGTGGTCTGTTTGCACGACGCCCTGTACGGTGTGTACCTTTAACGCCTGCCCATCCGAGAAGAAGTTCTCTGTGGTGCCGGGAACACCGGAATTAGAGAGACAATGAATGGGACGAGTACTCTTTACAGATGAGAGCAGATTCATTTTGAGTAGCGATTCTCATCGCATACTCATCTGGAGAGAGCGGGGAAGCCGCAATCATGCCTCGAACATCATTGAAAGATACAGGTATGGAGGTCGCGATGTTCTCGTTTGGCGAGGCATCATGCTTGGTAGTCGTACAGACCTTCACATCTTCGACGCAGGTTCAGTTAACGGGACCCGTTATTGTAATGAGATTCTTCTTCCATATGTGCGTCATTTTAGAGGCGCTATGGGTCTGCAGTTCCTTTTCATGGACGACAATGCACCATGTCATCGCACTAGAGAGTGAGGATATTGAACGTATGGATTGGCCGGCACGATCTCCGGATCTCTATCCCATCGAGCATGTATGGGAATTTCTAGGCAGACGCTTGGCAGCTCGTACCTTACCACCAGTAACGATTCGGGAGCTTCGATTGGCGCTGCAAGACGAATGGGCAGCAATGCCTCAACAACTCATTGACACCCTCATTCTCAGCATGGGCAGACGCTGTGAAACCTGCCTAGCAGTCAGGGGAGATCATATCCCCTACTAAAGACCAGATGTTTCTTGCTGGACAACCATCACAGGGATGTTTCGGCCTTCAGTCGCGTTGCGCTCCATGCTACTTTTTCAATGAAGCTTCTTTTTATCCCTCTGATTTCTCTCTTAGTAAGTGTTGCTTACATTACACATGTCCTTACGTATTGGGGATCTTACGGTATTAAATGTGTTGATTTGGAAAGCTTTTGTACAAAGTTATTTTGAAAACCGTCTCGTCCTTAATTTTTTGCACACCAGTGTATGTGATAATCAATAATGCCTTGTTTGACCCGGTCGTACCTGTATGGTCTCTACACTACCGGTCCCTTGTCTCCAGTACCTATCTCATGATATACAACATGCGTTAATTCCGGTTGATCGGAAAATAAACCTTTAAAATTATTAAATAAGGCTTTTAATTGTCTCTGTTGCTCGTCATCAAGTTTTGATTATGTGAGATCAATATCAACGGGTTTCTCCGCTTTAGGCACTTGTTTGATCAGATTATCGGGAATGATCAAGGATTTCTGATCAAAATCTAATGTTAATCGTGACGCCTTCATAAAATCGATCCCCTAAAATGCACTGATACTGCATGTTATCAAGTATATGGAATTCCCAGGGTTTCTGAAATTCCCCGATTCTAATTTGTAACTCGACCTACCCAAATGACTGCACGGGGCTCCCTGTGCTGTCACGACTCTGTCTTTCGTCTTTTGACGAGGTCGGTATGAAAATAATTGCGGTATACCTCCTCCGAAATAAAAGATTTCTCCGCGCCCGTGTCCCATAATGCTGTAATAAAGGTTTCATTTAATAGAATAGGGACATACGGTAATTCGACTGGGGTCATTCTTATAGAGGATACTCTGATAGGCCGATGATCCCAAACTGGAGGATTTTCCGTACCCCCGCGATCGATTACCCCCATATTCACATCGATCGCTTAAAAGTTTAAATTTCTACTTCGTTCATTTTGACCTCGAAATGAACTATTTCTCGACCCACTTTGTCGACCGCCTTGACTGTGGAATGGTTGATCCGATTGTCCACCTTGGCGTCTACCTTCGAATCTGCGATTATTTGCGAAACCTTGGTTTTCGAATCGATTAAATTCCCTTTGTTGTCGGCTATTATTGGCGTATCTCTCATTATTTCTGTTTCCCCTCCAATTTTCCTGTCTATGCCGGGTATTAAAACGATTGCCTTCATGAGGGCCTGAACTTCTAAATCCCTCACTCAAACCTCTGATTTGTCTATGCATAAAACGTTCTTCGTATTTATCAATGATTTGTAGGGAGATTGGCAGTATTTCGTGGATGTCTAACTTCGACATAATCCAAAATTTGAGGTTCTAATCGACTAACGACGTGATCTATTAATTTTTTCCTCCGACATTTCTAGTTTAAGGACTTTATGAATTTTCAACAATTCATAAATAAAGTCCGAAGGCTGTTGATCTCGTCTTTGTGATGAGGAATAAAATCGCGTTTCTAGTTCTTGCCTGTTTCTGACCACAGGAAATTGTTCCGACAATGCTTGTTTTAAGTGCGCGTAGTCTGTTGTCTTATCTTCAATGACTCTATAACCAAGAACTTCGAACCAGTCGAGTGCCCGTCCTTTGAGATGACCCTTCAAGTAAGCACATGCCAGTTGTGCAGGTATCTCATAATACGCGAGATTATGATCAATATTCTCCAAAAATCATCTATGTTCTCAATCCCCGAAAATATAGTTCCGAATGATTCTAAAACTGGATCCGACTCTATTCTCGAGATTTATACGTTGGGCACCATTGTGAAGGTCTCCTAGGACCTCACTTTGAGAACGAGAATAAATAGGAATCATGTAAGAACCAGTAGCCATTTTTATAAACAACTTTCTTTATTTGGTTATCTTATCCAAATAGAATCAAAAAAACTTATTAACAAATTTGACTACTAATATTATGAGGTTTTAAAGGTAATATCCTTTAAGTTAACTTAATTAATTAATGACCCAATTAATTAATTTATTAACTAACGATCACGCAGAAATTACCACGATAAGAGATCCCAGAATTATATTTAATAATGTTCTTTTGAACATTTAACTTTAATCTCACTCCTAAAACTTTTAATGAGACTTTAAACACAATTCAATATTTACCACTTGGAATCTCAATTCTTGAGATTAAATATCTCTCTAACAAAAAATCTTCAATTTAAATCCACGATATCTTTCTGCTTCAATCTCTATCTCCTAATGCTCTAACTTTACTATTTCGTTTGACTTAAATACTTAATCTAATCTGCATAACAAGGAATCCTGTCCGCTTTCTGGAGTTGATTGGAAATAGGTAGGTAATTAAATTTCCCTAAAAAAGGTCGACTCAGAAGGTTAGAGATAAAGTTCCGTATAGATTCGTCCCAAAGTGTGTGAGTGTTTTAGCTCTTAGAGGGAGAGAACGGCTGGTTGGCAATGCAACTGCAGGTTGCATCACCATTTTCAGATTAGTAATTCATTTTACAATATTAGAAGACGGTTCGAATCGGATGTCTCTGGTAATGTTGATTTTTGAACATTGTTTTTTTATCGCTCCAGTAACGAGCGCAGTGACTTTATGATTGATTATTAAAGGCCAATTTTAAGAAAGTGTTTTTCATCTTCATGCCTCCTCGACACATAAATTTCACTGCTAGCTTTGCAAAATTTAAATTAGTTTACCAATAAGTGTAACAAATTTGGTTATGGGCCCAGTCCATGTACTGTGTCGAGGCAGGCCATGAACTTTGTCCATTTAAATACTGTTCCAGTCTAGAACTATTTTTTATGAACACTTTTGCTAGTACGCGAAATCGAGTAACAGGTATGGAGTTTAACAACAGATATCAGTGTTGACTCCAAATAACTGGAACAGATGAAAGCATGATATGCAAGTACTCTTAATGCATTATGGTTGCTGGCAGTTTATAATGCAGACCAAGCCAGAGCAACCTGATGAAGAGGCAACATACATGGAAAAATTAGATTTACAACTTCGTAAGGATACATGTTATACGTTGATCTATACTAACATCAGTTCAGATTTGAAAAATCTGATAACGGAAACAACTGACGGAGTAGCAGCATGGAAGATATTAAAAGATCACTTCGAACCAGTCACAAGAGCAAGAGTAATTCAACTATTAGATCAATTTTTTGGAACAAAATACCAATAAGGTGGCTTCCTCAGGAATTCCAGTCTACAGTGCAACAAATCTACAGATGGAAAGAAGAGGACTTCAGAGTTGTCAAAATTGAAGCAGAGCTGATATTAGAAACCAATCGTCTTCAGTTGATGAAACAAGATTTGGAGAAAGCGGAGAATGCTTACTTGAGCAGTTTCACTTCGAAGAAGTCGAAGACGCGTTACCTGGTGCTACGGCTGCAGCTCATGGAGATCCAAATGGCAAGAATGATTACCAAAAGAAAGGTGGTAAGGTATTTAACTGTAAAACTATTAAAAATGTTAAACAATCTATTAAGACTATAGGTCCGTGTTATGTATGTAATAAGTACGGGCATCTTAAAGTAAACTGTAAAGAGAAAAATCTCTACAAAAATCTCCTTGAACTGTAAATGAAACTTTTAACACAGAGTTTAATATAAATTTAAGATTTTGTGAAGCTGAATGTAGTCTTTTAGAACTAGATAAACATCTCGTAACTAGTTGTATCTTATTTGAGGAAAACTCTGATAAAGGTGTTTGGGTAATAGATACCTGCCACGAGTCATTTTTGTAATGACAAGAGTTTATTTTTAGATCTTAAACCGATAACTAACATGAAAATGTCGTTAGCAACGGAGGATAAAAGTTGTCCCGTAGAAGGAATCGGTACATTTAGATTTCGGGTAAAATATAAGGGGAGTTTTCATGAAATAACTTTGTCTGATGTTTTATTTAATCTAAGTTGAGGAGAAATTTATTATCCGGTTCCATATTAGAAAGTAAAGGTGCGCATTTTGTGGGTACTAAAGGTAAAATTAATGTTTTTAATAAAGACTGGATAAAATTGTTCTCGGCGACACGCCATGAAAATTTGTATTTTTTAAGCCGGATCATTATATTATACCAAAGAGTAAAGAAATTAGTTTTTAGTGATGTAACCGCTAAAACAAAAAAAACGGATCAATAGAAATATGGCATCAACGCTTTTGTCATGTTAATAACGATTACTTGGTAAAAACTAGTAAAACTGATAGTGTAAAAGGTCTCCCACGCTTAACTGATAATGGTAAGACTCATTGTATACCGTGTAAATTAGCAAAGTCCAAGAGAGTTTCATTCAAAAAAGACGGGGCCGTAAGATCAAAACGTCCATTGAATTGTTGCATATGGACCTCTGTGGTCCAATGCCAACTGAAAGCCAAGGCGGTAACAAATATTTCTTGAGTATAATTGACGATTATTCAAGAAAGGTGACTGTATTTCCCATCCGAAATAAATCTGACGTATTTCATACGTTTATAAGATTTCAGAAACGAGCAGAATGTTTTCTAAGTAAAAGGTAATAGCAGTTAGAACTGATAGCGGACTAGAATTTTGTAATAAAAATATGGATAATTTCTTGACAGAACTGGGTATAAAGCATGAGGTAACAAATTCATTTACGCCAGAAATGAATGGGGTCGCGGAGAGATTCAATTTAAGCGCTCTAGATAGCATCAAAACATTGCTTAAGTCTAGTGAAGTTCCCCATAAGTTTTGGGGAGAAGCATTACTTTGTTTCACTTATGCGTGGAATCGAATTTGTCACAAAGACAGTAACTAAACGCCTTTCGAAAAATATTCAGGTAGAAAACCATCGGTATTGCATCTAAAACCTTTTCGATGTTTGGCATACGCTGGTGTGCCAAAACAAATTAGAAAAAAAATCGATATGCGTGCGAAAATGGGAATTATGATGGGATACGCACTACGTACTAAGGGTTATAGAATATGGTTGATAGATGAAAATAAATTAGTCGAGACTATTAATGTAAGATTCGATGAAAATAAGAGGGGGAATTAATTTTAGACAAAAAGTTAATAGTAACCTTGGATATAATTTGAACCTTCCTGATTATTATGATGATGAGGATGATTTTGATAGAGTAAAAGATTCATTAACGAGTCGTTTAATTTCAAAGACAAGTACGGAAACGCCCTCAACATCTGAAAAACCAGATGTGTCTTCCAATAATGATAGCTTGATCCCATGTACAGAGGTTAAGTGGATTTCAATATAGGTAGGAAAGTAACTGGATCTAACGTATATTATAGTATAGAAGGGGAAGCAACCCGATTGAAATCTTTTAACGAAATAGAGAGATACTGTAAGAGGCATAATATGGAGTATGATCCTAGTTTATTTAATTTTAGGAAAGATAATACCGAATCCCAGGGATTTTTCAGATTTGTCAGAGCAACAAGAAGCTCTTATGGTTGAAGTAACTATTCCTAACTGTTACAAACAGGCAATAAGATCCAGAGACGCATCTAAATGGCATGATGCAATGGATAAAGAAATTAACGTAATGAAGGAACGTAAAGTTTGGGATTTAGTTGATCATCCGGATAATATAAAAATTTTAGAAAACCCTTGGGTTTATATAATTAAATATGATGAAAAATAATAAAATTGTTAGATACAAGACCCGGATATTATGTATGCAGTAAATGTATTATCTCAATTCCAAGCAAACCCGGGAATAAACATTGAATTGCTTATTGAGATTATTAGGTTATTTAAAATACACTCAAGAATACAAATTAGTACTTTCAAAAAGTTAAATCATTAAAACTAAGATGTTATTCAGACTCGGATTTTGCTACAAATAGGGATGATCGAGTGTCAATGGGAGGGTTCATAACTTTTATGGACGAAACTCCAATTTCATGGCGAACTTTCAAGCAAAAATGCGTTAGTCTGTCGACCATGGAAGCTGGGTATGTTAGTTTAACAGAATCAGCTAAGGAATTCATTTGGCTAAAGAATGTAAATAATAATAAAAGTTTAAATTTGGAATTAAGTGAAAATGTAATGTTTTGTGATAATCAAGCTGCTGTAAGTTTTTCAAAGTCATAGGTAGAAAATTATAGAACAAAACATATCGATGTTCTTTATCATTTTCTAAGAAATTTGATATACGACAAGGTTTTCCAAATTAAATATATAGGTACCAAAAATAATTTGGCGGACATTTTTACCAAACCCATGGTAAAGGAAAAATTGTTAGCATTTTGTAGAAAATTATTTCTTTTTAGAGAATAAGACTTTGTTTCTTTAAGATTAAAATATTGGTTTGTTTATTACAATAAAGATTGTGAATAAAATGTATTTTTTGTGTTAAATTGTATAACATGTGATTATAGATTAAAATTAATTTACTGATTTGTAAGAAATAATGGTGCGAGATTGGAAAAAGGGGGCCGATTGTTAGACATTTAAAAAAAATCGGATCCAAATTTTTATGATCTCCTTGTGTTGTTTTTCCAATCCCGTTCCATGATCTCAATGAAAGTAAGCACACCGATTCGAACCCGATCTTTTTGAGTTTCGTGATTTGTGGTTGGCAGCAACTGCCATGCAAATCGAGCGAGTATTTAAACTCGGCTCATGTTACTTTTTCAAAAAGGAAGGAGAAACAGAAATATAAGTGTGTGAGTGTTTTAGCTCTTAGAGGGAGAGAACGGCTGGTTGGCAATGCAACTGCAGGTTGCATCACCATTTTAGATTAGAAATTCATTTTACAATATTAGAAGTCGGTTCGAATTGGATGTCTCTGGTAATGTTGATTTTTGAACTTATTGTTTTTTTATCGCTCCAGTAACGAGCGGAGTGACTTTATGATTGAGTATTAAAGGCCAATTTTAAGAAAGTGTTTTTCGTCTTCATGCCTCCTCGACACATAAATTTCACTGCTAGCTTTGCAAAATTTAAATTAGTTTACCAATAAGTGTAACAGGCTTGATTAGCATATGGAAAGTTGTTATCATAAGCAAGTGTATATATTTTAATGGCATACTATACTGAACAAAAACCTTTTCAAACAAGATGCCACCAGATTTACATTCCCGTTTGACTCCATATCGTATTCATGTGTTGTCATTTTAATATCAAAATCAAAACCGTTTTTTCGACATTTTTTTCGACCCGTAAAAGATGTTTCTACTGTTATATATACATATATACGCAGGAATGAAAATTTGCAAGAAAATCATAAATTAGTTCTAATATCATATGCCATCACTAGGTGGAACGGTTATTTGGGCGAAGGGAGAAATTATTAGATTTTCTCGAATAAAACGGGGAGGTGAAATGACGCGAAAAGATCGGCGCTTATATAGATGGCATTATGACAGAATAGGGAATTTACATTTTAATAGATGTGGTTGGGATACTGAGAGTAATTTCGTAAATGAGTTTGGTGTAAATATCTCCTATTTCAAATTTAATTTAATTTTCTAACGTTTAGGCAAATGTCAACATTTAAGTTAAAATACCATTCCTGAATATAATCAGTATTATATTCAGTTTGAATTATGTTTATTCCATTAAGAAGTTTTGGATATAGGTAGAAAAGATCAAAAAATAATGAAACTTCAAGTAAACTTTAAAAAAGAATATGTGAAATTTTAAATATATTACATTTGTCTGTGAATTAGTTTTAATTTTGCATTTACACTTTAGTACATTGCTTCTCAAAGTCTCAATACTTGCGACCCAAATTTCAAATATAATTTTCATTGCACCCCATACAATAACAATGTATTGAATGTAATAATAATGTCCTTTGAAGCTAAAACTATAATACGATTTTAATTATAAACCACTCAAATTATCAAGATATCTATTAAATTTTGTATATGTTACTTTCAAGTAATAGATATTTCAAAAGTAAGTTACTTTTAAGTAATAAATATTTTAAGTAAATATACTTTTAAGTAATAAAGAGGAAAAATAGGGACTGCTTCTGATTTTATTTCATACATATTTAGAGAGTGACAACGGCCAGAATAAGAAAAGTATTATGTTGCTTTTCTTTTCTAATTTTTAAATTGGAACAGATTATTAAAGTGTAATGTGTATTTTTTATTATTTCAGAATGTATTTTCTTTAAGTAAATTTTTATAATTTTTTTTGAAGATAATCTTATATTCTCGACTTTTTGAAAACCTCGTAGGTTTATCATGCCCCCTAGAGGCGTGCCCCTCAGTTTAAGAAACATTGCTTTAGTATGTTTGCTTATTACGTATTCTTGTCACCATATTACTTATTGTGTAGAAATTTGAAATCAAGTATCTGGTTCCACATGCAGGTTTGAAATTTTTACCAAAATGTTTCCTTATGAATTTAGTATTTTCTACATTTTGTGTGTAAATTGTTTGTTTATTATTGTATAGTAAAGTTTAGTCATTATATACTGTATTAAATCATTTATATATTTTTTCCGGTTCAATTATTTTTAGAACAATCAAAATTTGTTTCATAATTTGTTATCCTTGATGTGATTGGTACAATAACAGAAATATAGCTAATGAATAATTCTTATAAATGGAGAAGTTTTTAAAAATTTTTATGCATTCTTTGGGGGGTAAGTATATATAAATGCTGTTTAAAATATTATTTATAGATGTAGCGACTGACACCGCGGCAATTTTTACTTAAAAGCGAAAGCAATTGTAATTAGCTTTTTCAGAGAAATTATAACACGATTAATCACTCTAAATTCATAAATTCACAATTTTTTGTGTTAAATGTTTCTTTTAACATACATGGGTATTCAAATTGTTTTCCACTATTAGTAAATCCCTCGTTTGAGTTTGAGTTCCAGAAAAAAGATTAGTATCTGCGTATTAAATTGAATTAATGGCAAAATTTTCGTATAACGAGGCATGAATTTTAAAGAGGAAAATATGGACTGCTTCTAATTTTATTTCATACATATTTAGAGAGTG
The DNA here is from genome assembly GCA_019973935.1 of Trichonephila clavipes. Classification (NCBI taxonomy): domain Eukaryota; kingdom Metazoa; phylum Arthropoda; class Arachnida; order Araneae; family Nephilidae; genus Trichonephila; species Trichonephila clavipes. Next base: position 1,537,593 of record BMAU01021373.1, on the reverse strand, counting down.
ACAACGGCCAGAATAAGTTAGGTAAACATTTATTAAGAGAAATTATTCACAAAGAAGGGCTAAAAGTTAGTAAAATTCAGTTAAATCATCGTCAAAAATGATTCTCTGGATTTTATATTTATTTCATACACATCGTCTCGTCCTCTGTTTTGACTGCCATGCTTTCGTCCAATTTCCTGTCTTTTTCCACGCTATGTCTCTGTTGGTCCATGGTTCCCGCGTTATCCTCGAACAACCGAGTCAGCTAGGTCTCGCTTTCTTGCAGTTACGTCAGCTAGAATTCTAAGGGGGATACGACAAAGTGCTACTCCATTCCTACATATATATGTATGAAATGCTTCGCCGAATATCTGAATTTTAGTTAACCAATTCGGTTTATGGCGTAGTCGTATCCAAATGAATGAAAAACCTTAGAGATTGATATATCTACCTTTGTTATTTTACTATGTGGAACATATTAACAAACACAAAACATAGAATACGTGCACAAAAGTACTGGTACATAAGACACACACGAACAGTTTCAATGACGTTTCAAACTGCTTAAATCTTCCAGAACATTGTAGTCTGTATCCAAGATGCAAAGCGGAAGTATATAAATCCTAATTGAATTATTACTCGGGCTCAGGACTATTATAGATTAACACGCCCTCAATGGATGCTTAATGGGGATTATATATACCGACAGCCCTAAAAGAGATAAAAACGACGAAAACTACAAGTATAGCTTTGAATGGCATGAAATGAGGGAAGATGGTAAGAAATTTATTTATGTAAAATAGACTCACCCCCCAGCGCTTAATCCCAAACAAGCTTGGTACTCCTTTACCAATTTACTGAAAGAGGGATGAAAGGCTGAGTTGATACGTGTTAAGATAGAAGATATAAATGGTCTTTTCTCCTAAATCCCTTGTTTACGAAACTAGTTTACAACATAGAAGCAATGGATTATGTTATTATATTGTTTACATATCACATTACTATCTTTAAGAGGTCTCAAGGGTGTTAAATTTCTCTAGAGGTCTGAAAATATAAACAATTTTCAAACAGGTATAATTTCTTTAAATTTAAAATAAATAATTCGAAATTTTTACAAGTTTTTTTATAAAGGAATGGGGTTCGGAAAAGTATAAAATGTTTAAAATGTAGTCATAATTTTAAAAATTATAAGCATATGAAAATAAGAAACTTTTCTATAAGAAATATTAAGTTTTACGTTGCGCATGCTATTTTCTAAAAGAGTAGGTTTAATTACTAGCTATAAGTTGATTTATAAAGATAAATGTATTCTTAATACTTTGTAACTTCTTTTATATAAATAGAGTAATAACTTACATATTTTAATAAATAAAAAAATACCTTTTTAAAAAAATATTTTAAAAAATTGCAATATCTTAAAAATATTTTGAAATACAAAAGATATATAATACTAACATTAGGTAGGGTTTAAAGAGTATGATGCATTGTATAATTCTATAAAGTTTTACACATCAGAGGCTAATGTTTTAGAAAATAGTGGGCGTAAAGCTAAAAATACTTCATATTTATTATAGAATTTTCATATGCATATGACTTTTAAAAATTATTATTATGTTTTGAACATTTTATACTTTTCTGAAGCCACATTCTATTATAAATAATGTGTAAAAGATTCGAATAATTTAATTTACATTTAAAAGAATTATACCAATTTGAAAATCGTTTATATTTTCAGACCTCTAGAGAAATTTAACACCCCTGAGACCCCGGAAAAAAAACACTTTGAACCTTTTTGACTTGTTAATGATATTGTAGTGCATAAAAATACTTTAACAAAAATGTTTTAATTACTTTCAAAATTTAGTCCTGTGAGAGAATATATATATTTTTAACTAATCGCTTTTGTGAGACAGTTTTCATTAATTGTTATTTAAATGTAAATGTTTGGCTTATTTTTCCTTATGAAGAACCTAAACACGCAATTAATTTATCATGGTTATAAAATAACCCGTTTTCTTATTCACTTTATTAGCAAAAAACATGATGAAAACTTTGCCTAGAAGAAATCTTGTCATCTTGTATGTACAATTTTGCAATTATTTATTTTATTTTCATAACGCATATTTCTTCGGTCATTATTCGTATAATCAATGGCAACATATTTACGAACCAATAGTTCATTCGAGTATAATTCAATAAAATAGATTGTTTATTAAAATATTTTCTTGCAACAAAGTTCTATTTTCTAAATTCACTTTCATTTGTTTTCATGTTGTTATTTTTTTATTCTGTACATCAATAATAGTTCATCAAAAATGAAAATCGGTTTCAACAAAACATTGTAAAAATAATCTTACTATTTTTGAGTACTCCCGCGATAGTACGAGGCCTATATTTGCAGAAAATAGCAGTACCATATTCTACTGACATAATTCCTCGAAAATTATCAGAATTAGTATAATCCCCAGAGTATACCGTATATCATTATATCTCAAATTCTGCTTTATTTTTATTGTTCCTTGTTACGAATTACCTTCAAGATATTTATTCTCCACATTATTCATACTGGCAATCAATTTTCTGAGGGTAAATTATCTATATACACACCGACGAAGCAAATTTGGCCATAAATGTACTGTTATTTTCTAGAATTATATATGCGATATTTTAAGAAAACGTGTGGTAAATAAACTCTTTTAAAGTACATACGAGGGCAATTCGGAAAGTAACCGCCGTTTGGCCGTGGCACTGGAAGTACAGTTCGGAGCGCCCTCAATCGAATGCACGAGTAATCTGCGATTCAGTAAGCTTCCAGTCTTCGAGTGAGAATGTCGTAGGGCCAAGCGTTTGCTAGTTATAACGTGACAAAATGTGTGCCGTCATAGAAAATCTCGCGAAATGTGAGGTACGAGGAGTGATAAGATTTCTTTGGGCCAAAAAACTGTCAGCAGCTGATATCCATCGTGAATTGTGTGTTGTATACGGGCCAAACATTATGTGTGAAGGTGTAGTACGTCAATGGGTACGATTTTTAAAGGTCGAAAGAACAAACATCCATGAGGAATCACGGAGTGGAAGGTAGTCTGTAGTGAGTGCTGATCTCATCAAAGAAAACGATGAAAAAATTCGTTTGCTCCGTAATTTCACAATCTCCCAACTTTCAGAACACTTTCCAAAACATTTCTCGGACAATTTTGTATGAGACAATCACAAGAAAATTATGCTACTGGAAGTTCTGTGCTCGATGGGTACCAAAAATGCTCACGGAGATCCACAAAACAAGTCAAATGGGCACTGCTTTAGAATTTATTTCCCGGTACTACACGGATGGAGAGGACTTTTTGAACGGTGACTGGTGACGAAACTTGGGTAGCGCATGTCAATGTGGAGACAAAACAACAGTCTATGACATGGGGTCATACCGGTTCTCCAACCCGGCAGAGGAAAGCCCGTCAAACTTTGTCAGCGAGGAAGCTGATGGTTACCGTCTTTTGGGATGTTCAAGGAATCTTGCTTATTGAATTCATGACGCGTGGAACAACAATCAATTCCGAAGTTTACTGTCGCACGTTGAAAAAACTGAAAAGAGCCATCCAGAACAAAGGTCGCGGCCTACTGAGTTCTGGAGTTGTGCTTCTACAGGATAATGCGCGCCCTCACACTGCTGTAAGAACACGAGAGGTTATGCGCAAATTTAAATGGGATGAGTTTCAACATCCTCCCTACAGCCCGGACTTGGCTCCATCTGATTACCATCTGTTCACTGCAATGAAGAAGTGGCTAGGGGAAAGCATTTCGCTGACGATGAGGAACTTAAAAACAATGTGACACATTGGTTTAAATCGCAGGCGGCCGCTTTTTATGCAGAAGGAATTGGCAAATTGGTACAACGGTACGACAAGTGATTGAATAATAGAGGAGACTATGTTGAAAAATAGAGAAGAGTTGTGCCTTTGATATGTGAATAAATTTTTTTTCGTCTCTGCTGGTTTCTTTTTACGATTCGAAGGTTATTTTCCGAATTGCCCTCGTATTTTAGTACATACGTGTTTCTCAGTGTTTTAAGAGAATATCATAAGAAAATATTCTTAACTTACGATCATATTGTTGATTGAATAGGTTTTAATCTTTGCAGTATTTAAAATCCCTGTAACTAAGTAGTACAATGAACTAAATGGTATGGATAAAGATTATTCAGGTGCAACTGACGTAATTTTAAAGTTTTTGAAAAAATAATGCTAATTTTAACAGACTTACTTTCCAGAATTCCAGTTAAAATAAGTATATTAGACTATGCTTATTATAATTTAAAAAACATAGTAAATATTTTCACAACAGAAAAAAATGTAAAATAATTGAGTAATTTTCTGAATATTTAAAGCATTAAAATAATTAGACATAATTCGAAATACATATCATGACATAACAACACATATACATAAATACATAACATGACATAACAACATATATATATAAATACATAACCTAACATACATTAACATAATACATAATAATAGCAACTAAATTTACGAAAGTAATCATTTCAAATTGTTCCTACTTTAGAGTAATGTAGCGGGAAGATGAAATAAAGATACAGCAAAATTTATATTTTAAGCAGTAATATTTTAAAATGTAATCTTATTAAATTTAAATGTCTATCAGAATATTCCCTTTAGAAACAAATGTACCATTTTAGTGTATGTAAAGAAACATATATTATATTGAAATACAAAGAAAATAAATATGCTCATTTAACTTATACATAAAAGAGATATTTATCAGAACGAAAAAAATATTGTGTTTATTGAAATATTATACTTTCGAAAGTTAAATGGAAAAAGTTTCCCCTAATCTGTGTATGTAAATATTTTGAAATGTTTTTTTTTATTGCTGTGTTTTTTCAATAAGGGTACAAAGTATGAAATGCATTCGCCAAACTGCTGCAAGGACTACAAATGTGTTTTTCCATCCTCTCAACCAACTATATGGTAAAAATGCAGCTCTAAAAAGTTATTGACTCCTTCATGCATTATGCATGGGAAAATAGATATACAGAGACTTCCTTTTCCTCATACGAGGACCATTCCTGCAAAATATATTTTCTTGAAGGAAGATTTTATGATGATATTTTCACCACAAAAAAAATTAAAACTAAAAATATAAAAGTAAAAGTACTTCAATCTTATTGAGAATTAATATGCTCTTAAGTTAACATTTAAATTTTATTATCACTTGTGTTAAATTTGAAAAAATCACATTTTAAATAAACCTATTTTCCTTTACAAGCAATTTTATACATGTGATTTTTAAACGAAACATGTAATCATCCATATATGAAAATATTTTTGGCCCTATTACAAATTATTGTTTATGTGTTAAATTGAATAAGTATTACAAAATATGCCGTTTACCGCAAGGTTTAGTCTCCCTAAAATAGTGCAGCGATACATGATCGCGCTTCATTATTTAAAGTCTTTATTTTTATTTAGCTCACAAACTTTATCTTTAACTGCACTCAACCATAAATATATTTATTTGTTATCTACAATCATTCATTTTTGTCCAATTTGCTTTTCAGTATTAGAATCTTATTATATAGATTTTGTGGGATTTATTTAAAATAAAATTACTACATGCGTATAGAGATAACGTTTTATATAGATATAGAGTGAAGTTTTTTTATATTTCGGGAAATAAAAAAATTATAATGAGTAAAATTCAAAATTTGAAGTTAAAAGAAACATATTATTTTTTAAAATGTTAGCAGAACTAAATGGCGATAATTTGAAATGAAATTCCACTCTTAAAAGCAATACTTAGTAATGAAACTTTAAATGTATATGTCTGGCTGTAGACAACTTCTTTCGGACGTTTCAATATACAAAATGGTTTTAATATAGTGCGTACTGATTATTACAATAGGAAATAAAACCAATAATTTCGACAATTGTATAATTCAAACGTTATCTATTTAGCTAGTCATGTAGAAAAACAATGCAAATATTTTACGATTTATTTTCTTACTTGTTCTTAAGTTCTTTTCTTACAAATTTATATGATTAATTTGACATAAATTATGAAAAACAGATAAACCTTGTTTTATTACAAAGATTTATTTGTTTACTAATATCATTTACTAGAAATAAAGTGACATATGTCGATACCTGATACCAAATGTATTTAAACGCGTATTTGATAGTTAAAAGTCACCTGGTGCAAAATTCTTAACGGATAGTTTTAAAGATCATAATTTCTAAAATACATAGTAAAAAAGTGATAATCGTTCATATATTAAAACCAAACAATTGAAAAAATATGACTTCCAGGTTTTAATATTTATAAATTATAGATCTGGCGAACCAACTTGTTTTCTTTCTTTCTCTGCCAGAACTTTCACGTAGCCGTATTAGTCTAGTGATTAAGGTAGGTAACGAACTCATATCTGGCGTGTCATGAGTTCGAGCCTGCTACCACTGAATATCCACTCTGTAGAGGTGGACGATGTACGTTAAATATGGTGAGGCTCAAATGTTCTCCCGTTGTTGTGGTGTGGAATTTAGCAGTAAGAGGTGCCATCTCAGATGTCGTCCTCTTCCCTTGATCGTTGTTCAAAATGACGAGGTTATCGCCGAAAGCTTTCAAAAAGCTTATTAGTGCGACGTTAATATTCCATTTCTCTCCTAGAACTTTTACAATATCTCAATAAAGAATGGAACAATATTCCTCTAAACATTATTCAAAACTTGTATGAATTGCCTTTTAGGGGAATCTAAGCTGTACTACGTGTCAGTGGTCCTATACCAGATTAATAAAGGATTCTTTATAATTTTCAGGTGCTTTTGTTATTTTGTGAACCGTCTGTAAAATACAGTTTGGTTACCGAATGCCCATCTTAATAAAATTATACAGCTTCCGCTTCTATCTAAAATGACTGAAATTCATGTATATGTTGCAAGTTGAAACTCCCATCTTTATATATGTAAGAACATAATTTTTTTAATAACTTGTATCATAACAAATGCAGAAAAATGTCAGAAGCTTAAAAAAAATAAATACTTGTGAATTTCCTGTTAGTTACACAACTGAAAAAGTAAAGTGAGATAACTAATGTAATTTCCATTTTGTCTTGTGTTATTTTGTACATCATATGTATAAGGTAAAATTATTCCAGACTTACTTTATACACATGCAAACAGTAAGCTATCAAGTATGACTGTGACTCATTCATCCTCAAGTATTGACACAATTCTTAAGTCCATTTTTTTCTGTAACTGCTAACTGACTACAAATTTTTAAGCCCCATGCAGCCTCATGTACAAAAATGTTCTAAGATGCTGAATGATTTTTAACTGGACAGTGGAATTATAAATAGGTGGTTAAGATGAGTAAATGAAACACCTTAAATTTTTAAAGAATTCTTTATTAGTATGGACTAGGACCACCTGTGGCATGCATTACAGCTTGGATTACCCTAGGAACCGATTCATACAAGTGCTTAATAGCATTTAGAGAAGCATTATACCATTTTTCATGGAGATAATGTGAAAGTTCTGGGAGAGATGGCCAAAAATGATATAAATTTCGTATTGAGCGCTTTAAAGAAGACTGTAACGGTTCAATTATACTGTGAGGTAGATTGACTGCGTGGGTCAGGTAGATTTTGAGCTTCCTCCTCGTATTACTCAAACGATGCTGGATAAGTCCCCTTGCATGGATAGCTGCATTATTATCCTCGAAAACGCCATCCATTGCAAGAAGTAAGGTTTACATCATAGAATGGAATTGGTCAGCTATAATTCCTCTATGCTTATGTCCCAGTGATAAGTATAGAGATAGTGGGTTATGACTGGTCAGCTGAAAACTATGAAACGACGGCCCCCATCATGATAGATCGACTTCCATGCTTGGTAGTTACAAGGAGACAATCCCGATCATACGTCTGTGCAATTGTGTCTTCCAAACGTGCAGCCGTCATGTTGTATTGAAAAATTTTAAATACTATTAGTCAGGACAAAATTACTTTCGTCCACTTATCAATAGACAAGGTCTTTAGAGGGTGACACCACTGTAGATCACGTTTGGCATTAAAACCTGTGACAAGGGGCTTTGGAATTGCTGCTGTGCCGTTAATGTTCTCTTTATAAAAGTTTCTGCTAGCTGTAATAAATACCAGTGGAGAATATAGAAGCTGATTGAGCTCTGTAGTCACTTTGGTGCAGTGTTGTTCTCCTTTTAGACATTACAATCCACTTCAATGGCCGTCGATGTCTTTCATTGGGCTTTTCTTTTGGTCCCCTATTTTGCTTTGTCGAGCTTGTCTTTCCACAATGTTTGTCATGACTTTAGACACTGTATGCTTAGAAACGCCTAAATAAGTGGATGTTTCGTTTACACTTGCTCCAGCTAAATGTGCAGCTGCAATTAGAGCTTTTAGAAAATCTAAGATTTACGACCTTTTACGCATCTGAAAAAAATACAAGAGTCACTGAAGTATTAATAGTTATCCGGTTATGAATATATATATTTAAACACAAACTGATGGCTATTATAATATTTTAATGTTGGCAGTTCACTAATCTCTCTTTCTCCCACAGGTGTTTCCATTACTTTGATAATAACCTGTATATACCCAATAACTTTTTTCTCTACATTCTGTTTATTTATATCTGAAATATTTAACTCAATGTTACATTATAATCAAAAGTAGATATACATACTTGTATCGACATCATATGTGATGCGCCAATAAAAAAAAACTGTTGAAAAATCAAATATATTTCTCTTAATCTGATCGTGAATCAGATCCTGTCTTTTGAAACCAAGAATCAGAACATAAATTTTAATTTCGAAGAACATTTCTCAAGGAAATACCTCTTTATATTATTTTTATCTTCGATTGATGGGTTTTGACATTCGAGAGGATCGTAAGGATATTCATTTGTAACACTTTCCCTTTTCCATATGTAAGACTATCAAGGGATTTTTTGACTTATTTATGAATATATATTCTTACTAAATGGGAAAAAAAGCACATTAACATATTCCAAAAAAGATAGATGATTGTTTCAAGAGTGACCTATAATTTAGGATATTACGTGAAATTCTTGATGTAATAGTTAAATCGATTCTTTATTATTACAAACGTAACATTGGAAATTTTGCTGCTTGAAACAAATACTGAAAACGTCACGAGAATTTAGAAGAAAAATATTATTTGTATATTTTTTAACCGAATTTGTTTAAAGTTAGTTGAAGCTTTTTGTTAAGTAGTTATAAGTCATTCTCTCACTCTCTTCTTTGTTCAAAAGGTTAGATAATGAGTTGAACGATGAATCATAATGTTTGAAGGTATCAATTAATTATTTTGATATATTGTACTACATTACTTAATAAATCAAAACATTCAAAGAAATCTAAACATTGGTTTGTTTAAATGTGTTCTCGTTGTAATTCCAACGATAATTAATTGTTCCTATCTTTAATTTCTGAAGTTTTTATAGTTCTGTGTGTTGCTCTCTTACCTTAAGTGAGGGTATAACATTTATTGAAATTGAATGATATTCTATGAAAAGAGATGATACAGGTCGATAAGATCTACTTTTTGACATAACAATTTCTCCCCTTTTGTTAAGATTAACCGAACACCTGATTTAATTGTATGGAAATATATGTATATGTGTATAATACATATAGAAATTAAATGGTATTTTATGCATATTTGTGATGCAGGTCTCTCGATAAAATGCCCTTCTCAACATAACAATTTATCCCCTGTTGTTGAGACGAACGGAGATATATGACTAAATTCCAAAAAGTAAAGCAATTTACGTACTTGAGAAATATTTAAAAATCAGATAAAGTTATTGACACATTTAAAATGATTGAAAATTATGATTAGACAAATTAAAATTGCAGTTTAATCCCGTTTTTAGAACTTCTTTAGTGAATTTATTTCTGTTTTATAACTATCTTGATATTAAATTTCTGTTAATAATATGATGCATATATTTTTTTTTAATTATGATCTGTTTTCTCAACTTATTTTATGTTAAAAGCATCAATAAAAATAATATAGATTTTAATTGTTAAAAGTCCAATGGCACATTCCCTGGTTGGTAATTTTACTTCGAAACAATATTAATATGTTCATGATAAGTATATTATTTGTTCCAGTATTAAAATTTTATCAAAACATTTCTAATTTCAAAAACAGGAAAGCATTACATAGAAAAATCATTAAATATTATCTTAAAAATACTTAAAATTATTCGTGTAACAAAGCGAATATTTTTTTAATAATGTAGTTCCCGTAAAAAAGAAAATAAATTATTTCCACAGCAACTTGTATTGTGTTAAGAAATTTCCAGTCTCAGAAAGTATTAAGGGGTTTAAAAAAGCGAAAGATTATTCTTTGAGGGAGAAATGACAAAAAAAAGATGCAAATTTGATTAATTTTCTGAAAGGTCTATTAATTAATTTTGTTTTAATTAATATTTAATTTGCAACGTAATACATCTTGTTTGTTTTCTAATCCCTTAGATATTTATATGTATACTACAAGAAATGAAATTGTACTGTTCATTTATTTCCAACTAAAGGGAAGCAGAATAGAAAATGGTATCAAAAATACACAGTGCGTCAAATAAGTTTTAAGACTGGATTCGTGTAGAAATAAATGAAAACAGGAAGTTAATGCCAGTTTTTGGTATTTTTTTCAAAATAGATCCTTCCAGGTTCAATGAAATTGTAACAGTGATTTTTTTATTAATTAATGCAGTGGTTCTCAAACTTCAACTACTGGCGACCCAATTTTCAGTAATAATTTTTATCGCCCCCCCAAAAAATAATAATGTATTGAATGCAATAATAATGCATTGGGGGGGGGAGGTGCTAAAGCTACAATACGATCATAATTATAAACCGTACAAATTAACAAGATAAGTATTAAATTTTGTATATGTTACTTTTAAGTAATACAGATTTTTATTTTTTTACTTTTTAGTTCGATTCAATATAAAAGCGTGTTTTTTAATTTGTTTTTAAACTATAATTTATTTTATAATTATTTTACTATACACGATAAAAATCCCAATTCCAGTGAATAATTTAATTAAGAGAAAATATACTTACCCCTACTTTCAAGGACTTTTCAATTTTTCTTTGATTTTTTGAGAAAAAATCCAATAAAACTAATGAAAATATTCTAAATCTGCCTGCCCTTAATAAAGGACATAAAGCATATGTTCATAGAAAATATTTTTTAAACAAAAGTGGTCGCGCACGGAACTCGATCAAAACTAGTAACTTGATAGTAAAAAAATGTTTGAAACTCCCCAAAAAAAAGAGGGCAAAATGTGATAAATTCATTTTAGTTCCCATATAGACTGTCTTATTGGAGGATACTCTGTCAAAGTCATTGGTAACAAACAAACAGTTTTCCCAGAATTAACGATTTCGTGAACATCAGATGACTGCGCATCGCGCGACCAATCCCGTGTTAAAAGTATATTCAGTAAAACATATGAATATTAGTTCTAAAAAAGAATTGTGTAAAAAGTTTTCCGTTATGCATTGTATGTTGGCCAAATAATCCTGCAAAGTACTCAATATGCTTATCCATATATCATATAACTCATTCCCATGGAAAGAAGCAACATAAAAATATTATTTACAACTTTCCTAAAAGAAAAACAGATGGAGTGAAACATACCAGTAAGTTTGACGGTCAAAAACATGATTGTCAAAAGTAGCATTTTAGGGGTTAAAAGAAACGTAATAAAAAAAAAATTCTCATCGTGATTACAGTAAAGCAAACAAAATGTCTTTTTTTATTTGGTTATAGGATCAAAGCTAGCTAATGAACGTTTGAAGTCGAATGTTTTATTTTTGATGCTCACCAGATGATATATATAAATTATATCAGTGTAAATGTGCATTTTTTTATTAAGTCAGGAAGCATTTTGTTTTTCTTCATTCCAAAAAATTATTTTTTAAACCTTTTATTTTCAATATGCTCGCGCCCCCCACGCAGGAATACCGCGCCCCCAGGGGGGCGTGCCCCACAGTTTGAGAAACACTGAATTAATGGAATGTTTGTTGTAAATCAACTTTTGGAATGGCCTGAAAAGCATGCGTGGGAGCTACATGTATTGTCGAAATATCCACAAAATTACACCCTTTTAACTTTATTTTAAGTTTTGAGAAAAACAAGTAGTCATAAGTAGAGATTGGAATATCGGACTAAAGTTCAATACCGGTATTCGGAATTCTTTAGATGTTACTACCGGGATGCCGGTTTTAATACCGGTATTAGAAATTTTAGAAAAATCACGAAAACCCCCAGGTGTTTCTTTGTTTTATAATTACCAGTTTTATAAAAGAGTGCAAATATCACTAAAAATAATTTGTAACTTATAAATTATAATAGTGTATAAAGAACACACACACAAAAAAGTAAAGGAACATTTTATTTATTTAATTCACAAAAAGTGTAAATATCACTGTTTAGTCTGTGATACTAGTACAAATTGTTGAAATGTGATCTTAAAAACAATGCATACATTGCACTGTCATTAAGCCTGGAACGTAATTTTGTGCAATAATACATCTGAGTTATCTTTTTTAAAAAATAATATAAAATCCCTGTTGGCTTGGGCTTAGAAAGTGTGCTAAAATGTTTATTTTCATCGGAATTAGATCATTTCCTATTTAACATTTTTGTATCATGTCTCATTTTTAAATGTGTATGGAGTCCCCGTTTGTACCTCCTTTATTCATTTTATTGAGACTAGAGCATTTTTTACATTGTGCTACTATATTCTTTTCATCATATAAATGATAAAACAAAACCCAACTGATTTCTTATGTTCTTTAATGTTATACCCATTCATTATTGTGGGTTATTATTCATTAGTACATATATAAAAAGAAATTTTAACCCAAAAGTATGATATGCAAATACAGTGTGAATAACAAATTCAACAATTTAAAAAAATCAAAATATCCCGCACTTTCTTCACAATTACGACCTTCTTTTTACAGATATGAATATTTATCTATGGATCCTGAGTGTGTTCCGTATCGCTCTGAGCTGTAGCAGGATAATTTGCCCCACCTCTTTGGATGATTCACATATTTATCACTTCTCTTGACTGTACGATACAACTTTATATTCTCAGTTTAATTAATTTCGCCCGTTAGGGAGACACAAAAATAAAAAACGTGTATTATTTTGCGATGTTGGTGATCCCTAAACATATAGTGGAGAGAATTTTAAGAAAATTTCTAGTAAATACCGAAAAACCGGTACTTAAACTTGTGAATACCGGAATTTCAAAATTGTACAAAACGCTCAAAACACCGGTATTCAGTATCCCGGTATTGCGATCCCTAGTCATAAGGTGCTAAAGTAAGTGAATACAGTAAATAGTTCAACTTACAGGCATTATTTGCTGCCAAAAATCGACCAAAAAAAAAAAAAACGGTGTGGCTGGGTGCATTTTTGTTCAACTAACACCAACTGCTTTCAGTGAAAGTCTACACGAAAACAACAACTTTTGGCCACTAAACGCCTTAAAACAGCCAAATAGCAATGGCCTGCAACTGTTTGCAGAGTTAGATTAAATTCCTTGTATATAATACCCTTACTATCGAATAATGTAAGTGAGCATTGTTTTGGTTTTGAATGGAACTTTCCTTGTGGTTTTTTGGCTTGCGGTGAATTTTGTGAATTCCATTCCGCACTTTGTGGTTTTGCTTCAGAGTCATATTGAAAGTACCAGGATTCATCACCTGTTACAATGGAATTCAAGACATTTGAATCGTTTCCAGTGGTTAAAAGGATATTTCAGAAATGTGCATTCTCACTGCTTTTTGTTCAAGGGAACAAATTTAGCACACACTTTCGTTTTTCCCAAATCTTCATGCAGAATGATTCGAATTATTTTTTTATTGCTGCTTAAAGAGTATTCGATCAATCTCAGGGACTCGCAGTGTTCATTTGCCATGTATGCGTACTTTCTCAATAATTTCAGGTGTCCTAGATGAAATTGGCCTTCCATTACGTTGAGCCTCTTTTACCGTATGTCTTTCATTTAAAAAACGTTTGCACGACCCAAACACATGTGAGTTACTTTAACAACAATCACCGTAAACTTGTTAAATGATTTGGTATGTTTCCGAAGCATTTTTTTTTACCAAGTTTGTGTTAAATTTAGTAACAGATCTTTTCTCCATCTTAAAAAATGAACTTGAAAAAAAACACCTCTGCAATGAACGCTCGTTTTCTCTCAGCTACTTAACTAAATGCGCACAAATTGTTGGCAGTGTGTCAGCAGACCATGGCCGCTATGACGCATGCGCATTTACACTAATGGTGCCATTAGAACCTGCGGTCTGTGACGAGTCTTAAAACTTATTTGACGCACTGTGCCTGTAGTAACGTTCAAACCTTTTTCTACAGCGTATTATCCAAAATGCAACTAAATAAATTTTTTAAAAAAACGAAAAAATATTTGATTGTTCTCCAAAATGTCCATTGCTTGAGAAATAAAAGATTAAAAGAAAAAAAGTATGTACATTCTTACTTTTAAAAAATAGAACTACAGACCAATGAAGAAGTCATTTAATTTATTTATTGCAACGAAAATTTAGAGCGTTTTACCTTGAGATGCAAGGTTTTTTTTTACACAAAACACATGGAATTTTACAAAATATGATAAGATAAAGTTGTTGATATAATATTGTAATAATATGTAGATTAATCTTTATTGAAAAAACACTACGAGATAACTCGAACCTGGCGTCATCGAATAAGATTCCTGAGCTGAATATCACTTACGAGTCATCTGGTCATGGATTTTTTCAGTAACAATTTTCATATACAAATATTTGCTCTTTGTCTTGTTTGATTTTATGAACTCGTCACCTGATTCAATCAGGCGGCAGTCAGATGTGTAATGTTATGTCATATTTTCATACAGACGTGCATTGATCCTCGTTGGAAAAAAACTTACAAAACGATGGTGAATGATGAATGATGAGAATACATACAAGTTCTATATCTAAAAATTTGAGGAAATAAAAAAAATGAGGATACGTCAATTTAGGGAATCAGTTATTATTCAATTATTTGATGGTGACGTCAGCAATGCGCGGTGTACCAGCGACTGTAATACAAATACAAGTACAACATATTTTCATTACTTAGAACATCTTCCTCCTACAGAAAAAATATACCTACAAAGCCATGTCAAATATATACAGAGCACAAAAAAATAAGCAAACTGGGTATTTTTCCCTCCAGTCTTTCCCAACAGCCGAACACTTTACGTTAATCCTTGTTTTAAACTCATCATACACAGCAACAACAATAAATACACACATTTATTTAATTTTTGAAATAGATTCTTATATACATATTTGTTATGTTACAATCTAACCGTCTAAGTTATTATTTTAATTATAAAAATTTATAATTAGTATGTTTTTCCATTACATAAATGTTTCCTTCATCCTTCATAAATATTCCTAACTTAAATGGAGATATGTAATTAATTTTAAAATGTAGCACACACTACAAGGTATCTCGTAGCTGGCAGTTTGGCTACACATACTTATTATGAAATACCTCGCAACTGGCAGTGAATGTGATAAGTAAGTTTTACTTGTAAAATTTCTTACAATATGATGACAAAACTTTAATCAGTTTGCGGAATAAAACAATATTGAGTTGCAGTTAAAAGAATCAGTTTAAAGTTGTGAAAAAAGTAGTCTGTTCTTCGAGATATCATATTTAATGAATTATTAACAGGAATTGGTAATTGTATCTCGATAGATTGCAAAACAAATATTTTTTATTCAAAAATTATCCATCAATTTTGAAAGTTTGAAAGGTTTAAATTTAGTTTAACCGATTTTATATTAGAATATTTTTATCTCATATGTTACTTATGAATTTGAGAACGATGGATAATATTCTGAAAAAAAAATCATAAATTTAGCCGTAAATGATTTTTTTTATCCATAAACAACATAATGCGTTTGCTGAACTTTAGGTATATGATTTTGGTATTCAGTGTATATAATCATTGCTCCATAAATATATCTTACTTAATTTCCTCTATCTTAGTTATATGTTCAATGGATGCATTACGCAAAAGTTGTAATATACAAAAGTGTTAACAGTATAAATTTAAAATGCATATTTTCTCAAAATTTTTAAAAAAGCAGTTCTTTCAGATGTAAAAATGAATTTTCTCAGTAACTTTGGAACATATTATTGAAGTGTTTACACATGGAGTTTTGTCAAAAGTTTATATTAAACAGATTCAATAAATCAATAGTTTTGTAAACAACTTGCGTTTGAATTTTAAAGCAAACATAAACTTCTCAAAAATATTATAAAGCTTATATTCAAATAAAGTTTTTTCATAGAATAAATAATGATGTAACACATGGTAATATTTATTATTTATTTATTATACTGATTTAACCATTCATTCCAGCGTGTTAAAAATTGTAATTCTTTATTTCTCTCGTGATTTATATTAATGATTTTATTAATGCTTTATATTAATGCTCGCGCACGCACGTGCTTCTATTTATAAAAATTAACTGTAATTTTAATTATGGAAAACTCGGGAACTTTCGATGGCAATATATAAGGAGATGGAATATTCAGTTTGTAAAATAAAGTCTTGAGTTGTATATGTAAAGTATTGAGTTGTGAGTTGTATGTGAGTTGTTGTTGACATTTTTTTTTATTTTCGTGTTAAAACTGGTGCCCACACCCGTGGCCTAAGAACTACGACCCCGTAGAAGCAGAAACCACCGCTGTGACGAAACGCCACAGAAAAATGAAAATTTAACCGACTCTGTAAACCTTACTGTCCCGGAAAAAATTACTGGTATTGCCCCGCAATCCTTCTAAAGCAAGAGAAAATCCCTGGAAATCGAGAGAGAAAGTGAATCATCCTGACTACAATTGTCTGAAGAAAAGAAAAAAAAGAACATATATTGCCTGTTAAAAGTTTTTGCAATAGTGTTTTGTGCATTTTTCATATACAAGTGATAGCAATCCTGCTACCGTGTGTTAGTGCTAGGGATAATTTTATTATTTTATTTCATTGATTTTTTGGTATTCTTATGCAATGGATAATTCTTAATTTTGCTGTATATTAATTTATTTCTTGTGAGATAACGTTTCCTGATTAATATTTTGTGAATTGCACATTAATAATTACTATTCTGTTTGATATTTTACTAATTTCCTATTGACTTTAGGTAGCATTACATGCCCGATTATTTTAGTTTGTTTAGTATTTTCATTGCATTGAATTTTTGTATCATTACAAGTGATGATTCCTAAATTTTCTTTATATTATTTTATTATTTGAATTAATGTTCCTTGTTGGTATTTTGAATATGTTATTAATTTATTTACCTATTTTATTTGCATTTTAAAGTGCATAATAATTTATAAGGTTTTAAAGCTAGCCATATTTTAAAGTGTATTCCCATTTCTGTAAGAGCTTTGGTGGACAATAAGGCCTGGACCTTAGTTATTTATTTTATTTATTTGCAACTCATAAATTCCTCAGTCATGTCATTTCTGGGAAAAGGGGAAAAAGCTGATTTCATTAAGCTTGCTATTGAGTTAGATGAATGTGAGTCGAATGGGGAAGAGCTAAAAATAATTGAATTAGGGACAAAAGTTTTAAGAAGGCATTGTACCTTTAAACGGCAAAAAAATCCATTTTTCAAAAATAATTTTACAAATTAATACAGACTGTTAGGAGCATTTTACAACAAACCGCGTCAAATTCGGACCAAAATTACGGCAATAGCAACAAAGAATGTCAAACGTCAGCACTGGATTGTCCATTTAAATCCAATTTAAACAAACCATGTTCGTTAGTTTCGGTTTTGAAATCGATGGTGTTACTGAAATTATTTTCTCCCCAGTTGTTGCTAATTTTTAATTTTATCTATTTTTAATGAGATATGGAAGTTTGCAACTCAACACTGCTCTAGTTCGAAGTATTGCTTGCTTACATTTGTATTTCATACTGTTTGCTGCTGCTTTATTGAGTGTCATCTCGTTATTTTCGTAATTCGTAAGCTTTTTAAATTTTTTTTTTGATTGAAGTTTTTTTTTGCATCTTTTTAATTAGTAGAAAATGTCTAGTAAAGCTCAACGTAGAGTCAGTGACTATCGCCGAAAACAAATGCGTTTTCATGCAAATCAATACACTCGAAAAGTATCAGATACGCTTGATGTTGACAGCATATCTGCTTCAGCTAAGAAATTGTGCAAAGAAAATTATCTTGACAAGGAAGTAAGAAATTCCAATCAATCTAATGGATATAGAATGATAAACATTGATATATTTTATTATCTAAACTATCCAAATATTTAATATGTCCAAACTGCAATACTAAAGCAGTTCTAAAAGAAAAGATTTTGTATGGATTGGTATCTGAGTTTTATGTTGAATGCAACTCATGCAGTACATTAAACACTTTTAAAAGAGTTCCTCAGTTATGCTTCAAGTAAAGACTATGAAGTTAATACACGAATAGCCTATTCTATGCGTGCAGTAGGATTAGGTTTTTGTGGAATAAAGAATTTTCCACCACCAGTATCACAAAAGTCATATGAAAGGATACTGCGAAAAATAAATTTGGCCAGTCGTGAAGTAGCAGACAAATCCATGAAAAATGCTGCGAAAGAAGAAGTATCAGCTTCTCGAAGTAACAAAATCTGTGTCTGTGGTGACGGTACGTAGAAAATACGTGGACACACTTCACGTATTGGTGTGTGTAGTGTCATTGGAGATGTTACAAGGAAAGTGATTGATGTTGCTGTTCTCTCTTCATATTGTAAAGGATGTGAAAATTGGCGAATTCCAAAATCTGGACATTCATATGAAGAGTGGAAATTGAAACATCAACCACACTGTGTAAAAATCCATATTGGTTCTTCCAGTGAAATGGAAGTAGACGGGATGAAGGAAATATTTCAAAGATCGGTGCCACAACGAAATGCGAAATATATTAAATATATCGGCGATGGTGACACAAAAACCTTCCCAGAGCTTCAAAGTACAGCACCATATTCTTTCGAAAAAGTTGAATGTGTTGGCCACATACAAAAGCGTATGGGTGCTAGACTGCGAAAATTAAAAACAATGAATCGTGGCAAAAAATTATCAGACGGTAAGAGTATCAGCGGTAAAAATCGTCTGACTGATAAGTTCATTGATATAATTACCACCTATTATGGCAATGCTATTAGACAGAATAATAGCTTCGTAAGTGATATGCGTCAGGCCATATGGGCAATTTATTGTCATTATAGGTCCACTGATGAGGAACCTATGCATCACTTCTGCCCAATTGGTGATACTTCGTGGTGCAAATATGAAAAGGCAGTTGCTACGAATAGTGCTTCTTTATTCAAACATAAAAATATTGTGCCAATTGCCGTAATGGATGAAATAAAGCCTATAATTGCAGAACTATCTGCACCAAAATTGCTGAAAAAATGTGTGAAGGGTAAAACACAAAACGCTAATGAGTCGTTCAACTCGACTGTTTGGAAGTACTGCCCCAAAACTTCTGTGTGGGTCATCTCAAAATATTGTAGACATAGCAGTAAAGGAGGCTATAGTGATGTTTAATGAGGGAATGACGAGACGTATAAAGATAATGAAAGCTCTTGGCTTTAAAATAGGACATTTTTCTGTTACCTCTGCTTTAAGGCCAATTATGCACGCATAAAAAATGCCGAAATTAAATCAAAATCATATACATTAGAGGCCCGTAGGGCTAGCAGAATGAAAAAAAAGCCACAAATGAGCATTTTGCAGAACTAGAAGGTTCTACATATAAAGCCGGATCATTTTAAATATTATGTACTAAGTTTTATTTGAAATATTGAAATGTCAATCTTACTTGATTTTCTCAGTTTCAATTTTTTACACTTTCCCGCAAGATTGTAAAAGAAGTTTTTACTCTAGAGCTACAAAAATTGGCATGCATATTCTAGTTATAGATCTTTATTCTGTATGTCATAATTATGTTTTATGGTTTAATACATTTTGATTTACAACTGTATAAAAATTCAAATTTTTTAAAAAAATATTTTTTATGAATTTTTTTAATTTTAAAAAATATTAAAATATAAGATACTTTTCAATTAAATGGTATACACACAGAATATAGGTTACATTTAGCTCCAATTTAATGCAAAAATTGAGATTCTAAATTGTATAATTTAAAAATTATCTTGCGGGAACAGGAGGAGAGTAATATTTTTTTTTTAGATTTGGTACATATATTTATCTTCTTTTTAAAAAATTTGTATTTATTAAAGAACAAAATTTCTCTAGTTTTTTTAAAGTTTATACGTTGTTATAGATAATATAATTTATCTTTGAGGGAATCGTATCAAATAGGATAGACGAGAAAAACAAACAAAAAGATGAAACACTGCGTGAATTAGAGCTGCAGAAAATACGACTGCAAAATGAGACTCAAAGAGTCGTAGGTCCACAAACCCTACCCCCAAAAAAATTGAAATCAAAAAGTTGCTACCAACATTCAATCCTGAAGTTGATAACATGGACCTGTTCCTCACCTTATTCGAACGGCAAATGAAGCTATTGGATATTGGTGAAGATCTGTGGGTACCCTATCTCATTGGTGCCGTACCTAGTGATGTAACCGCCCTCACTGCCCGTGAGCCTGAGGAGAAATGCAGGGATTATTCCCACATTCGAGGAATGCTTCTGCAACGGTTCAAATTAACCGCAGAAAAATTCCGGGAGTTGTTTTCACGTCGCAGAAAATGGGACGTGGACGGATTATTATTTCGAAATCCGAGCATATTTTGAAGGTTGGCTCAATGAGCTTAAAATTGATTCATTTGACGAATTGAAGAATTTGATGATTGCTCTCCAGATTTGAAAAGGTGCTCTCCAGAGTGTAAGGAACTATACCTGTATAGCTGGGAAGAACTTATCTCCCCAGAAATGTTAGCAGATAAGCTGGAAGCTTCTGACAACATCCGACGTTCCCTACCCAGTGGACCTAGAAGATACGTGAAGGTAAGTGAAATTGTAAATGATGGAAGACATGTATCATTCAGGAAACCTAAACGGCCTCCCAAAAGAGAATATTTCCATCAGGTACCAAATGAGAGATCCCCTCTCAGATGCTATGGCTGTGGGAAAAAAGTAGTGATAAAATCTAGGTGCCCCACCTGCAACCTCAGCGCCTCACAAAGAACAGACGTAGCAACCAATCACATCAATGCTTACACAGCTCAGACCAGAAGCCCTCGATTGACCCTAATCAACATAACTTTATGTGGAACAAAGGGACGTGTATGTGCAGACACAGGATCTTCACATTCAATTGCTGGGAAAAGGATGTTCCAGATATTTAAGGATAAGGGACTCTCATTTTCCAGGAAACCACATTAGCAATGAGCTTAGCAGATGGTCAACAGACCACAGGGGAGGCCCTCACAACCCAAGTAATGGCAGAAATTGAGGGGAGATCAGTCTTGACCAAATTCATAATTTTCCTAACGGCAAAGGGAAATGGAACACTTCTAGGAACAGATTTCCTTAGTTCTGCTGGTTTGGTTCTATATGTGAAGAATACTTGTTGATACTTCTGGGACAATCCTACCCCCAAGTATCCATTTAGTGAAGTATTGAACACCCGTCCATATTTGAGAAGATGCCCAGCAACACCTGCCAATTAAGAGAAGGGGAAGGTGAAAGTTTGACCTCTGCCCAGAAGGAGAAACTTAACCTCCTGTTGGAATCCTTCCAAAATGTCTTCGAACCAGGGGGAGAAGCAACACATATCTTGGAGCACCACATTAACACGGGAAATAGTCCTCCTATCTCTGTACCCCCGTACAGAATGTCTCCTGTAAAGAAGGAAATATTGCGAAAGGAAATTGAGGAACTTCTCTAAAAAGATATAATTGAATAATGTGAATCTCCTTACGGAGCCGCTGTTGTACTGATTTCAAAGCCAAACAACCAGTTTCGCCTGTGTATCAACTACCGGAAGTTAAATGAAGTCATTGTCCCTGATACTTATCCACTTCCACGAATGAATGATTTACTGCAGGAGGCAAAACATACTGCATACATCTCCACCATTGACTGAAAGTCTGGTTACCACCAAGTGAATATTAATCCTGTTTATAGGGACAAAACCGCTTTTTTTGTCCATTTGGAACCAACCGGTTCAAAAGATGCCCTTCGGACCTAAGAATGCACCCGCAACCTTTCAGAGACTGATGGATATTTTCCGAAGAGGGTTCCCTGTACTTGCATACCTAGATGACATTATAATTATGTCCCCTACATTCGAACAGCATCTAGCAGACTTGGAGGCAGTGTTTAAGCGCTTGATGGATTTCAAGTTACGAGCAAACAGGGAGAAGTGCCAATTTTCCTGCTCACGTGTTAAATACCTGGGCCTATGGATTACACCTCAAGGAATAGAAGTCGATCATGAGAAGACTTCAGCTATTTTAGGGATTCCACTCCTAAAAATGTGAAACAACTGCAGTCCTTCCTGCAAACCTGCTCATGGTACCGAAAATTTATAGCCATTTTTTCTGAGATTGCCCGACCCTTGAGCAACCTAACTAAGAAAAAAGCTTCCTGGAAATGGTCTGTGGAAGAGGAGAAAGCATTTCAGACCTTAAAGCAATGTTTGGTGTCTCCACCGATTTTGAAGCAAGCAGACTTCTCTAAACCTTTTTTGATAAGAACTGATGTCAGTAACTATTCTCTAGGAGCAGTCCTCCTACAAGGAGAAGACAAAGAAGAACATACAGTTGAATTTGCTAGCAGGTTGTTAAACCCAGCTTAAAGAAACTACTCGACCACTGAACGAGAAGCTCTAGCTGTGGTTTAGGCCCTCAACAAGTTTAAGGGCTACATTGATGGGGCAAGCATCACTGTAGCATCTGACCACCAACCTTTAAGGTGGCTCATGAAACTGAAATCTCCTACTGGAAGACTAGCCCGTTGCTAGTGATTGCAATTGCAATCTTTCAACCTCAACATGGAGTACATTTCCGGAAAGAGTAATGTGGTGGCAGATATGCTATTTCGTCCTGCGTGTCATGAAGAAAATAAACTGTGTGAGGTATGCACTGTAGCCATTAATGTCCCATCCAGGTCTCTCAAGGAGATACGTGATGAACAAATGAAGGATGAGGAACTGGTCAAAATTATTTCTTGCCTCGAAGATCCTGACAAGAATGTTAATTATGTCAATTGGGTTGAACGAGGTTATTTAATGAATCAGGGTGTCCTATTCAAATATGCTCCAGAGTCTGAGAGTGAAGAGGCCCAGTTAGTGGTACCTAGCCTTGAAAGAACTTTGATCCTCAAAAACCATCATGATGCCCCAAAGGCTGGTCATTATGGCGCCGAAGACACCTATATTCGAATAGCAAAGAACTATTATTGGACTGGTATGTGGAAATACATAACTGATTATGTAAAAAACTGTTCTGATTGTATTAAATACAAAGCTTCAAATCAGAAGCCTTCCGGGCTATTACAGACACCTGTGCCAGCCCAATGTTTTGAAACCTTTGCCCTTTGATATCTTCGGGCCCCTACCTAAGAGTAAAGATGGTAAAAGATAGATCCTCATCATTGAGGATTGTACCACGAACTGGGTCGAACTGTTTGCACTACCCAATGCCACAGCTAAAGAATGTGCAATTACCTTGATTGAAGAGGTTCTACTGAGGTATGGTATTCCTGGCCGCCTTATCAGTGACAATGGAACCCAGTTTGTGTCGGCAGTGATGCAAAAAATATGATACCTACTAAACATCCATCAATCCCTGATCCCTGTATACCATCCACAAGCTAACCCAGTTGAACGAAAGAATAGGGATCTGAAACCACGGCTGGCAATTCTCGTTCAAGACAAGCATGACTGTTGGTCAGAGAAGCTACCCTTCCTCCGCTTTGCTCTCTACACAGCCAAATGCGAAATGACAGGACAGACGGCAGCCTTTCTGAATTTTGGTAGACAGTTACGCACTCCAAGTTAAGTTGTTAATGATATCCGAGTCGTCATTCAGAACGATAATTTTGTGCCAGAGATAACTCCCTATCTCAAGAAATTCGCTAAGTTTTCCACTCAGATTAGAGAGGTGGTTGAAGAGCAACAGGATAGTAGGTAGTTTTACGCAGATAAAAAGAGAAACGCTGTTACAGCATATCAACCTGGAGAACATGTCTTTGTAGCATCACATCCGCTGAGCAACGCTGCGTAAGGAAGAAGTGCAAAACTAATGCCCCGCAGAGACGGTCCCTACGTGATTTTAACACAAAGGTCACCATCATCTTACGAGATTGCTAGTCTTGATAATCCGGGGTACCTCTTGTTGTTTACCACACCTCTGCTTTAACTCCTTGTATTAATGACAAAGTAAAACCCCTTATTCCTCTTCGCAAACGTGGCCGTCCACCAAAGGTCCCATACACTTCTGGTTCCTCGTCGGGACGCCGTCGGAACCAGAGGGGGAGGATGTAACACATGGTAATATTTATTATTTATTTATTTATCCATCCCAGCGTGTTATAAATTGTAATTATTTATTTCTCTTGTGCTTTATATTAATGCTTTTATCAATGCTTTATATTAATGCTCGCATGCGCGCGTGCATTTTTTTATAAAAATTAACTGTAATTTTAGTTATGGAAAGTTCTGGAACTTTCGATGGCAATATATAAGGAGATGGAATATTCAGTTTGTAAAATAAAGTCTTGAGTTGTATGTGGCAAGAGTTGTTGACATTTTTTTTTTATTTTCGTGTTAAAATTAAAAATTGCATGAGTTAACTATTTATTTAAAAAATAAAATAGGTGTATCAGATAGAACTATTATAATGTAATGTGAAACACATTACTTAAGAACATAATCCCATTTTTTTATCTATATTTAAACATCAAAATCTTTGGTACTATTTTTTCATTCAACACACAGAAATAATTCTGAAACTCTGCATTAGAAATTTACCCTGTAATCCTTTATATTGATTTGCTACCACTTCTACGTTATATTTGGGCGTGGTTGCCTAGTGGTCATGGTCACGCACTCATGGCTGACACTTCATGAGTTCAAGCCTTGTGGGTGTTGAAGATCCACCGTGCAGAGGAAGCCAATGCACGTTCAATCATTCGAGGCGCAAACGCCCACCTGATAGTGTGGTGGGGAAGTAAGGAGAGGAGTTCGACAGCTCATATGTCCTCATAATTACTTGGCATGGTTCAACTATGGTTCAAAATTACGAGATCAGTTGCCAATAACCCTCGTGCCACTTTATAGCGTGACGTAAAAGTAACTCAAACTCTAATCCATGTTATATCGTTAAATTTCATGTAGAAGTTTTATTGTGTAAGAGATAAACTAAATATGCATTTTTAAATATTCTCAAACATGTATTGACGTATTAGATAGACCTTCTAATGCTATCATTTATACCATTGTGTATATTTAAAAATCTATGTAATACGGATGATGGAATTATTTTTTTAAAGTTATAAGCTTTTAATAAATATTTCGCATCTATTTTATAAATATTATGTCTTTGAAGAAATTAAAAACTAAGAGGGTTCATTACATTGAAAAGAATTTCCGTAGAAAAATATGTACGAATTATGACGTAGTATTTATAAAAAGCTATGTTTATATTCAAAACATTTATTCCCATCACCCAATTTATAACTTTTAATTAAAAAACTTCTTTTTGCTGCAATGTTAGGGGAAAAAATATGTTTGGAAAATATATTATTTAACACGTAAAAAGTAATTTATCTGATGGAAATTCGTCTGTTAAATTTTCCCATTCATTTTCACTCGAAAATAGTGATAATGACAATTATAATAAATAACCCAGTAAATATTATTCCACTAAAGTATTAACTTAAAACACTATATTTACCTTCATAGAAATATTTATTCATACCATCATCACATCCAGCGTACGTGAAACGATTCATTCATACCCTGGTAAGTTATGATTTCTTTTCTGACTCTTAATAAATGGTCGATTTTCAAACCATTTCAATTTCCCTACATTGTCATATGGTTTATAGAATGTAATCATCTTTTTCTTTATGGGCATTCTATCAACCCATTTCCTCCATCTTGACACTTCTTCACTTATCAAAAATTTCGTACCCCATTTTCTTGGAAGTTTTGACAGGTTTTTTGTTCCTCGTTTTGCTGCTCATTTTATTATTTTTTTTCTTCAATTCAAAGTTTTCCATTTTATGTAATACATTTCGATTCATCTCACGTAAGAAAACAATATTTTATATCCTTATTTTCTTTTTTTTATTTATTTGTCTACTTCTTAGGATGAAGAATAAGAGTATTTCATTTTGTTCTGAAAGACCGAGTTTGTTTTCTTTGACCTCTTTGTATTTTCTTTTAATAAAGTGTCATTTTTAACACACATTATGCTGTATTATAATCTAATAGATATTCGTTCCCATCTGTCCTCTTTAAAATGAATGCCGTTTATTCTTACATTGCATTTCCCTTTTTTTCATGATAATGATGGGTAGTGTAGTCGCTTAAAAAGTTTTGTACTGTTCTTTTAAAAAAAATCATTATTTACTTTTAAAATATTTTTTTTTACTAATGTGGTAAAAAGTATTTTTTCAAATTAAATCTGTAATGTTTGTCATATTGGTAAATAAATAAATATTTAACTACTTATAAAAGACAAGGAAATGTAATTTTCATAAAAAATTTTCACAGTATCCGGCTATGTTTAGAACTGTGGTTTTGTAAAAGCGTATTAAAGGGAGATATTTTCATTATTTATTTCAGTCAGGTGAATAAAAATACACAGTTAATTTCTTATGAGTATTATAATATATAATAATAAATTATCTAAATGCAACTTTTCGCCAAAAAATGAAGAAAAAATGACATATTTCAAAATATTCTCCTTTTATTGAAAATGCATCTTAAATAATAATTTTTTTTGCTTATATATAGGTAAGACTTCCCTACAAATCGTAAAAAAACGGTTTTTAATGAATTCACATTATTTTTAACGGTTGCTGTCAATGGAATCAACAAACAGCGTTTTTGTAAAACCTTCCCTAGTCTTATAGATTAAAATAATTAAATCCACTTGTACATTATGCATTTTGAAAATTCATGTTGATGCTCTGCATAGAAGTCTTAATTATATATATACTAATTAAATAAATTAAGAGAATGTGCATATTTTATCGAATTACATGAATAGAACTGAACTAAATAAAAAACCACTGCTTTTAGATAAAAATTCAAATCTTGTACGGCAAATGCGTTAGCGTACACGTGTGTGTAGGCGGAGCCAACAGAAAAAACAGTCGTTATACGCGCGTGCAAGTTGAAACGTATTTCGTTCCCCAGCATACCTCGGTGAATTTCTTGGTGTTATTTTGAACCAATCGGCTCAGTTCAAATTCTAACAGTAAAAATAAGTACCCATCAAGGTTTAGATGATGGAATGAGGTGGTAAATCGTGGGGAAGCTAGAAACAGGCCAATGTGGTCCAGATTTGTAGAGAGCTCAATTTATCGCCCAGTGTCGGGTGCAACTTATGGAAACAATTCCAAGATACTTTAACCATTGAGAGGAAACCTGTGCAAGGTCGTTCAAGAGTCACGACGGCCAAAGAAGATCGCCATTTGTCGATTACAGCGAGGCGTAACAGAGGGGCTACAACTACTCAGCTTACTCATCATTCGTATGCAGTCACAGGAACCCTTGTACCAAAGGTGACTGTTTCAAAAAAGACTTCATGAGAGAGGGTTATTTTCCAGAACTGCTGTTTGCGTCTCGCTCACGTCTACGAATAGGAGTGTTCACTTAGCATGGTGCAGACATCACAGAGATGGGAGTATGGATCAAAATGGATGGCCGTTATGTTCACCGATGAGGCCGGTTTAAGCCTAAACACCGATTATAACCGTACGTATACATGGAGAGAACCAGGGATTCACTACCTACTTTTCAATGTCCCCAAAATCGATAATTATGGTGGAGGAGGTTTAATGGTCTGGGCAGGCATCATGTTGGATGGCCATGTCTTTTAAAGATGCTCTGTGACTGGTGTGAAGAATAGGGATAAGGTCTTAGAGCCCTATGTTTACCTTTTCAGGGGTGCATGTGTCCCCGAGTTCATTTTAATGAGCAATAACGTGAGGCCACATACAACTTCAGGACAACACATTTGTAGAGAGATAATATTCGTCGTATGGATTGGCTAGCCAGATCTCAAGATTGTCTTCAATTGTCATCCCAAGAGCATGTCTGGGACTCTCTTTGGATGACAATTGCAATTCTCAACCCCCTCTGAGAACCATCCAGGAAATGAAAACAGCGTTTCTGAACGAGGGGAACCAATTGCCACAAGAACTGATTAACTGCCTTTTTTCAAGTATGACATCACAAGACGAGGCCTGTATAGCTGTAAGAGAGGGCCCATACCCCTATTAACCCATTTATTTTGTTTATTCTGCAACCCCTGTTTCATACTTTCCAAGTTCAACGAATGTTTCATACGATCATGCATGTATATTGTAAATGTTGAATGGTTATTTGTTTTGTACTGCATCAATGTATGTATATATGAAATTTCATTAAAACCTGTAGAGTAGTTCCGCAGATAATCGATCACATCTGTAAATTCTCTTAGTTCTTACACCAGTGTAGATAAATATTACACATTAAAGAAGAATATTTAATTAAAGGAAAACGTTTTGAAAGTATATTTTCCTTTCTTCATTTTTTGCTAAAATATTGCATTTAAATAATTTTATTTAAACAAAGTTCTTAAGAGAAATGTGTTCAATCCTAATTAAAGTGACAGGAAATATCAAACATTTAATCCATATGCGCGCTTTTTCAAAAGCATAATTCCGAACATAATCAGATTCCGCTGTGACCTGATGATTTCTTCGATTCCTTTGAGATTTAAACCTGTTACACTTATTGGTAAGCCAATTTAAATTTTGCAAAGCTAGCAGTGAAATTTATGTGTCGAGGAGGCATGAAGACGAAAAACAGTTTCTTAAAATTGGCCTTTAATAATCAATCATAAAGTCACTACGCTCGTTACTGGAGCGATAAAATCAATAAATCCAAAAAGCAACATTACCAGTGACATCCGATTCGAACCGTCTTCTAATATTGAAAAATTAATTTCTAATCTAAAATAGTGATGCAACCTGCAGTTGCATTGCCAACCAGTTGTTCTCTCACTCTAAGAGTTAAACCACTCACATACTTCTTATATTTCCGTTTCTCCTTCCTTTTAGAAAAACTAACATGAGCCGAGTTTAAATACTCGCTCGATTTGCATGGTAGTTGCTGCCAACCACAAATCACGAAACTCAAAAAGATCGGGTTCGAATCGGTGTGCTTACTTTCATTGAGATCATGGAACGGGATTGGAAAAACAACACAAGGAGATCATAAAAATTTGGATCCGATTTTTTTAAATGTCTAACAATCGGCCCCCTTTTTCCAATCTCTCGTACCATTATCTCTTACAAATCAGTAAATTAATTTTAATCTATAATCACATGTTATACAATTTAACACAAAAAATACATTTTATTCACAATCTTTATTGTAATAAACAAACTAATATTTTAATCTTAAAGAAACAAAGTCTTATTCTCTAAAAAGAAATAATTTTCTACAAAATTCTAACAATTTTTCCTTTACCATGGGTTTGGTAAAAATGTCCGCCAAATTATTTTTGGTACCTATATATTTAATTTGGAAAACCTTGTCGTATATCAAATTCCTTAAAAAAATGATAACGAACATCGATATGTTTTGTTCTACAATTTTCTACTGGTGACTTTGAAAAACTTATAGCAGCTTGATTATCACAAACATTACATTTTCACTTAATTCCAAATTTAAACTTTTATTATCAATTACATTCTTTAGCCAAATGAATTCCTTAGCTGCTTCTGTTAAACTAACATACTCAGCTTCCATGGTCGACAGACTAACGGATTTTTGCTTGAAGGTTCGCCATGAAATTGGAGTTTCGTCTATAAAAGTTATGAACCCTCCCATCGACACTCGATCATCCCTATTTGTAGCAAAATCTGAGTCTGAATAACATCTTAGTTTTAATGATTTAACTTTTGAAAGTTCCAATTTGTATTCTTGAGTGTATTTTAAATAACCTAATAATCTCAATAAGCAATTCCAATGTTTTATTCCCGGGTTTGCTTGGAATTGAGATAATACATTTACTGCATACATAATATCGGGTCTTGTGCGTATAGCAATAAATGACAAAGATCCTATTAAATTTCTATAAGGAACTGTTAAAATTTCTTCGCTAGTTTTGGGTGAATCTAATTTGGAAAGAACTTGACCTTTTGATATAGGTAATGAACTTACGGGATATTTATATTTTTCGTAAATTTCACATAACCTTCGAATGTAAGATCTCTGATGTATAAACAGACTATTACCTATTTCTTCAAATTCTATTCCTAATAATTTCTTTGTTTTACCCATAATTTTTAAATCAAAATTTTTCTGCAATAATTGTAATACAAAATTTACGTTTTCCATTTCTTTTCCAAATATAATGATGTCATCTACATAAAATAATAAAATTACATTATCTTCAAACATATATACACAATTAACCCACTCTAACTTCTTAAATTTTAATTTAATTAATTTATTTTCTAATTCCAAAAACCACTGGCGTCCACTCTGGTGGAGTCCATATATTGCTTTACGTAACTTACACACTTTGTTATTATCAATTTCATATCCAGTTGGTTGCTTCATGTAGATTACAGTATCTAAGTTAGCATATAAATAAGCATTAGTGATATCTACTTGAATATGCGTCCATTTCCACAAACATACACAGATAGTGAAAAATAATCTTACAATATTAAAGTTAATAACTGGACTAAATATCTCGTCAAATGACTCACCTCGTAATTGTGTGTTACCTCGCGCAACTAAGCGGGCCTTGTATCTAACAATTTTATTATTTTCATCATATTTAATGGTATAAACCCAACGGTTTTCTAAAATTTTTATATTATCCGGATGATCAACTAAATCCCAAACTTTACGTTCCTTCATTACGTTAATTTCTTTATCCATTGCATCATGCCATTTAGATGCGTCTCTGGATCTTATCGCCTGTTTGTAACAATTAGGAATAGTTACTTCAACCATAAGAGCTTCTTGTTTCTCTGACAAATCTGAAAATCCCTGGGATTCGGTATTATCTTTTCTAAAATTAAATAAACTAGGATCATACTCAATATTATGCCTCTTACAGTATCTCTCTATTTCGTTAAAAGATTTCAATCGGGTTGCTTCCCCTTCTATAAAATAATATACGTTAGATCCAGTTACTTTCCTACCTATATTTCGAATCCACTTAACCTCTGGACATGGGATCAAGCTATGATTATCGGAAGATACATCTGGTTTTTCAGATGTTGAGGGCGTTTCCGTACTTGTCTTTGAAACTAAACGACTCGTTAATGAATCTTTTACTCTATCAAAATCATCCTCATCATCATAATAATCAGGAAGGTTCAAATTATATCCAAGGTTACTATTAACTTTTGTCTAAAATTAATTCCCCTCTTATTTTCATCGAATCTTACATTAATAGTCTCGACTAATTTATTTTCATCTATCAACCATATTCTATAACCCTTAGTACGTTGTGCGTATCCCATCATAATTCCTATTTTCGCACGCATATCGAATTTTTTTTCTAATTTGTTTTGGCACACCAGCGTATGCCAAACATCCAAAAAGGTTTTAGATGCAATACCGATGGTTTTCTACCTAAATATTTTTCGAAAGGCGTTTTGTTACTGTCTTTGTGACAAATTCGATTCCACGCATAAGTGAAACAAAGTAATGCTTCTCCCCAAAACTTATGAGGAACTTCACTAGACTTAAGCAATGTTTTGATGCCATCTAGAGCGGTTAAATTGAATCTCTCCGCGACCCCATTCATTTCTGGCGTATATGAATTTGTTACCTCATGCTTTATACCCAGTTCTGTCAAGAAATTATCCATATCCTTATTACAAAATTTTAGTCCGCCATATCAGTTCTAACTGCTATTACCTTTTTACTTAGAAAACGTTCTGCTCGTTTCTGAAATCTTATAAACGTATGAAATACGTCAGATTTATTTCCGATGGGAAATACAGTCACTTTTCTTGAATAATAGTCAATTATACTCAAGAAGTATTTATTACCGCCTTGGCTTTCAGTTGGCATTGGACCACAGAGGTCCATATGCAACAATTCCAATGGACGTTTTGATCTTACGGCCCCCGTCTTTTGAATGACACTCTCTTGGACTTTGCTAATTTACACGGTATACAGTGAGTCTTACCATTATCAGTTAAGCGTGGGAGACCTTTTACACTATCATTTTTACTAGTTTTTGCAAATAATTGTTATTAACATGACAAAAGCGTTGATGCCATATTTCTATTGATCCGTTTTTGTTTTAGCGGTTACATCACTAATAAAACTAATTTCTTTACTCTTTGGTATAATATAATGATCCGGCTTAAAAATACAAATTTTCATGGCGTGTCGCCGAGAACAATTTTATCCAGTCTTTATTAAAAACATTAATTTTACCTTTAGTACCCACAAAATGCGCACCTTTACTTTCTAATCTGGAACCGGATAATAAATTTCTCCTCAACTTAGGATTAAATAATACATCAGTCAAAGTTATTTCATGAAAACTCCCCTTATATTTTACCCTAAATCTAAGTGTACCGATTCCTTCTACGGGACAACTTTTATCCTCCGTTGCTAACGACATTTTCATGTTAGTTATCGGTTTAAGATCTAAAAAATAAACTCTTGTCATTACAAAAATGACTCGTGGCAGCAGTATCTATTACCCAAAGACCTTTATCAAACTCTGTGTTAAAAGTTTCATTTACAGTTGAAGGAGATTTTGGTAGAGACTTTTCTCTTTTACAGTTTACTTTAAGATGCCCGTACTTATTACATACATAACACGGACCTATAGTCTTAATAGATTGTTTAACATTTTTAATAGTTTTACAGTTAAATACCTTACCACTTTTCTTTTGGTAATCATTCTTGCCATTTGGATCTCCATGAGCTGCAGCCGTAGCACCAGGTAACGTCTTCGACTTCTTCAAAGTGAAACTGCTCAAGTAAGCATTCTCCGCTTTCTCCAAATCTTGTTTCATCAACTGAAGACGATTGGCTTCTAATATCAGCTCTGCTTCAATTTTGACAACTCTGAAGTCCTCTTCTTTCCATCTGTAGATTTGTTGCACGGTAGACTGGAATTCCTGAGGAAGCCACCTTATTAATTGAAATCCTATGTACAGGTCGTCCAATTTATGACCCGCTTCTTGTAGTCTGGTTGCCGCTGTCTTTACACGAGATATGAAGATTCCAACATCTTCCCCTGGTTGGTATTTTGTTCCAAAAAATTGATCTAATAGTTGAATTACCCTTGCTCTTGTGACTGGTTCGAAGTGATCTTTTAATATCTTCCATGCCGCTACTCCGTCAGTTGTTTCCGTTATCAGATTTTCAAATCTGAACTGATGTTAGTATAGATCAACGTATAACATCTATCTTTACGAAGTTGTAGATCTAATTTTTCCTTGTATGTTGCCTCTTCATCAGGTTGCTCTGGCTTGGTCTGTATTATAAACTGCCAGCAACCATAATGTATTAAGAGTACTTGCATATCATGCTTCCATGTGTTCCAGTTATTTGGAGTCAACACTGATATCTGGTTGTTAAATTCCATATCTGTTACTCGATTTAGCGTACTAGCAACAGAGTTCATAAAAATAGTTCTAGACTGGAACAGTATTTAAATAGACAAAGTTCATGGCCTGGTTCAACTGCTTAGCCTGCCTCGACACAGTACATGGACTTGTTCAACTGCTTAGCCTGTCTCGACACAGTACATGGACTAGTACAACTGCTTAGCCTGTCTCGACACAGTACATGGACTGGGCCCATAACCAAATTTGTTACACTTATTGGTAAGCCAATTTAAATTTTGCAAAGCTAGCAGTGAAATTTATGTGTCGAGGAGGCATGAAGACGAAAAACAGTTTCTTAAAATTGGCCTTTAATAATCAATCATAAAGTCACTACGCTCGTTACTGGAGCGATAAAATCAATAAATCCAAAAAGCAACATTACCAGTGACATCCGATTCGAACCGTCTTCTAATATTGAAAAATTAATTTCTAATCTAAAATAGTGATGCAACCTGCAGTTGCATTGCCAACCAGTTGTTCTCTCACTCTAAGAGTTAAACCACTCACATACTTCTTATATTTCCGTTTCTCCTTCCTTTTAGAAAAACTAACATGAGCCGAGTTTAAATACTCGCTCGATTTGCATGGTAGTTGCTGCCAACCACAAATCACGAAACTCAAAAAGATCGGGTTCGAATCGGTGTGCTTACTTTCATTGAGATCATGGAACGGGATTAGAAAAACAACACAAGGAGATCATAAAAATTTGGATCCGATTTTTTTTAAATGTCTAACAAAACCTACTCCCTTTGTTGGCTTAAAACAAATTTCAGGATTAATAAATAATATCAACACTATTGACTCCGATGAGCTGACTAAATTTCAAATAGCACGAATATTTAATCCGCTACTTTTTTTTCCAATTGTGACCATACAATTTAAGAAATCGGTGAATCTGGACCACACACTATTTCTACAATGACTTAAGGACGTAAAAAGAAAATATTGATTCAATTAGGCTGCTAGTCCCTTCCTTTCCTTCTCTCTGAAATATAAATCAAATTCTTCTACTTTAATTGTGCGGCTCTATAAGCCTATTTAATTGTTTCATAATATCGTGCAAATTCAGTTTCTAGGACATAGGTTATGTTATTAGTTCCTTTTATGTTATTCCTATTCTTTTAATTCTGTCTTTAATTTTAGAATGAACCATGGAGTTGCCACATTTATTAATAATATGTCTATAATTATATTAATCTGTAATAATTATACTCTCTTAATAACTAAATTCTAGGCTGAGAGGAATTATATTTGCTTATGAACTCAAAATCCATGTTATCTTTCGAATATTAACTAGTAGAGTTCGATGACTTTTTGGATTGATTATAACGTTTTCATGATTCGTTTACTCATTTTGAACGAACAGCTAGAAACCAAATATACATAGGGCACCAAGAGTACCTATAAACTTTAAAATTCATTAAAAAAAAGAAGAAGAAATGACGATAAAGAAATGCAGTTTGCAAGAAAGTGATCACACAAAAAAATGGTAACTGCATTTGTAGTTATAAGAATCGCCGGCAGAGGGTGCTGATAAATTGAAATACAATGTGCAGAACAAAACTTGGCCCCATTAATTTATTCTTCCAATAAAAACGGTTCAACGTACCTCCAGGTGGTAATGCAATCACTCAACCTTGACCAATCACTTTGTTCTCAAGAAAGGTAGTTTTATTGGAACCATTTTATTGAATTGGCATAATGTGGAAGTGCGCCATTGTGCATGAATCTTGTAACAGATAACACACCTCTTTAGTTTAACTCGAGTAAAACCAATTTTTTTGCTAAAGAAAAGAAATCCCACTGCCTTATGAGCTTTTTCCTGCAAACCGAACTTATTTATATAATTTCTTCCTTTTTTTATGAAATTCGAAAGCTTAAGGGGACTTTGGACCCTTTGAGCAAACTTCTTCATTTACGTATTTAAAAATTATATTTTAACATTTTATACAATTTTTCTCTTCAAGAAAATGTTACCAGATGAAAATTTTCATATATTATTCACACAATTTTAAAAATTTAAATGTTTTGAAGAAAATTGGGAAAATTTTAAAATTTTACTCCTTTTGTAAAAATTAAATTTTTGACCTGAAATTTTTTTATAATATTCTTATGGATGTTCTTAACAACTTTAGGGATCGATTTTAGAATAACTTAATTTGTTTTGGAGAAAAAAATAAAATGTTGATATACAGGCTAAAAATCATCGAAAAAGCCAACATGTCTTACATTTTATTTTTTTTTTTAAAAAGTATTCAGTTTATAGCAAAACGGATCCCTAATTTTATTACATGCTTTATTTTTAACAAGCAGGAAAAAAATTGAAGTGATTGGTAAATAATTGTCGAAGGAGTAGCATTTTGAATGCACTAAGGTTTCGAAAAACACAAACTGAGAAAAACCACTTTAAAGTTTATAGTTCTGAAAAAATAATTATTATAATCTTAATTAAACTTAAAATACCACTTTAAGATATTACTTATACGTTTTTCTTTAAATTAATTGCATTTTCATATGTTTTCAACCCACACATTTTTATAAATGATCAACTTTTAGAGAGTCCTAATTGCACAAGAAAACTCAAGAAAAACTTAAAAATTTTTTTTTTCTGTCACGACAGAAATTTTAGCTGTTTTTCTTCTTATAATATTAAAGTATTACATTTGTATGAAAAATATATCAGGAATGAGAACTGAAATTATAAAATTATTAATATAAAATGCCTTAATTTAAAAATTTTACATGCACACATTTCACAAGGAAGAAAAATTACATTATTGTATTGCCTCGGAAATATTCTGCTTTTAATACTACACATTCTTTTTTATAGTTATTATTTCTATTTATAAAATAGATTTTTTTTATCATAACGCATTTTTTAGCTTTTTTTCTAAAAGGGGGTATGACTGAATTTCCTAATTTGTTTTCAAATGAAGTTTTATTCAACTTCTAACTTTTCGACATGCACAAGTGATATATCAATCGAAAGATAATAATGCAAAGAATAAGATTAAATGAAAATAAAAAAGATAGGTTTGTGATTTTTAGGGTACCAAGTCCCTTTAAGGGAACACAGTGAAATTCAATTGACCAAAATCGTTTCAAAAATTCAAATCTAATTTTTTTAGCCTAAACTACTCTTTATATACGTTCATATAACCTCACAAAAATTGATAGTTCTAAATTTAAAAGACACAGAATTATCATAGATTTTATATTCGTTTTTATCAACATCCATATGGCAAATCGAAACTTTAAACTTATTTATCTCAGAAAGATAAAATTACTAGTTTGTCTTAATTTAAAATGCTAAGGCTTTTTTTCAATTGTGCCAAATACTTTGATTTTATTACCTATTGCCAATACTACACCTAACAAAAGTTGGTATGAATTTTTGAATCAAAGCAATACTTATTTTTTAAAAAAATAATTGAACCCATAATTTATACACTTTTAAAGGAATTTTCAATAAGCACTCGTAAAAAGAGGTATTGTACGACTACCAATCATGTTATCGCAAACCCATACCAACTTTTGTTATATATAGTTTGATGTAATTCTAAATCAAATTTCATGTGTGTATGTAATTTTTTGTAGGGGAGGAGTAGCATTTTAAATTCACTACACAAATTTTAAGTTTTTTCCTTAAAAAATTATATGATTAGCGTTTATGAAATTTTTGGCACAAAATCTGTTTTACATAGTTCATACACATAGGAGGCCACAAAAAATTTTAAAACTCTTGAAATTAAATTTTTTTGCGTAATTCGTACCATGTCCCCTTAAACGAACCTTTGACTGGTGTATTATACTTCAATGAATAAATTATCTTCATAAATAACAATATGCCTTTAAAATCTGTCAGATTGTAACAATATTAAGCCTAACGTAATAGATTTTACTTCTTTCTAATCTTGTCTTTAATATTTCTCTTTAGTTGTTTCTGAGAAAAAAATTTTATATATAAAAGTAGAAAATATAGAATGCATCTACTTTTTCAGGATCTATAGACATATATGAAAATAATCGGGATTATTTGACTTAGAAGTAATTGTTCAGCATATATCATTTTATAAAGGGTGTTTTTTTAGAGGTATAGAACTTTAAATTGCAATAAAACAACGATGTATTATTCGATTGACATGAATTTTTTTTTTATTCGAAAGATAATCTTGTGGCATTACATTTTGAATATGATTGCTGGCATATGACTGCCACGGCTGGTTCGGATGTAGTCCAATCTGGACGTACAATTTTCGATGACTTTTTCCAACATTTGTGGCCGTATATCGGCAATAACACGGCGAATGTTGTCTTCCAAATGGTCAAGAGTTTGTGGCTTATCCGCATAGACCAATGACTTTACATAGCCCCACAGAAAATAATCTAGCGGTGTTAAATCACAAGATCATGGAGGCCAATTCACAGGTCCAAAACGTGAAATTAGGCGGTCACCAAACGTGTCTTTCAATAAATCGATTGTGGCACGAGATGTGTGACATATTGCGCCGTCTTGTTGGAACCACAGCTCCTGGACCTCATGATTGTTCAATTCCAGAATGAAAAATGTAGTAATCATGGCTCTATACCGATCACCATTGACTGTAACGTTGTGGCCTTCATCGTTTTTGAAGAAGTACGGACCAATGATTCCACTAGCCCATAAAGCACACCAAACAGTCAGTTTTTCTGGATGTAACGGAGTTTCGACATACACTTGGGGATTAGTTTCACTCCAAATGCGGCAGTTTTGTTTGTTGACGTAGCCATTCAACCAGAAGTGCGCTTCATCGCTAGACAAAATTCGCTTATGAAAATCGGGAACAACTGCAATCTTGTTTTGGGCCCATTCGACGAATCTTCGCCTAGCTTGATGATCGTTTTGATGAATTGCCAAACCAAACTGAGAATAAATCACTTGACAGCTGTTAAATCGGTCACCATCTTGGAAAGTAATGCCCACTTAAACTTCTATACCTGGAAAAAAAAAACACACTGTTTTCATATGTGAACATAACTACATAAACAATACATTACATTACTTTGAGCAACTTATTACTGAAATTTTCATTCTAGGCAAAAATAGAGAATTAAAACTCAGTGTAAATTCTTACATCACTACCTTAAATAAATTTCAACAAGCAATAATATTGGGGGGAAAATTTGGTATAGAACTAAAAATAATAAAGTATTTACATTGCACTAATGATTGTTATAAAAGAGATGATTTCAACTTCAATATTAAAACACCATATTGGAGCAGTAATAGACTGAATTATATATTTATATTTGCAGAAACAAAATGAAATATACTAGCAACATGTATATATATATATATGTGTGTGTCTATGTGTGTGTGCATGTGTGTATGTACGTGTGTATATGTGAGTGTCTGTGGATGTATGTGCGTGTGTATATGTGAGTGTGCGTAGATGTGTTTATTTGCATGTGTGTGCGTCTTTATACGGGAGTGTGTATGCTGGAGTGTGTGTACCTGCGTACCTGGGGCAGTGGAAGCTGAATGGTCACTGTGGATAGTCGAGATCACGAACTCATAGCCAACGTTGATTGTGTTGTGTCGTGGGTTCTAATAACGTTGGCATTGGAAATCAACTTGATAGAAAGCCAATGGATGTGAAATCTGTTTGAGGATTAAAGTTTTCTCGTTAAGGACGTGTGTAAATTTGGAAGTTGGGGGACAGGCTAGAGTGTCGTCCTCCTCACTTGGACCAAGATTGAAAATTATGAGGTATCTCACTAATACATTGATCTCGTCTAGCGTGAAATCCCGTTGTTTATAAACAATCAATCAATGGATAAACAAACATACAAAAATAGGATAAAAATGAAAAATAAAAATTAATTTCATTAAATACTGTTTAAGATAACATTAACCATTTTGTTTCATAATATGTTGTAAAAACGAATAGTTAAAAAGCAAAAACTGAATTATCTTGTCTTTATATTCAATGTTGTATTTTACAAAAAAGAATAAATAAAAATAAAATTGTTTTTATAGCTATGTTTATCTGTGAACTATATGGTTAAAAAGTTAACAATTAACTGGATTAATATGGTTTTGTATCCTTTTTGCTTAATATACAAATATATAAAGTGAATTATGGCATGCTTTTCATTATATATATATTCTATTTTTTTGCGTGTGATTTTATATCAACATTCAAATAAATTTAACAGTTTGTAGCACATTCAGTGTTTGTTCATATTAATATTATGTTCTAAATAAAATCCGATTATTTTAGAGCATTCTTTTGTATGAATCAAGGTATAGAGAAACAAAAGTTTGAACTAATCTACCGCTCTTTTGCTCAAAAATTTCGGTTAATAAATCATCAAATCCCGAAAAGTTTCAGCCATGGAAAGACTAATTTAGGAAGTTATTCTCTCGGAAATCTTTAAAGATGTAAAAAAAAATTCTATGAAGTCCCAAAGGAAACGTTAATACATTTGTTAACATCCTTTCTCAGAGAATCGCATATTTATTAAGTAATTTCTGGAATATATTGGAATATTAATCAAATATTTGACATTTCTTTTAAGGTACATCAACATAATTTGGTGTAATTACTACTAATCACCCTCTCAGACGTACGCCTTCCCCTTCTTCGGCCTTTTTTAAAGTTTATGCCATTCATTGGTGCATCTCTTTATTGCCAAGTAATGGTTTAAACATAAATTTTCTTGCGAAAAATACTTTATTGGTGTAACACATTTCGTTGATGTAGATTTTAATTAATGTTCTAAAAGAAATGATAGGATCATTTGACCTTCATCAGGTAGCAAGAGAGATAACGTTTATTAAAATATATTCGGCACTGTTATTGAATTGTAAATAAAGTGTCCTCTGATACTTTAGAATAAATATTTATATTTAGGTTCAAAATGTTAAACAACTGGTGTTTCTTGTTGAATAATTTGAAAGCATACATGATAATAATTAACAAGGTATTAAAATTTGCTGCTTACAGATAAGTAACATTACGTTATTAAATATGTCAAAATATAGATGTTATTAGGTAGTTGTAGAATATAAATATCTCTCAAAATAGTGCTAAAACGGAATTAGAGCATACATGTAAGGAAAGTAAAGATAAAAAAAAAAAACTGTATTTAATTAAAATGGAAAAATAGTTTTTCTTTCTCCATGGGAAATTGAAGTGATACGTATATATGCGAGTATTGTTCTTATTAATACAAGTAAAAAAATTACCAACTAAAACGAACTTCTTGTTTTTG
Organism: Trichonephila clavipes; assembly: GCA_019973935.1. Taxonomy (NCBI): domain Eukaryota; kingdom Metazoa; phylum Arthropoda; class Arachnida; order Araneae; family Nephilidae; genus Trichonephila; species Trichonephila clavipes. The sequence goes on along the minus strand of BMAU01021373.1, from coordinate 1,496,428 downwards.
ACTAAGTCGACATGTTAGCGTGTACCATAGCGTGGTATATATTAGTGATCAACAGAATCTCATGAAATATACAAAATGTCTTGAAGAAATCGATATATATTTTAATACATTCAAAAATAGAAAATGAATGACAGAATTTAGACTTCTAAAACATATTTAAAAAAATGTCAGATTGCTCTATATACTTATGTCAAAAGTGTTTTTATGAAATTCGTGAAAGAGAGAAAAACGCATGTATGCTTTCCCTAAATGCACCAAACTTACATTTTGTTTTACCTTTTAAAAAATGATACTTCTTTCATTATCGTTCTTTGTAATTTTTATGAATGCCGAAGTTAAACTTGCAATAGCGGGTGTGGTAATTTCGATGAAAATGGGTGTGGTTTAATAGATAAAGATTTTAGTTATTGGCTCACTTAAAGGAAAGCCTTAACAGTTATTGAATTTTGGCACATTACCTGGTGATTAGTTTATCATTTGGCTTACTGGAAAATTTTAAAAACAAATAATTGACTTTTAAAATTAACCTTAGACAAAAATTTAAAATGTTTTTCTTTTCTCGATTCCAGAATTTGTGTTGGGAGTTAAAGCTAATCTTTACAAACTGAGTAATATTACGGATAATATAACTGATAATATCATATCATCATATTTTTCTGGATGTATTAATTCAGTTTCAGTTGTGGAAATTATTCTTCATACTAATATTCCTAATATAATAGATAATATACGATGTTATTATTAGAATATATAACATGATGTACTTACACAAAAAAAGCAAAACATTTTATCAAATATTTAAATACATTAAAATTTAATCATACAAAAAATATATTTTTCAACTAAATAATGTTATACGTTTGAGTATCCCATTCTGTCGTAATGCATTCTCAAAGAAAGTTTGTAACCGAAATCACAAGCGGTCTCTTCATATAATGAATAAGTGTGATAAATATTATCACTATACACCGGGGGTGTCATAGATAGAGGATATCCAATAAAGAAAGTCATTATTCTTTTTTTTTAAAAAAATATTACCTTGTTTTTTTTTAGAATGCTTAATTTAAATTGGTTCCATGGTGTTTAAATTAAATGATTTTGAGGGTTGTTTTTACTCTTATTGGTCTAAAGAGCCGACACTAATCCTTTCTGTTAAACACATTTCATTTTGATTCGTATAAAAGTGAAATACATGTTATGTAACTCCTGAGAATTATGTAACAAAAATGTCAGATTAATTGTTATGTTTTGCTTTTCTTTAACCAAGAAAACAAGTACATATCTATTCATATTTTTGTCCACAAGTATAATATATGCAACCAAATATGAAGGATGTCAACTCTTGTGATCTACTCCTGCATAAGTTGCTCAGGCCAAAGTCCTCAACAGCTTTGAAACAGAAATTTTTCTTAGCTAAAATATACGATTTAAGATTTCGAATAGTTTTAAATATAAATAATTTGTTATGTTTTAATTTATCACGCAAAATGTATTAATAATTTTTGTTTATGAGTATGAAATACTTTTTGTCCCATCATGAGACACCTGAATGGAATAACACATGGATTATATTTTTACGTGTTAATTTCAGTAAAATATTTCATTCTTGGTCAATAAAAAAAAACATGAAATAGTTTTTAATACCTGAATGAAATTAATTTAAATGCATTATTATTATTATGCACAAATAAATACTTGAAAAATACATGTGTTGAACGTTTTTCTTTAACTCTAGTCCTTTTACTTTAGAGAAAGGATATCTAAGCAAATACTTTCAACGTATTTGTTAATATTTCTCAATTCTCTGTGAACAAAAACAAAATTGCAAAGTATCAACAAAAGGTGAGTTGGACTTACATTTTGTGAATAAAACAGCAGACATAACTTTTTACGAAGGAAAAACCCTATTTCCTTCAGCATAAATTAAATCCCAAACACATCAAAACATTTGTCGAAAGGGAAAAAAGTAGGCCAAGCACTTTTTAGAAAACTAGGCATCCATTTTAAACCATCGTAACAAAGACAAATAAATAAACGAAAAAGGGAAGTAAAACTATGAAATATCGTTCGGTTTCTTTTTCATAAATCTTACTTTAATGGTGAGAAGAAAATATTTTGAAGAGAATAAAATAAAGTAGAAAAATATGGAATAGAGTCCATGAGATGAGAAAATAAATTTCTGAATAACGGTATTGAAATATTTATTCAAATAATCATCTATGATATGATTTAATGGAAGGACCAAGAAAAAAATTATGCATATCTGATCACAAGTAAGCTTAGAGAATGATTTATGAACTTTTATTTTGGGATGTTTTTTTTTATTTTTAAATGCTTTGATTTTTAACTAAATGCAATACAAAAAATATTGCCCAATCTTATGTAAGTTATTGACTTTTTCATTTGTATATGAGCGTGCGCATTTTCACATTTTATTTTTTGACATACATTCATTTAAAAGTTTCATCATAATTATTTTCAACATTCTGTTTAATGAATAAAAAGCACTTCTTTTGTCTTACACATATACGTAGGAATGCGAATTTGCATTGAATGTACCAGTTTGTTCCGATATCATTGTCATCACTGGGCGAAGCATCTATTTGGTAGAAACTCATTATATTTTCACTAATAAATAGCGTTGGAGAAATGACGCCAGAAGATTTATGCTTTAATTTTAATAGATGATGGTGAGACGCAAGGGAGAATTTGCATTGTAATAGATGCGATTGTGTGATGAAGAGATCAATTTATTGGATGAAAACTTTTATAAATATCTCCTAAGTTAGTTATGTTTCAATTAACTTATGTAAGAAGAATGAGAACTTTCAACTCAAAATATGCTGTCCATAGTATTAAACACACCATATATACCATTATATCTGGCGTACAACGCCTCCCTATACTTTCAAGCTGCATTTTTATCATTTATTCGGTGTAATCACCGTATACAGCGTACAATCTTTCTCCCGAAGATACCTGAAATGTGCGAGTGAAATGTTCTTATGTTTTGAAATTATTTGTTCGAAGTATTATCCTAAGCTTTAAAAAAAATTACATACTTTTAGAACTTCAAAGCTTTAAATTCATAAGTAATATTAGTTCTTTTAAATAAAAAGTATATACATATGCCTAGTTTTTTCATGCTCATTTCCTTAAAAAAATATAGCTATCATCTCTATACCTGATGCATAACAAGCACCCGTAAATTTCGATTGTATTACTTTTCTTTTGTTAAAAAATGCACTTTATACCAGCGGTCGCCAAACGTTTTGACCTCACATACCAGTATATTCATAATTTAAATCCCGCGGACCACTATTGCGATTTTTTAAAGTGTTAAACATATTTATAAAAAAAATTGTGATCCCAAAACACATAAATATACCAAGTTACTAAAATGAAACTATTAATTGTAACCAAATTACAATGACTTTTTTAATAAACCAGAATAAATTAAACACAATAAATTAAAACAGTAAAAACAAAGAAATTTAAAAATGGTTTAAGTATATCAAACTTTTAGCATTATACACTCCTAGTGTAGTGGATGTTCATGTTCTTATTTGAAATAAAGTTATGGCTATTTGGATCCAATACCGTTATGCTATTAAGTAGCGTTTTTATAACTTTTCGCGTTTTGTTATGAATTGAATTATGTTTCAATGCATCTTAAAAAAAAAAAAACTTAACATTATTAGTAAGGAAATTCCACATTTTTCTGGGAAACAGCGAAATTTTCTCGTGGACCACCATTTTGGCAACCTCAGCTTTATACGACGTACTTTACGGTACATACGATATTTACAATAGTATATAATGAATAAATTATTCAAGAACACATCAGTATAAGGTTTGAAATTTAAATCCGAATTAATTCTTTTTAAGTTAGTAAAAAGCTGAAAAACCAAATGAAATTTCAAATAAAATGTAAGAAACCACATGTTGGACCTTCCAAATTCATTCTATTTAGGGCATTAAATAATTTTAATTTTATGTTTATACTTTTGTACGTTTGCTTATTATGCATTTTTATCAATATATTGCTTGGTGTACTTGCCTTCGAAAGTAAAATCTTAGCTTCACTTTGAGGTTTGAATTTTTATACCAAAAACATTTTCTCTTAATCTTGTGTTTCGTACATTAAAGGTACACTCGTTTGCTTATTATATCAAATGAAAATGTTTGCCATTTTCAAAATATATTGCATCATTTATCTTTTATTAATTTACAGTGCAGTTATATAATTTTAAAATAAGCAATGCATTTTATAATTTGTCATTCCTATGATTGGGGCAAAAGGAGAAATAGAACTAACAAATCATTAACAAAAATTAAGAAGTTTTGAAAAACCAATTGAGGAAAGCATTTTTGACGATTAAATTCTGCTTAAAATATTATTTATAGATTATTTATAGATATTTCTCCATAAAATAGTATTTATTACTTTGGATGTAGCTCCCAAAAACTTACAGTTTTAACGCAATGGCATAATAAATAATTATATTATCACAGAGAAAACTTTACACGATTCAATTCAATTCCCTCTTAATGCAGGGAATTCAAAACTTTTTTTTATGCTAAATGTATCTTTCAAGACAAATGTACATGAAATAGTACTGGAAACTTAAACAAAAGGTTTTAAATTCAAAACAAATGAAACAAAATTTACTATCATACATGATCATGTCCATTGCTTGCAGTTAGGTAACAAGGTACGCTTAAGGTATCTGACTACGTTCGGAACCGTGATTTTTCAAAAGCGTATAAATGGATAATATTTATGATATTTAATGCCACTTAGATTAGGAAACGTATATGAAATTGTTTTAAGAATATTAGTACAATAAAAATTATTTAAGTACAGTATTTTAACAAAAAATGAACATAGAATGACCAATTTTCAAAATATTCTTCTTTTGTGAAAAATGCTTCTATCATGATAATATTTTGCTTGTATATAGCTCAGACTTCTCTAAAGAGGCTCAACTAAAATTTTTGAAATATATAACTTAGAAGTTGGTTTATCCATAGTTTACTACAACGGAGGGGAGCAATTTAAAGAAAAAATGCCGATAATTATTTTAATTGGTGGTAATGCTGAAAATATTGTGAATTTTTCAAAATTCTTAGTTCAGATCGTCTGGAGAGATGTATTTACTTTATACAAGCAAAATATTATTATTTTAGAAGCATTTTTTATAAAAGGAGAACATTCTGAAAAAAGATTATTCTAAGTTAATTTTTTGACAGAATATTGTATTTAAATAATAATTTTTTTGTCAAAATATCCTTAAAACAATTTTAAGCATGTATTCTAATCTAAGTGACACTAAATATCATGAAAATTATTCATTCATGCGCATTTTTAAAATCACGGTTCCGAACGTAGTCGGATACCTTAAAAGCAAAATCACGATTAACTACCACATAGCAATATCTCACAGAAAGTTCTAGAACCTTATCCCCATACCGACCGTCAATATACAGCCCCATCTATTTATTTGCAGATAAGGGCAATATCCTAACCAAACCTCCGCCGATACTTTGAGGCTTCCACCGCACAACGCGGTGTGCTTGGTGATGTTTTGGGTCACTTTGCGTATGTCGAGTTCTTTCCATATATATTCTTATCATCTAGCTCCTGGGCAAATCTCGACTCATCCATGAACATAATGTTGACCCAAATAGACAAAATAAAATTTATAGGCTTCTTAGAAAACTTTAGTCATGCTTCAACTCGTGACGAAAAAATTTGAAGAATATAATCCAGTGTTCTCTGTCTCTGTGTATAGTCCATTCATGTGGAATTTTTGGCACAAAGTAGCGGCCGACAGAATACTGTCGAAGTGTACTGAAACGATAGAAGTCTCATGAGTCGACATGATTACAACAAATTTACATTGACATTCCCGAAAAACGTAGCCCTTGGTTGACTAGCCATATGTCTTTGGGCAACTATTTCGCTTATTCGTAATTGTTTTCAAAATCTTCAAGAGACGAAACAATGAACGTCGAAGGAAAAAATAACCAGTCTATAGCTTCAAGGCTTCTCTCCAAACGCTTAGCATTCACAACCTGCCAATTATTTTCTGGAAGCTAAAGAAACCTATTTCTCATGCAACTAATCCACTTTTTCACAATGTTGGTATTTTGCAGAATTACTTTTTTGCATATATCGCTACACGGAATCTTGATTCGTATTTGTAACTTTCATCTACCTCTGTAGCGAATCACATTCTCTCAAATTAACAGTCCAAAATTAACAAATTCCTCTCTGTGTAGTTATATTTTAGCAATGTATATATACAGAAGGTTTTTCACACTTTATAGAAACGATTTCTATAGCTAATTTGTATCAATAAATACCGTATTTTTTGTAGAAACTTGCTTATAGCCATGTTCTTGACAACAGCTCTACTTCGAATTTTTCATGAAGGTAAACTTTTTCTTAGTACATTGATGCAAATTTTACTTCATTCTTCTTAAGCTGTTTTTCAAAGTTTGTTCAGCGTTCTTAGATGCCGTTTTTCTAAGACTCGCTGTCCTTTCTTTATTTAGGTTTGATTTTTTTATCATATGCCTGCAACAATTCTTAAAACTCGCTTACACTTTCGCAAGAGAAATTTTCGGAATCTGCATTTTGAATTGGCTTTAAATTTCACTACGGGATTAATAACTCTTTAAAGACGAAAGATATGAATTTTCCTTTTTCTCCTAAATCTCTTGTTTACGAAACTAGTCTTCAGCAAAAGGGAAATTTATTTCCTTATTATACATGTTGTACATTGTATTAATATCTGAAAAGAAAAAAAAAGGTTTTAAATATTCTGACATATATATAAAGGATGTTTGAATGAATATTAACACATTATTAAATCTGTTTTAATTATACGTTTAAGATGCGGGTGAGAGAACATTTTATAGAAAAGCCTTATCTCATATTCATAACATTCAAAAAGCAATTAGTAAAATATAACTCTTCGTCCTCTTTTTCCTTAAGATGAACCTAAATTCACAATTAATTTATCATGCTCATAAAAGAGCTTTCCGAAGTATTAGTTTTTCTTAATCTCTCTGCCTGTGAAAAAGCTATACAAATTTTTGCCTCAAATTAATCGTGTAACCTCGCTTTTTTTCTGCAGAATCACATTTTATGTTCATGATGTATTGCTTGCCATGTATTATTCGTATAATCAATGGTTAAATATTTAACATCTAATAGTTTAGGAGATTTACAGAGATTATTCATTAATTTACTTTTCTAGAATCATTCTGTACTTTCTGAAATCATACGCGTTTGTTTCCATATTCTTCGGTTTTTTATTCCCTGCATGTATTGCAATTTATTAGAAATTAAGATTTATTTCAACAAAGCAATGAAAAAAAACTATAACTTTTGAGTATTCCCAAAACAATACGACATCTCTATTTGCAGAAAATATTGGTATGTATCGCATTATATTGTAATAATGCTTGGGAAATAGTTAGAGTTACTGTAATCTCTTTGGAATATATATATAATTTTTGCCTTTCTACATCGAATTCTGCTTTATTTTCATTGTTTCTGTTAATTGTTATAAATTACCTTCACGATATTTATTATCACGCGTTATTTATTCTGACAGTCAATTTTCTGAGTGTAAGATATTTATATACATACCAAAGAAGACAACCTTTGCTATAAATTTATAGCTATTATTATCAATGTATGTGATATTTAAATAGAACATATATATTTGTAGCAAACTAATTAAGTATTTCTATTTGTTCACATGGACTTCTCGTTGTTGCTATATTGAGAACATCATATAAAATATTCCTAATTTACAGCACCATTATTGCTTGAGGATGTTTTAAAATTTGCAGTATTTTTATATTGAAGCCTTTGATAAAGTTTGGCGGCTTAAATGTATTCAAAAATTGCAGACCCTGGGTGCGTGCAATAATATGCTTATGTGGATAAGGAACTTCATTTCTCAGCGTTTCTCGGCCGTTCGTTTTGGAAATGCTATTTCCAGTTTTAAACAAAGTGAAACTGGCCTGCCCCAAGGCACTGTGATTAGTCCTATCTTATTTAACATCTTTATTAATGATCTCCCTGATCTCTTGGCATCTGATGGACTGACCAATACGGCTCTATTTGCGGATGACCTTGCCATCTGGTGCAGAACACCAAAGAGGGATCAGTCCAAACTAAATACCATCCTAAATCTGACCCTTGAAAGATTACACCTTTGGTGTATTGAAAATAATATGACTGTAAACCTAAAGAAGACTACTTGTCAGTTCTTCACTTTAAATAGACAACCATTCAGTCCCCAATTGGTTTATAACGGTATGCCTGTTCAACAGAGTGATGTTTCAATTTATTTGGGTTGCGCTCTTGATAACAAATTGAAATGGACTAAACATGCTGAACTTGTTGTTTCTAAGGCAAGAAAGCGACTCTCAATTCTTAAAAGATTGACCGGAGTTAAATGGGGATGCAATAGGGATACCTTAAAAACAACTTACAAGACATATATTCAACCAGTTCTAAATTATTGCAATGAGGTGCTAATCTCTGCTTCAGAGAACGTTAGAAAACTCCTTGACACTTTCCATAACTAAGCCCTTCGCATGATCACTGGCGGAGTTAAAACTACTCTAGTACTTGCCATGCAGTTACTTTGCGACCTTCAGCCATTCACTAATATAATTGAGAAGAATGCTGCTATTCTCTTCAATAGACTTATTAGACTCCCAAATAATTCATTCTGGCGGGACTATGATTCCGATGGAGGACGTAATCTTAAGACTCAAAAGGGCTTTATTCAATGTGTTCGTGAGAACATTCAATATAAAGTCATTAATGATGTGCCCTTTGAATTACTGTCTTTTGCTAACCCACTCGACTACGCAATACTCGACATCAGATTGGACCTTGTTCTGAATGTGAGGAAACGTGACCTAAGTCCAACTGCTCTTCACGCTATAGCTTTGGAAACTATCAATACCCGCTTCCCACCGGAGGAGTGGCTTCACATTTACACAGATGGCTCACTCTTGAACTTTGCCCAAGGTGCTGGCATTGGTGTTTTTAGTCACCTCTTCTCCTTCTATTTACATGCCGGCCCTTTGACAACTCACTTTGATGGTGAGGTTGAGGCGATACATATAGCCCTTCAGCAACTTGCTGTTCGTCTTCCCCCCATTGAAAGAGCTGTAATTCTTTCAGATTCTACTTCTGCCCTTCAGGCTTTGTCCAACTATAATGAGAATAATTGTTTACGTGTGCAGAACTGTAGAGAACTCCTGGGAAAGATAAAAGGAAAGATCGTCTTTCAATGGGTACCATCCCACTGTGGTCTTTGGGGAAATGAGAGGCCTTTTTGGCAAAAAAAAAGGGAACGGGTATCCTTCAGAACTTTCGAAGAGACCTGACACTTCATTCTGCCAAACTGGAAATTAAAAGGATTTTTAGGGAATCATTTCGCCTTACAGCTTCTCGTGTTGCTCGTGATAAGCCTTGGAGTACACTATGTAAGAAATCCCACGATATTCCAAGTTCTCCTCGTGCTGCTGCTGTGGCTAAATTTAGACTTTTAACCGGACATGACTGCCTTTGTGCTCATCTGTTTCGTTTTAATTTAGTGACTTCACCTATCTGCGTTTTGTGTGACACTGGACAAGACATGACTGCCGCTCATTTGGACGAGTGCTCTGCACTGAATGATCTTAACTGCATTGTAAAAAGGTATTGGAGAGCCCGTTGCCTAATGACCTGATGGTCAATGGCCTGGCATTTGTAAAATAAATATTGAAAGATATAACGAACTATAGGCAGACATCCACCAGTTTTAGCTGCAGTAATTTTAATTTTTTTAGGAGGCAATACTCTGTTTAAAAGATTTACCTTATCCACACATTTTAAAAATTCTATTTAAAAGAAGTATATTAAGTTTTGATTCTTATAATTTAAGAATCATGGAAACATTCGCAACAGAAAAAAGTAAAATACTTTTTAAATAATTGAATAGTTTTCTAAATATTAAGAACATTAAAATAGTAAGATAACTTAATATAATGCATAATAAGACAAAAAATTCTCAAAGATAATAACTTTTATTATTGATACATTAGTGCAATGTACTATAAATATCTAATAAAGCACATCAGAGTTAATACTTTTAGCAGCAATATCTTAATCTTACTACGCAATTAAAATATTTACCTTAGAAAAAAGTATATACCATGTGAATACACAAAAGAAACATATTATTGAAATACAAACAATATACATGCTCGTTAAACTTATGTATGATAAAAAATATTTATTAAAATAGAAATACATTGAAACTTTCTGCTTTCAGAAACTAATTGTAAAAATATTTTCCTATTGTGCGTATGTAAATATTTTTAAAATGATGTTTTCCATTACTATGTCTCTTCCAATATGGCTACAAAGTATGGAATGTACTCGCAAAACTGCTGCGAGAACTACAAATGTGTTTTTTCATCCTCTTAACCAAATATATGGCGAAAATGCACATCTAAAAAGTTATTGACTTCTTCATGCATTATGTATGAGCAAATAGATATACAAACTTCCTTTTCTTCTTGCAAGGTCCACTCCTGCAAAAAATATTTTCTTGAAAAAGATTTTGTGATGGCATTTTCTGCATAAAAAATATTAAAAAGTGAAGCATAAAAAAGGGAAATAAACTTAATCTTTTTGAGAATAAATTTGTCTAAATTAATTTTTAAATAGCAAATATCAATATAATTAAATTTAGTAAAATTCATTTTAAATAAGCATAAATTCATTTTTGCAGGCATTTTTATATGTTAATTGCTAAGGAGTCAAATTAATACGGAGTGGTTTTGAAATTATATCTCCTCTAAAAAAGTATTATATAATGATACATGGGAAATAATTTTTTGTATGGTTCCCAATATTAAGCTTTAAGCAAATGTAACTGTAAATACTTATTTGTCTTTTTCTGATATTTCTACAATCTTCTCCTCCCATTAGCTCCTATGTCGCAAACATTGTTTTTGTAGTACACTCATTTTTTTATGACATCATTGGGACATGTAATTGCATCATGGGGTATGCAATGATGCATAATTTTTTTTAAAAAGTGTTTCTGTAGTACTTTTCAATTTTGACTCTCAGTTTTGCAAGCTAATTGTATAGATGTTGTGAGTTTTATTGGAAACCAAAACACTACAAACATACAGGGATGCCGTGAAATAATACATTTTTTTTCATGTCTTACATAATAATATTGAAAAAATGTACGTAATAGAAAATAAAAAAAGTACACAATAGGTAAAATCTAATTTTTTACGTTACAAGGGGAAAAAATAAGTTTTTTTGTTAAATCTCGTCAAAACTATATGTTTTTAATTTGAATTAAAATCCCATTCTTAAAATTAATACTTTGTAACTAAACTTAAAATATAAATACAGGTTGAAGACAACAATTCATTCGTTCTGTTAACGGAATATATTTTGAGTGAGGAAAGAAATGTTTTATTATAGTGTTCTGATTACTATTATAGGGAATAAAACCTATATATCTGACAACTGCATAATGCGCTAGTATTAATTGCAACAAAAAAAAAACGTTTTAAACCAAGATCAATCATTGTTTCTAATTTTGTTCTATACGTATAGATTTTCAATAAATATATTAATTTCATCAGTTTCGTTGCATTTTTGTACACCAGTGCTTCTGAAACTTCCCTTATTGGCGACCCAGTTTTCAGCCATAATTTTTATCGCCACCCTCTTGTACCCTCTTCCACCCTCTTCGTTTGTGGTGCTAAGCTACAATACGATCTTGATTATAAACCGCACAAATTAGCAATATAAGTATTAAATTTTGTATTTGTTACTTTTAAGTAATATTTATTTTAAGCAAATTACTTTTAAGTAATAGGATAATTATTGTTATTTTTCTTTTTTCTAATTTTAAAATTGGTATAAATTGCAAAATGATATTTGATTAAAAATGTATTCCTTCATCATCCATTTCTAAATGTATAAATGTCATTAGAAAAAGAGTCTAGTCTATGTTGCACTCTATCATATCCATCACATTTGGCATTAATATTTAAAGCGAGAAGACTTCAAAATGTTTTAACTCAGGAGAGCAGGCGCGCACTAGATAATAACGTTAATAGTCCCGAGAGGTGACTGAATCACCCCGATGTTTTTTTTCCAATAATTTTTATTGCACACGATAAAAATCACAATTCCAGTGAACAATTTAGCTAAGATAAAATATACTTACCTACTTTCAAGGACTTTTCATATTTTTTTTGATAATTTGATAAAAAATCCATTAAATGTGAACTAAAATGTTTAAAAGGTACGTAACCTTAATAAATGACACGAATCACAGACACTTTTCGCTAACATTACAAGAATGATATTTTTTAAGCAAAACCGTCATACCTTGCTTAAATTATTGTACTTTAGCTATAATTTGGCTTTGAGCCCCACACGACCGCTTCCGTGTTAAGTGTATTCAATATAAAAAATATGGATGTTAATTCTAAAAAAACGAATTGTGTAAAACGTGTATTTCATCATGCTTTACACATTTCAGAATACCCATAAAAATAATTATTGGTCAAGTAATCATTCAAGGACATAAATAATCATACCTACAAGTTCCTAAGTCAAACTATTAAAACGCTGATGACTGACGCAAATCTGCTTGCTGGGTGAAAAGTGAACAAGTCTTGCTTTTCTTTCTACAGATATTGTATAGCATTTCAATAATTATTGTTGCAACTGAAATACAAGCTCTAACTCTTTCGGCGCCTGTTTACGTCATAAGTGTCTCGCCCACAAACGCGCGAACGATTTAAGAATTTTAAGGACTGTAACATTATAATTTTGGATCTTCCGCAAAAAAGATAAGTGTACTCAAGAGGACTATGATAAGGAATACAACGCCTGCGAGTTGTATGAAGACAGATTTATTACGTATGAAATCAAAGTCAAAAATATTCTAGCTAGAAAGGCACAAGGAATGGATGTGCTACGTTTCACAAATCCAGGTACGAAATTCAAACGCCCGAATATTGAGCTACCGACATTCGATGGTAACCCAAGAGACTGGTTAAACTTCTGGACTCCGTTTGAAAAAATACACGATGATGCCAATATCGACGATCGGGATAAATTCCAGTATCTCATACAGAGTACTGCACCTAGGTCAAGTCAAAGAGAAAGTAGTCGCAAGTTTCCCTGCTACGGCAGCTAACTACAAAAAGTCAATAGAATATCTAAAAGAAAGATATTGAAACACCAGTGTTTTGATCCAAGTCTACATTCGGGACTTTTTACACCTGGTCATGGCAAAAAATAAATCGGATCTCTCCTCTCTCTCTATGATAAACTGCAAACCGGAATTCGTGCATTGGACTCCCTCGGTTTGACCAAGGACAAAAAAAAATACGCATACATTCTATCTCCTTTAGTAGAATCGGCATTGCCGGTAGATGTTGTAAAATTATGGGAAAGGCAACGGCATTTGTCAACTGATAAAAACCAAAGTAAGACTGATCTAGATTTATTAATGAAATTTAAAAAGAATGAAGTTGATAGAGAATTTAGAGTTAAAATTGCTAGAGAAATATTTCATCCTGATAAAGTAAATAATAAGAAAAATGAAAATCAATATTCTGAATCTAAAGCTGTTGTATCAACTGCATGTGAATTGTTAACTGCTAATGATAATAGTAAATCCATTGACAATAGTCGTAAATTTAAGAAATTTGATAATTGTATTTTTTGTGATAAATTGCATGCCATCTGAAAGTTGTAATGAAGTGTCTAACATGAATTTAGAATTCAAAAAGGATATTCTTAAGAGAAAAAGTGCCTGTTTTGTGTGCCTTAAACGATTTCACAGGGCAAACCAGTGTAAATCGAGTCATAAATGTCATATATGTAAGAAAATACATTTTGTTATTTTGTGTCCTGATTTACATTCCAATAAGTAGGATACACTCTCATACAGAGAAAATGAAGAAACCAAAATTAGTACTTTAAACCAGTGCTTCTCAAACTTTCAATATTGGCGCCCCCTTTTCAATCACAATTTTTATCGCGCCCCCCTTATACATAATAATTTACTGAATGCAATAATAATGCACTTTTACGATAAAGCAACAATATTTATTATAAACCGTACAAATTCATGACATAAGTATTAAATTTTGTATATGTTACTTTAATCAAAAAAAAAGTTAAGTAATAGGATAATTACTAAGTTATTTTCCTTTCTCTGATTTTTAAATTGGAACATATTACAAAATGTGGTGGTTCCTTAGAAGACAAAATATAGATATCAGCTAAATATAGAAAATGAACTCAGAGGGTCAATTTCTTATCTTAAAACTCCTTTCAAAACTTTGCTCTGTAAGACAAGCCCATGGAAATAGCTAATAATTATTAAACTTGTTCTTAATTTAGTATTAATTAATTAGTCATAAAATACTCTGTGCACCACTCATACATTAAAAGCAGTGTTTCTCAAACTTTCAATACTGGCGACCCAATTTTCAATCATAATTTTTGTCTCGCCCCCTGTACAACAATAATGTATTTACTGCAATAAAAATGCACTTTGAGAGAGAGACGCTAAAGTTACAATACGACCTTAATTATAAACCGTACAAATTAATACGATAAGTATATTAAATTTTGCGTATATTTAACTTTTAAGTAATATGTATTTTAAAAAAAATTACTTAAAATATATATTACTTAGAATTATGTTATTTTTCTTTCTCTAATTTTTAAATTGGAACAGATCGCAAAATGATGTATTTAATTAAAGATTTATTTCCTTCAGCATTCATTTCTCAAAGTACAAATGTCATTAGAAAAATAGTCTAGTCAATGTCGCTCTCTATCATATCCATCACATCTGGCATTATAGGATACGTTTGCGTGAGTCTGGGCAACCTATCGGACGTCTGCGCAAAACATGTAAAAATGCTTTTCCTCGTACAATTCCAGTCAGTTTTGGTCGACTCGATACTCCTATAGCTACCGAATCTAGCTTGAATGTACATTTTTTTAATTTCCACGTTAATTGTAATTCACGGTAATTAAGTATTTACGGCAGTAGATTAAAACAATACCACACATACATTTTTAAGTCGTAAGCAGACATTCGACCGTAATAAAGAATCAACAAGTACACAGATGAACGAGCATGGTTCCGAAAATTAAATCAAGGCGATCTTCTCAAAAATACTTAAATTTTGGATTTACTTCTACTGAAGTAAATGATGGAAAAAAAGCCCCAGCTCGATATGTGTTAAAACTTACAAATCTGTAGAACAACATGTGAAAGTTGTTTTTAAAACATGTAAAATCATTTAGCTATGTTGGCAAAGAATTTTAAAAAGTATTTTCTGGATGAGAACAGCTTGGTAGCAAGTTACGAGTGGATTAGAGATCCATTTCAAGATACTCCAGAAGGGCTCTCAACTTCCAAAGAAAAATCTTCATAGATTTCACATCCAGTGAAAATTAAAAGGCAATTTTGTAATAAATCGCTCTTTGAATTTGGGGTAGAGGTGGATGAGGAATTATCTGTACTGAAAACAAAAGCACTTCGTATACTATTACCATTTTCAACATCCTACCTTTTTCAAACCGGATTTTCTGCAGTGGATGCCTTGAAGACAAAATATTGATCTCAGCTAAATATAGAAAAATAACTCTTTATGTGTCAATTTCTGATATTAAACCTTCCTTTGAAAAACTTTCCTCTACAAGACAAGCCCGTGGAAGTCCCTAATAATTAGTAAACTTGTTCTTAATTTAGTAATAAGATTGATTGATTGAATATTAACGTCGCACTGTTCAGCTGCACGAGGGCTTTTGACGACGGACCACGTAATTTTGAACCATGGTCAAGTGACGTGGATGACACCTGATCTGGCACCCCTCTCTTCTAACTACCACACCAATGGGAAAACGTTTCAACTCTCAACAGATTTAAAGTGCATCGCTGCCCTACACGGCGGGTCTTTAGTGGTACTGGGCTCAAACTCGTGACAAGGCAAGCCACGATCCGATAACTATACCACTCGGCTACCGCGGCCAAATTCGGTAATAAGAAATTATTTATAAAATACCTTCTTCAGTACTGATACATCAAACGTATACTGGCTGAAACACGGACTCTACGCACGAGTTCATTTTTTAAAAAATAAAACATTATTCTTGATATAATCGCTGAACTGTACGGAGAGTAAAACTGTGTGCACGACATTGTATACAAAAATGTAAAATTATTTTTTTAGATAAATGCTATAATTGTAAATAACTGTTTAAAAGAACTGTAATTTTAAACCTCACACAATTAGCATTTAGAATTAATGTTAAATTATGAAAAAGGTTATAAAATTCCGATTAAGAATAATTGTGTTACTTTTTAACATTTAAAGCGAGAAGACTTCAAAATGTTTTAACCCGGGAGCAGGCGCGTACTCGATACTAACATTAATGGTAGTGCGGGGGACTCAGTCACCCCAATCATTTGTTTAGAATTATTTTTACTGTACACGATACAAATCGGAATTCTAGTGAATATTTTAATTTATAGAAAGTATACTTACCTTCCTTCAAGGACTATTCAACTCTTTGATGATTTGAGAAAAAAATCCAATAAAACTGAACTAAAATGATTCAAAAGTACAAGACCATAATAAAGGACGCAAATCAGACACTTTTCAATTATCCTACAGAAATGTTAAATCAATCAATTTTTTTCCAAATATCGCAAAACTCAATCATTTACATTTTCTCTAAGCGAAAAGCAAACGCATAAAAGAGATGGGAGGGAACTAATATTGATAATAACCATACCATAAGATTGAAGGTCAATCAAATGATTAGCAAACGTACTATGCAGTCTGGCTGAAAATTGAATCATGACTTCCTTTTCTTTTTCTACAACTAATGTACAGTATTTAAATAATAATTACAGTGGTGAATTGTTTATCTTCTTAAAATTTTTCTCAGGGTCTGGGTTTCGTTTTTCCTTTTAACGAGTAATATTTTATGTTAAAACGTAATAAAAAAATCTCTCATTGAGGAAATACAGCAAATAAAACAAAATGTTTTTTTTCTTTAATTTGGTTTTGGGATCAAAGATAGCTATTTGATGACGGAAAAAAGCCAGATAATAAACATAAATTATGTCAGTGTTGTTGTGTGCATTTTTTTTATTATGGAATAAAGCATTTTATTTTACTTCTCTTTCCGGTTATTTTTTTAAAAAAAAATCTTTAAATTTTCGATACGCTCGCGCCCCCTTTGTAGGGTCATCGAGCCCGCCCCCAGGGGGCGCGCCCCACACTTTGAGAAACACTGCTTTAAACAGTCATGTGCAACTCTCTGATGTATATTTACAAACTTTCGTTGTAAAATTATGTAATGGTAAAAAGCAAATATTAGTAAGAGCCATATATGATATTGGTAGTTTGAAATCCTAAACATGCAATGATATTGTTCAAAATAAGAATTATGAACCAGTGAGTGAAGTGAATTTAAAACAGTCATTATTTGGTGGTATTGAAACAAATGAAATGTCGTATAAGAATTATGTTATTCAATTGTGTAATGTTGATAATAGTTATAAGTGTAAATTTGAAGTTCTAGGTCAAAATTGTATCTGTTCTGAGGTAAAACAAATACCATCTGGTTCGTGGTTAAAAGAGTTCGAAATGTACGGTATTAAACTCACGGATTTGGAAAATAACACTCTAGAAGTAGATAAGGAAATTAAGTTATTTATTGGTGCTGATATTGGGGAAAAATGTTTACGGGCAAAATTATACCTCTTAAGTCAAACCTGGCTGCAGTACGTACACGCTTAGGCTGGACAGTTATGGGAAAATGTTATGGCAGTGAGCCAAGTGTTGAAACTAAACATTCTCTGCTCATTTCTTCGCTTTTAACTCAAACTCAATGCATCAGTGACCTTTGGAATTTAGATGTACTGGGGATTACGGGGACGGCATATCGCCAAACTGCAAAAGAATTAGAGGAGGAGACTATGAAATATTTTAATGAAACTCTTTGTATAAATGCAGAAGGCAGATATGAATTTGCATTGCCATGGGTAGCAGATGATTTTTCCTTGTCTGAAAATAGAAAATTGGCCGAAAAGGGTTTAATGAGTACAAAAAGGAAATTAATGGCATCAGGAAAATTAGAGGCTTACGGGGAAGTTTTTGAAATCTGGTATTAACGAAAAAATACCACAGGGAGAAATAAATGGAGCGCATTATTTACCGCATAGGCCAGTGATAAAATCAGGCAGCACTACGAGCATAAGGCCTGTATTTAATGCAAGTTCACATGTATTAGGCTCTCTATCTTTAAATGATTGTTTGTCCACTGGACCTAATTTGATGGAAATCATCCCAACGATTCTAAACCGATTTCGTAGGATTTACATTGGTGTTACGTCAATATAGAAAAGGCTTTACTACAAATATCGATTAGAGAAAAGTATCGTGATTATATACGTTTCTTATGGTTGGGGAAAGATGACTTGGAGCGTGTTCAGATGTATAGGCATCGAAGAGTGTTTTTTGGGTTAACATGTAGTCCTTATTTATGGGCTGCTAAACTACAATATCATTTAACTAAGTTAGAAGAAAATTTGAGTTGTACAACTGAAATTCTTAAGACTGCATTTTACGTCGATAACTGTGTAACTAGTTTGGATTCTGAATTAGAAATGCAAAAGTTTATATTAGAATCACAAATAATCATGTTTTCTGGCAATTTCAATTTAAGAGGTTGGAAGTCAAATTTACATACAACTAGGTTATTACAAAAAGGTTAGTTTTAGCTCTAGCGCATCAGGTGTTTGATCCTGTAGGTCTTACGGCACCTGTTACGTTGATCTCAATATTAATTTTGCAAGAAACATGGAACTTACAATTTAGATGGGATGACACTTTTTCAAATGACCTATTAAGAAAACTTAATTCATGGTATCAACAGTTACATTTAATTTCAGATATAAGGATTCCAAGATGGTTTAGCATTTCTCCAAATGTCAAGTTTGTTAGTTTACATCTTTTTTCTGACGCAAGTTAAAAGGCTTTTGCCTCATATATATTTTTAAGAGTTAAAGATAGCAATCAAATAAAAGTTAGTTTAGTACATGCCTGATGTAGAGTTGTATCTAAAACATGTTTTAAAGGCACACATAGTCCTTTATACTTGTGCTGTTTATAGGGCTATTCATTTAGAGTTGATCACTTCCTTGACAACTGAAGCATTTTTTCAATCACAAAAGCGTTTTGCTTCTCGTCGTGGACGACCAACCACCATATATTCTGATAACGGCACGAATTTTAATGGACCAGAGAGATTTCTGCATGCTTTGGATTGGGATAGCATCCTTGCCAGAGTTGCAGAAGAAAAAATTTAGTGGAAGTTTAATCCTTCATCTGGAGGATGGTGGGAGCGCTTAGTGCAAATGACAAAGGCAATCCTACGAAAAAGTCTTGGTCGTGCTGCTCTTAAATACGAAGAGTTAATTACGGTACTTTGTGATTGTTAGAGAGTGATCAACTGCATACCACTCACCAACATGTCAGAAGACGTTGATTATGTTTCTCCCTTAACTCCAGAAATGTTTTTGCGGGAAATCCCTGAATCTGGAGTTCCCGATATTGACACTGTAGATAGAGAGAAATTAAGTAAAAGAGCAAAATATCTACAGAAAATTGGACAACGCAGGTCAAAATTCCGAATCGAATATCTTGGACAATTACGTCAACAGTCCATAAAGAACTATAAAGACAAACCTCTCAGTGTGGGAGAAATTGTTCTGCTAGAAGATAATAGCAAAAAGCATGCATATTGGAATTTAGCACGTGTATTAAAATTAATATCTGATCGTGATGGTCATATAAGACTTGCTCTTATCAAGACAGAACATTCAGAATTCTTACGGCCTGTGCAAAGGTTATTCAGGTTGGAATTGAATAATCCAGTTGGAAAGGGTGATTGATGATTTTTTCGTGTGTGTTCTACAAGTAGTGGTAGAATTGTGAAAACAACTAAACGGCTGTAAAATTTTTGTTCAAAATTACATTGTTTGCAATTGTGTTATGTTTTTTTTTGTTCGTATTTTGTGTTATATAAGTATCGTATTTGTGCTAATTTTTTTTCTAATTTCTTTAAGTATTATAACATTTGTTTGCGCAAGCGCAGCAGCGCGCTGCCTGGACTGCGCATGCCCAGTAATTCTGATGTAACTAAAAAGAGTTGTGAGTAAAAATAAACGCCAGTCCACTAAAAACTGTGTTCTGAGTGAGTGCTGAGTATTCGACGGAGTGAGCCATAGCATTGGTCCGGTAGAATCCGGAGAAAAACCGCGTGTAGTGATGAGTTAAAATTGTGCCGGAAATTGTGTCTGAATACTGAGGGAAGAAACTGAGTTTCCGAAGTATTTTCTGTGTCTTGAGAGTCCAGCGCAATTCATCAGTCGAAGTAAGAGCGATTTCCTTGCTTCTTATTTGATATCAAATTAATGTTATGTGTTAAAATGTCGACAATTAAAAGTCTTAAAAAGGACGAGCTTTTTGCTAGTCGCCGAGGAGCTGGGATTTGACATACCCCAGAATCCAAAAATTATAGTATTAAAAATTTAATTTAGAGTAGTGAAATCTTTTGAAACTGATAAGGAGTTTCTGCAAAGTGTAATTGATGGCGTTTTGGCGGAAAAGGCCGATAAAATTGAACAAGAAAAATTTAAATTAGAGTCTGAAAAGGCCAAGATTGAATTTGAAAAAAAAATTAAATTAGAACAGTTAAAGAAAGAGCTTGAGTTAACTAATGCTAAATGTAAATTGTCCCCTGCGCAAGAGAAAAGTGAACATTTCGAATCTGTCCGATCTGATATTGAAAACTTAATTAAAAGTATCAAAACTCTCACAATACCTGTCCCTTCTAATACAGAAGCCTATAATTTATTTTTTCAATCGCTAGAAAAAGCTTTTAAAACAAAAAATGTGGAGGATAAATTTAAAGCAGAGATTTTATTGAATATGTTGGGAGAAAAGGTGGGAAATTTAATGATTTATGTTAAACAAGAGGAACTGGGTGATTACGAAAAAATCAAGCAGTTAGTGCTAAAACAACTTCAACCAACACCTCGAGTATTACTTAACCAGTTTCGAAGGTCCCAAAAACTACCAAAGGAGAACTATGTTCAGTTTGCTTCTAGAATTGAAGCAATGTTTGATTATTATTGTAAATTAAGAAACGTTAATGAGTTTAATGAATTATGCCAGTTAATTGTTGCCGATCAGATAATTCATTCTCTTGATCAAGAACTGACCAGTTATATTAATTTAAAAATGTGCAAAATTGGTACACACCAGATAAGCTGGGTCGTGAATTAGATTTGTTTATGTCATCTAAAGTTTCAAGTAGAAATGAAATAAATACGGGTTTCCGACAAAATAAATTCTTTAAGAGTGGCGTCGACAGAAAGGGGTTAAAAGGTGTAACGTGTTTTTTTGTCCGATGTCAATGAAACAAAATGTTCATATTGCTGTGAAAATCATGCTATTCCTTTTTGTACAAAATTTAAACAACTTTCCGTTCATGATAGAGTAGAGATAGTTAAAAAACAGCGACTATGCTTTCTGTGTTTAAGAGTAGGTTGTATGGCGTCGAAGTGCAAAGTGAAACCTTGTAAATATGCGCTAAGAGGCACCATGTCTCGTTACATTTCCCCAAACAAAATACGGATTTTCAAACAAGCCATAGTACGTCGAATGCTTTCCATCCATCAACAGAGTCCAGGTTAAATGCGGAAGCACGAGAGAGAATTTAACCCTGCTTTTCCCCCTCTAGAGAGGTTTCGGAGAAAGATAGTAATGCGGTGTTTGCAATTAAACAAAAAGGAACCTCTAGTGTGTTTTTGAGTTCCGTGAAGTGTTTTGTAAAAAGATTCATACGACGAGAAATGGCAAATAAGAGGTCTGCTTGACGTCGTTTATGACAAATCTAATTACGAAAAAATTCGCAGAAAAATTAGGATTAAGAAAAAGAAAAAGTAAATATTCTGGTCATGTGTTTAAATGACTCCTCTGAAAAAATTGCGTAACTACGGAAATCTCGAATTCCGATGGTAGTTATAAAAAGAGAATAAAAATGTTAGTTGTAGATAAAATTACTGATTTAACTCCAGTTAAAAATCTAAATGTGAAAGGATTAATTCCTGAAAATATAAATTTAGCAGATGATTCTTTTTATGTGCCAGGTCCCATTGATTGTTTATTGGGTGCAGAAATTTTTTATGAATTATTGCGTAGTGGGCAAATTCGTTCTGAAAATTCTAATCTTATTTTCCAAAATACTGTGTTTTGGGTTCGTGGCTTCAGGGAGCAATAGTTTTGCAGATACTGAAGCATGGGTTCATTGTGGATTAATTAAAGGAGATTTAAATCAAACTTTAAAAATGTTTTGGGAATTGGAAAACGTTGAGGTAGAGAAACCTAAAAATGAAGAAGCAATTTTTGTGAGGATCACTTCCTAAAAACGCATTCTAGAGATGAGGAGGTCGGTATGTGGTTAAAATGCCCTTAAAAACGAATCAAATTGTTTAGGTGAGTCGAGGGACATCGCTCTAAAACAATTGAATGCGCTGTGGACTCGATTAATCCGAGATCCTCAATATCTTAAGTTGTATAGAGACTTTATACATGAGTATGACCAACTTGGTCACATGAAAGAAGTTGCCGGAGAGCATGACAACTCTGAGGCTGCCTATTATATGCCACACCATGGCGTCCTTTTAAAGAAAAGAGCACAATGAGGGTAGTTTTTAATGCTACCAATCCTACAAGTAATGGGTTATCGTTGAATTCCATACAATACAAATGGAGGACTGGTTCAAAATGACCTGTTTACAATTATGATTAAATTTAGAGAGCATCCTTATGCCTTTACGGCACCGAATGATACTCATCCATGAGAGTCAACAGCCGTTGCTTACAAAGAAAGTCCAGAGGATCCAGTGAAAACCTTTGATATGAAAACAGTCACATATGGCACGGTGAGTGCACCCTTTTTAGCAACGAGAACTATACTACAGTTATCGAGAGAAGAAGAGAAGAACTTTCCTTTGGCTGCACCTGTTCTAAGAGAAAACTTTTATATGGACGACGTTCTTTGCGGCGCTGCGTCTTTAATGGAAGCCAAGGCCTTGAAAAACCAACTTTCCGGCATTTTGAAAAAGGGAGGAATGGAATTGCACTAGTGGGGTAATAGTCATCCGGAACTGGCTTCAAACATCCTCGGAGACTATGAGTTCGAGAATCAATTGAAACCAAGACGTTAGGAGTGTCCAGGAAATCACAAGAGGATTGTTTTATTTTCAAAATTGCAGTGGAGTTAAAAACTCCTATACCAAGAGATGTGTCCTTTCGACAATAGCTAGACTGTTTGATCCATTAGGACTATTAGGTCCAGTAGTTACTCAGCCAAGATCTTCATGCAGAGTCTTTGAAGTCTTAAAATCGACTGGATCGAAGAGTTGCCTTCTGAGAGAGCCAAATAGTGGCATCGTTTCCTAGAGGACTTCAACAGTGTAGTATCTGCATTGGTAGATGAATTGTGCATCCTCAAGCGACAAGGGTAGAGCTTTTTGCTGATGCTTCAGATAAATGTTACGGAGCAGTGATATATTGCCGTTCTCAATCGCCAGATGGTGCAACAACAGTGAAGCTTGTAACAAGTAAAAGCAGAGTAGCACCTGTGAAGAGTGTAACCATGCCGCGACTCGAGCTGTGTGCCGCCGTTCTTCTTGCAAAACTGATGAAAAGAGTTGAGACTGCCTTACAAATGAAAACACCCCGTGTACCTGTGGAGTGACTCGACTATTGTCTTAGCGTGGATCTAGAAGGGAGCCTAACTTGCTTAAAACCTTCTTGGCAAATAGAGTTGCCACAATCCAACACTGATTAACGCAGAGCAATGGCATCATGTTTCTTCGGAACAGAACCCAGCTGACCTCGTTTCAAGAGGTCTCGACCCGTCCAGTCTTCTCAACAACTCTTTGTGGGGATTGGACCTAAGTTTTTAACGACGAAAGATTTTCCGGAAAAGAATACTCTTTCATCAGTGACTGATAATGATGAATTTAACTGTGAATTTAGAAGCAACGCAAAGCACTGTGTTAATTTAAAATCTAACAAACTCAACACACACACATTTATGACTGACCTGTTAAATATAAGTAATAAGTACACTAAAATAATTAGAATGTTAAGTTTTACTTTTAGGTTCATAGCAAATTGCCGAGGAGAAAAGGAGAGGACCTTTTAGTTGTCCAGGAAATCAACCAAGCGGAGTCACCTTAATCATTGTGCAACTACAGGAGTTCAAAAAAGATATAATGAGTTTGACTAATAGAGTGTCTGCAGAAAGTCTTATAAAAAGCTTAAATCCCTTTTTAGATAAAGATGGTGTGTTGAGAGTTGGTGGTAGACTTTGTAATAGTGATTTGAACTTTGAATGCAAATTTCCTGTAATATTACCTTGTAACCAAAAATTAACGAATTTAATTGTAGAATATTTTCACTTAAAATACTTCCATCTAGGTCCACATGCCTTGCAATATCAAGTAAGAAGAGATTTTTAGCTTAGAGGACGTAATGTATGTAGGAAAATAGTACATGATTGTCTTGTATGTTTTAAAGTGAAACCTATAACTTGTGAACAAATAATGGGCAATTTGCGTAAAGAAAGAGTTAGGGGAAAATTTTCCTTTTGATTGCAGTGGGATTGACTTTATTGGACCGTTTTGGATCAAGAGCAACAAACAGTGTAAAAGCAGTTTGCATAAGATATATGTTTCAATTTTTGTGTGTTTGTCACTAAAGCTGTACATGTTGAATTAGTGTCGGATTTTAACAACTCAGACATTTATGCCTCATTAAAGAGATTTATTGCTAGAAGAGGAAGACCCTCTCTAATATTTTCTGATAATGGTAAAACATTTATAGGAGCTAATGCAGAACTCAAGATTGTACAAGTTAGTGATAAATCCTGATCCTGAATTGGCTGGTTTCTTAGTAGGTGAAAATATAAATTGGAAATTTCTCCCTCCCAGAGCCCCAAATTTTGGCGGCTTATGGGAAGCTGGCGTAAAGTCGTTCAAATTTCATTTTAAACGTGAGGCAGGCAATCTAGGTTTACTTATGAAGAGTTTCTAACCATTATGACTCAAATTGAGGGAATTTTGAATTCCCGTTCTCTCACCTCTTTGTCAACGGATATAGACGATTTGTCGGTTTT
Source organism: Trichonephila clavipes (assembly GCA_019973935.1). Taxonomy (NCBI): domain Eukaryota; kingdom Metazoa; phylum Arthropoda; class Arachnida; order Araneae; family Nephilidae; genus Trichonephila; species Trichonephila clavipes. The sequence continues at coordinate 1,471,068 of BMAU01021373.1, read as the reverse complement.
GACACCGGCACACTTTTTAATTGGAAGACCAATTACTTCCATTAATGAACCAAACATTATACATATAGAAACAAATAGATTAAACATATATCAGAGATTAACAAAAATTGTGCAGTCTATATGGAAAAGGTGGAGTAATAATTACTTAAGTAATCTTCAACAGAGATCTAAATGGAAATTTGAAAAGGATAACGCTAGAGTGGGTGATTTAGTCTTTATTAAAGAGGATAACTTAGCAGTCAATAAATGGCTAATGGGCAGATTGATCGAGGTATTTCCTGGAAAGGATAATAGAATTAGGGTTGTAACAATCAAGACTCAACATGGTGTAGTAAAAAAGACCTATTTCTAAAATTTGTATCTTGCCCATGAGAGAATGATTTTTTTCTTTTGTATTACAAGATTTTACTTATTTTTAAGTTATTGTAATTAATCTTTAGTATTGTGTGTATTTTAGTGAATTCTTTCTGATTTATAATTATTTTAATAATGTTACATTTTAATATAACAATATTGTAAGAAGCCATGAAACTTATTGAATGTTGTAACATTGCAATGCCGGGCGGAATGTTTGCGCAAGCGCAACAGCGCTGCCTGGACTGCGCATGCCCAGTAATTCTGATGTAACTAAAAAGAGTTGTGAGTAAAAAATAAACACCAGTCCACTAAAAACTGTGTTCTGAGTGAGTGCTGAGTATTCGATGAGTGAGCCATAACAACATTGAAATGTTTGAAAGTGTTTTGAAATTTTTTTAAAGTTGTTTTTGAAATGTATAAGATGTTTTGAGCGTATTCGTTGTAAAATATCCACTCAAAAGGTGGGAGAATGTGTTGCAACTGAACTTGAACTCTTTCGGCGCCTGTTTACGTCATAAGTATCTCGCCCACGCATGCGATTTCCGCACGCGTGGATGGCGAGAGGAGAAAAAAGATTAACGAGTACGTAAGATGGCGGAGTAAGTTGTGGCAGAAATGTTATGCTGCATTTTTTCCTTTTCAATGTACATACATATAAAGCTGTGATGTGTGTTATTAAAACTAATTTAAAAGCCTATTCAACAGTTTCTTTCTTTTAAGACCTGTACTTACGGTGGTTTAAGTTACACCACAATAATAATAAGAGTGCTGAATTTTGTATCTTCCTAGAATTTTTCTCTGGGTCTGAGGGTTTTTCTGAAACAGTAGTATTTTAGGTTTAAAAAGAAAATGTAATAAAAATCTCTCATCGTGCCATTACAGTAAATCAAACAAAATGGTTTTTTTATTTAGTTATGGGTTCAGATCGTTGATAAGCTCAGACGTATGGAAGTGGAAACTTTTATTTTTGATGAATTATTCGCCAGCTGATATATATAAATTATATCAGTGTAAATGCGTTTTTTTGTATATCAGAAAGTATTTTGTTTACTTTAATCCAGTAAACAAATTTTTTAAACCTTTTATTTCCGTTATGATCGCACCCCCTAGAAGCACACCGCACAGTTTGAGAAACACTGTTGTACACAATTTTATTTAGATAGGCATGTTAAAAAATATTTCATACATTTTACGTTTTATTCTTGCTTGTTCTTACGTTATTTGTTTCAAATTGAATAGATTATTTTAACATTTATTATGAACAAAGATAAACCTTGTTTTATTACAACAGCTCTTAAATATCATTTTATTAGAAATATTGCAACATGAGTCCATAAGTGATGCCATATTTATTTAAAAGCGTATTTGATCGTTAAAAGTCACATTGAAAGTTACTTTACAGATTTTTGTAAAGAACAAAATTTCTAAAACTTGAGTAAAACAATGATAATCATTTATATATCATAGCCAAACAAATTGAAAAAAACATAATATCCGGGGGTTAAGCATTTATAATTCCTAGATTCCACCAATTAACTTTGTAGAAACTTAAATGAAAGAAAAAAATTTTATACTCAAACATAAATATATATTTAGAAATTAACTAAGATTTTAGTGTGTAATGAAAGTGCAGAAATAAATGTCACATAAATAATTTATATGAATGTATAAAACCTCAAATAATTTTCGAAATAAATTTATAGCGGAAATCAGATATTATTATTTTTAAACCCTAATATAATTGATAAATAATGTTACTTTCTGAATAAAACTTATAATAGAAAAGCTATATGTATATAAATATTTTTACTGTAATCAAAATAAAATTTGAAACATCTAATTAAATACTTATAATGTTTTGATTACTTATAATGTCTCAAAAAGTTAAGCCAATTAGTAGTCGAAAATTTTGATTTATTGTAACTACGCACATTTGACAGTGAAGTAATGTGAGCGAACCATTTGATCGAGATATTTCTTTTAAAAATAAAGTCGCAAAAAAGATACTTTCAGATTCTTGTAGAGCATATTTCTTACTTTACAGAAACAAAACAAAAAACCTAAATGTTTGCTATCTGAGGCTTAGAGACGAGAATTACTTTCATCAAAGAAATACTTTACTTTTTGTTAACTTATCTGAACCACTAATGCACTTCAAAATATGAATTAAATCCGTCGCAAAATAAAGCCTAGTGCTAAATTTATATTTAAATTCTTAATATGTGGACCAATTTTGTAAATATACGAAACAGATTATACCGTATATGTAAATTTTCCTAAATTTAGAATTTTGTTCTTTAAATGTTTATGAATTAATACGAGTAGAAGCAAATTGAAATTTAAATTGTGAAAGTGCCTCTTAACCAATTTATTCTGATAGGTCAAAGGAATAATTAAAATTAACAGAAAAATTATTTAAGGGTCCGGGACGCCCATAGGAGCGCATGTTAAATTACGTAAGTTCTTGTACCGTTTTCTCAGAAACTACTCACTTTTTATGAATAAAATTTTTATGATAGGTTATATGTACTATGAAGAACACTTTAACGATGGGTTTTATCTATTTGTTAAAAAGAAATTAATTATGAATTTTTTAAAAAGTTTAAAGGTAATATCTAAAACAGTTTACTAGATATATCTAATTCCCTTCGTTAAAATATGTAAATGTATAAAAAAAAGCGCACTGAAAATTTGATTATTATATAATAAGAAGTTTTTGAGAAAAAGGTACATAAAGTGAAATTTAGAAAACCGACTTTAAAGTAAAAATTTGTAATTTTTTGATCGTTTATTTTTTAGTACTTTGCAGAAGCATATAAAGCCTTTTTTAACTCTCGCTCATACAAAAGACTCTTCTAATCCTTTTTTTTATTATTCTTAACAATTTTGACTTTTTTTGGAATCTCAAGATGCTTTCGTTGAACTACACGAATCTTACGTGCATCTAGTTTTTTGAAGCATGGCACACAGTTATAACTTGGTTCAGTATCAGAATGTTTAAACATCATTATTTTTGCTACATGACTCATACTGAACAGTTCAATAGCCATATTTACCACTAATTTTAAATTTTAATTCCACAAATGTAGATCTTGTAATCATGTGACCATATGGTACTGACTTATTTGGATTCCAAGTCTTTCCATGCAAGCATCTTACTTATAACATAGAATCACCCAGATTTCTAAATTTGGCTTCATTTAATTCATTATCGTATACAGCATGTGTGCATATGTTTATAATCATAATGCCTTTCGTTACATTCAGCTTCTGTCTTTTGAAATTTCCACAAGGCCAATATTATAGTATACCCACTTTACACAGTCCATGTTGAAAGCTCTCGTTTGAACACAGAAGATAAAAATAAACGGCCCAAGCAGCATTTTTCATGCTGTGTAGATCATTAATATTATTTCTAATAGATATACTGTAATATCTTTGATTTTTTTAAATTAAAGTGTCGGTGAGTCGGTTACGACCACTTAGGCCTTTTCTGTCACTTACTTTTTTCCTCCTTGTTTCGCTTTTAGGACTCAAAAGACATACTTTTGGATAAGCCCAATTCAGTCAAATTTTTCCACTTGAACATCATATGGATTCGCGCTCATCAGAAACTTATACAAGCGGAAACACAGGTGCTCCTAGTATAGCTCATTTGATGCGTATCAAGGAGTAGATTTATTTAAAGATAAATAAAAATACTTCTAATAACATCGCATTTCCTTATATTATATATAATTTTAAACAGAAATATTTGAATTTTTTGAAAACACAAAAAAGTGAAAATCGCGATAATTGTTCGAAATTTCATGTGCCGGCCCCCCTTAAATGTTTTATAAGATACGGACATTTTTTTTTGTAATGAATTATATACATGTTAGTTTGACATTAATAGAATAAAAATTAATTAATAACTTAAAAGTCATGTCACAAAACTAAAACGCTCTTAGCGCCTACTTCTATCTAAAATTTCGTGAATTCTTTGCAGGTTGAAACTTCCATCTTGATACACCAACAAGCATATAATGCATACATGCATGGACATATTTTTTAATACCTTGTATCGTAAAAAATCCAGAAAAATTCTAAAAGCTTATTCCTCTTAGTTACATAACTGAAAAAATAGGTAACTGAAGAGAAATAACTAATGTATTTTCATGCCTCATGTATGATTTTCTACATCCTGTGTCTAAGTCATTATTAAAGCTTAATTTATACTTTCGTAAGTTATAATTAAACACAGGCAGCTATCAAGTATGGCCTTGACTCATTAAGAAGAGTCGGAAACCTCTATACGGACAATGTCAAATTGGCTGTTTTAAATGTACCTGCTTGTACATGCTTGGAATTTTTCTTACAATTAAAGTACTCCTTTCTCATTTTACTGAATGAACATTTAGCTAAATTTGAACTTATAAGATATTTTACCAAAATAAGTGAAATTCGATCCATTTTTTACTTAGGAAAAATTGTAAGAAATATATTTTTTAGATTTTTACAAGAAACACATTTTAGTATTTATTAGCCATCATTATAAATATGTCATACAAAACTAAAATACATGTAAAAATTATTTTCCCAGAACGGTACATCGAACATCCAAAATTTACATTTTGAGTTAAATGAACTTTAATGTATAATGCCTTTTTTGTTAAAACATTCCTCCCTCACTCTTCCTTTTATGTGTTTTTTCCTAACTTCCTTTGTTTTTCGTTAACATGAGTATTTAGCCTTTAACAGCCTCTGCTTGTCGAAGCGCTCCATTGCCTGTACCGTGTAATCACCAGACTCAATATTATTGTTTCTCAAAATTTCTGGTTGTGATACATTTCCCATATTAAATGATGAAATTGCTTCATATGTACCCGATAATAGTAGTTCTATTTATACAAATATTTCCTTCGGTACACGAGACCATATTACATTGTTTACACTTTCATTGAGATTTTGGGTACCTCCATGTAAACCCCTTTTTAGCAATTCTGGTTTAAATGTTTTGATTTCCATCATTCAATCAACTTTTAAGCAAAAAGAGAATACTTTGTTTACACTTTTCGTGATTTAAATGGGCGTGGACCAGTTTGAATAATTTTTTAAAAATATGTTTTAAGGGCTTCTAATTACTCTAGATTTTAAATTAAGGTGTTTTTAGAATGGGTAAAATCTATAAAATTTGAAAATGTAAAAATCTCAAAATTGTCATATTGAGAAGATTTTAGGTTTCCAATACACCTTAAGCGTCAAGTATTAACATAATTCTTAAGGTATCCGACTATGTTCGGAACCGTGATTTTGCAAAAGCGCATAAATGGATAGTTTTCATGAGATTTAGTGTCACTTAGATTAGAATACATGTATAAAATTGTTTTAAGGACATTTTGACAAAAAAAAAAATATTTAAATACAGTATTTTGGCAAAGAAAATAACTTAGAATAATCTTTTTTTTTTTCAAAATGTTCTCCTTTTAAGAAAAATGCTTCTATTATAATAATATTTTACCTGTATGTATCTCAGACCTCTCTACAGAGGCTCAACTTGAATTTTTTGAAATATATAACTTAGAAGTGGTTTTATCCTTATTTTATGACAACAGAGAGAAGCAATTTTAAGAAAAAACGCCAATAATTATTTCAAGTGGTGGTAACACTGAAAACAACGTGAATTTTCGAAAAATTCTAGTTGAGTCTCTGTAGAGAGGTCTGAGTTATATACATGCAAAATATTATTATATTAGAAACCATTTTTTACAAAAGGAGAACATTTGGATAAAAATATTATTCTAAGTTAATTTTTTGCCAAAATATTGTATTTAAATAATTTTTTGTCAAAATATCCTTAAAACAATTTTATGCGTGCATTCTATTCTGAGTGACACTAAATATCAGAAAAATTATCCATTTATGCGCTTTTTAAAATCACGATTCTGAACGTAGTTGGATACCTTAAGTCTATTTATTTTTATTACTTGTAACTTATTATCACTTTAAAGTACTATACAGCCTCATGTACTACAAATGTTCTAAAATGTTTGATGATCCCTAATTGGACAGAGTGCTCAAATAAAGGGGTGTCCCAGGATTATAGAAACAAATTTTATAGGAAAGTAGGAGACATGAAAGAGATTGAATTGCATAGCAGTCCATGGTCAAAAACATCCTTTTTCGGCGCTAGATGACGTTGTTCACAAGACTATTGGAGGTAACGGATCTGTATTACCGAAGTCATTTGACCCAAACTCCCATTTTTGACCATTAAATATTCCAGATGATCTCACTCTTGTATCTCTTACTTTCATGCACCTTTCATATTACTCTACCATGACGTTTCCGAAGATGGTTTGCTATGCAAATCTGAATCCTTGTGATGTCCCCTACCTCCCCTTAAAGTTGGAATCGTCCAATAGTGCTGGGACACCCTTTGTATACCAAATCACTTTTTTTCTATATTCCGTTTATACAAAACTTACAACATTTAACTCAATGTTACATTATAATAAAATTAGATATATACTTACTTTTATCTACGTCGTGTTTGATGCGCAAATAAGACTGTGTATAAATCAAATAGATTTCTCTTAATCTTGTCCTGAATCATATCCTGCCTTTTCAAAACAGGAATCAGAAGATAAATTTTAATGCCGAAGAACATTTCTCAAGGATATACCTCTCTTTATTATTTTTATCTTCGATTGATGGATTTTGCCATTATTGAGGATCGTAAGGATGTAGATTTGTAACCTTCATCTCTCTTTCAATGTGTAAGATTATCAAGGGAATTCTTAACTTATTGACCAAGATATATTCTTACTAAAAGGTACTAAAATGTCAACTTAGCTCTGAAAGATAAATGATTTTTTCAAAATAGCTTTATAATCTGGGATATTGTGGGAAATTCTTGATGGTATGTCTAAATCGATTCTTCAGTACTAAAAGTGTTACATTTTTGTTATTTTGATGATTGAAGCAAATACTAAAGACGTCCGATGAATTTAAAATAAAAGTTTTATCTGCGTGTTTTTTAACCATTTTTTTTCGAAATTAATCGAAGTGTAGTGTTTTCTATAATATTATTAATAAGACAAGAAATTTGAAAGCTCAGATAAACATTATCGCGATTCAATCTCATTATACTCTTAATCATATAAAACATATACTTACATCTTTTAAAATATATAAGAATAAGTAAGTTTCCGGCAGGACTAATGACGGTTTCTTTAATTGGTCATGCGTTATTGAGGACGCTGTTTTATGAAAACAAGGGGAATTTTCTACTATAGCTCGTTAATTTCTTTGTAGAGAGCAACATTCTCATCATAAAATCCATTGTACGTTTTTTTTATAATGAGTTTTTGAGACATTTTCATTCACCACATTTATTAAAACCCTTCCTCAAGACATTTTTGAAGAAAGCAGTCGAAATTTTAGAAGTCAGTTTGTAAAATTTATTTGCAGTGGTAAAAAAATCATATCTGCAACACAATTAACCAACATCAATACGGTAAGGGATCTATCATATATGTGTGTGTGTCAAAGGTGGTTTCATTCTCTACACAGCACAGCATTATATGAGATGGATATAACTCGAGATTCTACTATTAATTTTCCGTTTTCGTCAATACATTATGACTAACAATCTCAACGACATCTTCTCGAACATCAAATACTTTTGGAAGTAATTCTAATAAAATATTTGTTAAGTGTTCTTTTGGCTTACTGTCTTCTATGACATATTCTACTACACCTAATGCTTCCATGAAAGAATTTGAAAATAGTACTTCCACTAAATGTATGAAATTTGGGTCACCAGACACTATAAGTTAACTGCAGTAACAACAAACGTAAAATTCAAAGGCTTTTATTATGTCAGCCTAACCTATCCGTCAAATTAAAGAAAGGTTTTCATGTGCACCAATATCTACTTACTGAGGGAGAGAGAAAAAAAGTCACCATTTATATATAATTACAAAGGCATGCTTTGTCAAAGGTGCATCAATTCTTTTTTCCTTCGAATACGTTAATGAAAATTATGAGCAGATACCTCGTTCTAAACATGTGTCTTGCTAAATTTGCAAATAGCATATTGTGAAACAGTGGCCATCAAAATGAAAAATATCTTTTTTTTCTGGGGAACTTCTTTACATAAAAACAATTTATGTTTAATGACAAACTTATTAAAAGAAAGTTTATAAAGCGCATTACAAAGCAAGATTCTCGAGGTGACACTTCAAATGGGTGGCTGGATCTTGGCTTGGACGTTAAAAGTTTAGTTTATTAGTAGTTTATGAACACTTTTTGAATCAATGAATGTTACGATTAACAATTTCAACAATTTATTTAAAAATTTCCCCCTTTTCTGAAAATATATGATGGATTTCTTTCAATAATACATCGATCTCTATTCTGTTGCCTGTCATGAAACCACAAAAGCTTTCAAATCTCAAATCCTGAAAAACACAATTTAAAACACGATTTAGTGCAATTATTTTGCAATAAAGGTATTTGAAAGCTCTATTTTGTAAGTGTACGCAAACTTTAGACGCGGATGGTTTGTGAATATTGAGTGGTCATTCTTGTTTTTTCTCGTGAAGGTGAATTTTTTTGCTGTTGTTTGAATAAGGAAATTTTGAAGAACTGCTGACAAGTACTTTGATTTTGTAAAGCGATATTTTAATAGTAAATATAGCATAAACACGTAAGATGATTGCCTGTACGCAGACTTTCGAAGGCAAGTGTATGCATAAATAAAGATTTAGAGAACGATAAGAGAAAGATCATAAAGGAGAATCACGTGAAAGATATGTGAGTGATCTAATAGCATAATTAAGGATTAAGAAGACGCCAGATTTGAATTTATTTTCTGACAACCGAAACGCAAATGTTGATCTGATGCATAATACTTAATTATTCTAATAAAGAAAATAACTTTTGCTAGATATGTTGATTATATTCATCTATAGGTCCATTTTATCTTTGGCTGGTCACAATAATTATTATGTACATAGCCATTTTCCTAAACGATAACCCTCTAAAGACGAATATTGACCCAATAAATATTTAACAACATTTATTAATCCTACTGAATACTACAGGTTTTTTCATTTTTTTATTTATGTTTCTATGAAATTACTAGTGCTTTAGTTAAATATAAAAAATAACATGAGATTGAAATGCAGAATTCGAGAATCTGAAATATTTCATGTGTTATACATTATATCGATTTAGTATTTTATCTCTTTGCTGTCAATTTAACATATTGTTTCAAAGAATATTAAAAACCCTTTCTTCTATGATAAATATTGCTAACCAGTATATTACAATAACAATCATGAAACATATGAGATGCCATGTCTAAATCACATGAAGAAAGGAAAACATATATTTTTATTATGGTGTATTCAAAAATAGAAAACCGATGACAGAATATTGACTCCTAAAAAGAAAGGAAAGAAGTTCGGTTGCATAAAATTAAATATACATTTATCAGGAGTTTTTAAGAATAAAAAAAATCTGTGAAGGGGAAAAAAGTATAATTTCTTTTCTCACATTGCTGCTGAATTTACATTTTCTTTCGATTTGAAGAATATATATGATTGCTTGTGTGTGTGTGGATTATCGTTCTTTGTAATTTTTATGAGTGCGTGATGTTAAATTTGCACGACCGGGTATGGTGCCTTCGACGTAAAAGGGTGTGGTTTAATAGGTAAGGTTTTTAGAATTATTACGTTTAAAAGAAAACCTTGTTATTGCATTTTTGGTACATTAACCCTTATTGAAATTGGGTTACCTTTTTATCCTGTGTGGCTTACAGGAACATTTAAAAAAAACAGCACTTTATTCAAACTTTAGGTAAATATGAGACATTCATCCCCAAAATAAATTAGGTTGTGATTATAAAAATAAATAAATGCTCCTCTTGCTCAGATATTATTTTGAGTGAGTTAAAAGTAATATTTGCGAAAGGAGCAACATTTCAAATAAATTTAATTCAGTTTTCATTGACTATGCTAAGACAAATACGGATGTTAAATTTATCTTTCATACTGATTTTACCATTATAATTGATAAGGTAAGGTATTATTGTTAAAATATGGTGTGTGAAATATCAACATAGTGGAAAACAATTTATTAAATATTTAACAATACAATAAAATTTAATCGCATGGTAACAAAATAACAAAATAATTCCAGCAAAATTGTTTTGTTCTCTTGAGTTGAGATTACAAAGGGTCCTATTCGCATAAACCAGCGTTTCTCAAACTGTGGGGTGCAGATTGGGGGGGGGGTAGCATCCTACAAGAGGGGTGCGAGTGTATTGAAAAGACGAGACCAAAAGATTATTTTAAAATGTTAATAATTTACTGAAAATAAAAAATACATTCTGTCATAAATGACACTGATATAATGCACTTTTAAATGTATGAGTACTGCACAATTTATTTTATAATTAATTTAAGAGTAAAGGATTTATATAAGTTTAATATAAACCAGTTTACCTATGATCTTAATATATAATTGCCTCCAAAAGTCTGCGTACAAGCAATTATCTTACGTGTTTATGCTATAATTATTATTAAAATATCGCTTAAAAATTCAAAATACTTGTCAGCAATTCTTCAAAATGTTCTATTTCAAACAACAGCAAGAAAAATCACCTTAACGAGAATAAACAAAAATGACCATGAAATAATCACCAACCATCTGCGCAAAAAGTCTATGTACACTTACAAATTAGAGCTTTTAAATATATTTTATTGTAAAATATGTTTTTAAGTAATTATAAGCTTCCTTTATGATTTATTTATGATTTGCAATTTGAAAGCTTTAGTGGTTCTATGGCAGGCAACAGAATATAGATCGATATATTATTGAAAGAAAAATCATCATAGATCTTCAGAAAAGGGGAAATTTTTAAAACAATTATCGAAACTGTTAATACGAGACATTCATTAATTCAAAACGTTTTCATGAAATACAAATCAACTAAAATTTCAGCGTCCAAGACAAGATCCGGCCACCCGTCTGAAGTGTCACCTCGTGAATCTTGCTTTGTAATATGCTCTATAAAAAGATATTCAAGACTGTAAGCTTCACAAGTCACTAAAAGGGTTCCTGAGATATTGTAAAAAGCTTGACTTTAACCCCAATTCGAAGAGAACTGAAAAAGAATGACTATCATGGCCGAGCTGCATTCAAGAAGCCATTCATCTCTCGAGGTAAGAGAGTTAAGAGCCTTTGCAAAAAACCATCTAAATAGGACATATACTTATTAAAAAATGTAATATATTCAATTGAAAACAATTTTTGTAATTTAACATAAAAAAAGAAGAAAAAATATGCCTGCAAAAATTCCTGGATATATCTTCAGAAAGAAAATACTTTTTCGACTATCAAACATGGAGCATAAGGCATAATGTTTGGGGGTGCATTGAAAAACTGTGAAGGGGCTTTATCGTGACTTCTATTAATAAACCTCTTGGGAAATCTTTGGGGCCAGAATGGCAATTCTTTCCAGCCAACCTAAGAAGAGAATGCGATTATGTAGATTAGGATATGTATATATTGGAGCTTTTGTATTTGCATGGAGTTCCCAGAGTTCTAAGAGTTTGATGAGGAGGTCTAATAGTGACAGTAAAATTCTAGGAGAGTTTTACGTGAAGCTCGAAGACGGAAGATTATCCATTTGCTGGATCAAGTGGGATCAAGAATTAGTTTAACAATATAAGAACTGTAGCTGTTCGCTGTGGCATAACGGTAAGAGAATTTATATTAAGTGGTCACAAGGGTTGTTAAATTCCTCTGAAGGTCTGAAAATATAAACAATTTTTAAACAGGTATAATTTCTTTAAATTTAAGCTAAATAATTCGAATCTTTTACACATTACTTATAAAGGAATGGGGCTTCAGAAAAGTATAAAATGTTTAAAATATAATCATAATTTTAAAAATTATAAGCATATGAAAATAAGAAACTTTTCAATAAGAAATATTTATTAAGTTTCACGTCACGCATGCTATTTTCTAAAAGAGTGGGTTTAATTACTAGCTATAAGTTGAATTATAAAGACAAATGTATTCCTAATACTTTGTAGCTACTTTTATATAAATAGAATAATAACTTACATATTTTAATAAATAAAAACTATACATTTTTAAAAAAAATATTTAAAAAATTGCAATATTTTACAAATATTTTGAAATACAAAAGATATATAATACTAAAATTAGGTAGGGTTTAAAGAGTATGATGCATTGTATAATTCTATAAAGTTTTATACATCAGAGGCTAATATTTTAGAAAATAGCGTGCGCAAAGCAAAAAATACTTAATATTTATTATAGAATTTTCATATGCTTATGACTTTTAAAATTATTATTATATTTTAAACATTTTATACTTTTCTGAAGCCCCATTCTATTTTAAACAATTCGTAAAAGATTCGGATCATTTAATTTAAATTTAAAAGTATTATACGCGTTTGAAAATCGTTTATATTTTCAGACCTCTAGAGAAATTTAACACCCCTGAGACCTCTTAAGCTTTAAGACTAGAGCGGATTCTAATAAGTTAGAAAACCATCTATAAATATAGATTCGGTGGTTTATTGTGCTTTTTGTTAGAATTACAGTTTAAGTCTCATCACTTCTGATCCTAAACCTCCTAGATTAGTGTTGTTTTTCTGAATATAATTTAAGATCATAACAAACTAATTTTACTATGGAAGAGTTTGGTGGTCAGTCTTTTATCCCCTCAAACTATGGTTGCGTAGATGATGAAGAGATGATACTCCCAGTCCACGGGGTATCACAAGCATTTCAGCTCTGGTAATGTGGAACCGTGAACACACACACAATTGATTACTTGAAATTTTTGAAGTAAAATATCAGGGCGTATGCCGAGAAACTTGCGGTTAATGATGATTTTTATATTCAGCGGCACAAAAGTACTAAGCAAATGGTACATATTGGGAAGCCATGGCTGTCCTAAAATGTCGCAAACCAATTCCGTAAGCCAACCTAGCCCCCAGACTTAACCACAATACAGCATGTTATACAATACAGATTTACTCCAGTGAATAATCAGGGAAAACGTAATAACATCCAAGGAAATGTTTAAACCTGTCATAGTGGAAGAATGAAACAAAATATCCACACATTAAGCAACTAAGCTAGTTAATTCCTGCCAAATATGTTGAGAGAGTAATAGAAAAAACGGAATAAAAAAGTATATTAGCTTTTAGTTACAATCCATTATTGTAAAGGATTTTTCCAGCGTACGCAGACTTTTGACGCACACGATTTGTGTCATTCTCAATGTATAAATATTTGTATTATTTTATGTAATTTTCAGGTGATTGTTGCTTATACTATTTGAATTTAAGACGTTATAGGAATCAATAAAAACTAGTTTTAATTCAGGAAGACTTCCTTTAATTAGCGATCTTAGCATGAATATGAAAGATGATCGCGTGTACGCAGACTATTATTACATACAAAAATTAACACTTCTCTTGATAATTTTCTACGGTTTCTAATTAATCCGTTAACTCCCAATTAACAGTTACACGATTTGCTTCTCAATGCCACGTAGGTGTGCGTGTGTGATATGTTAGGAAAGAAGGTCGGATAAAATAACGCCTTGGCTAAGCAAGTCTTTTATATACGCCGGTGGCATAGAAGAGGTTTAACTCGTAATTGTAACTTTAACGTCAAAGTATAGTATTATAAAATGCAATACATTGTTATTGTATAAAGCGTGGTTCGATAAAATTATGATTGAATATTGGGTCACAAATATTGAAAGTTTCAGAAGCACTGGCATAAACGGTTAGATTAATTTTATAAATATACACAAGAATACACAGGGATCAATAAATGGAATCCAATAAAGAGATCTATTATTATTTTCAGACGTTGCTACATGATATTTTTAGAATATTTAGTTCAAATTTGTTCCAGATTGCTGAGGTTTCATTTATTTCGAGAGGTGCCTTTGCACTTATTACTCTAAAAATATGTCAATAATAACTTCGGATAACACACGTTTCTCTCTTATGAAAACTCTTCTTTTGATAGCTTTTGAAATTATTATGCCCTGTTCATTTTTTATTCCTACAAAATTCAACTACTCTTTCAATATAGCTCAGAAAAATTTGATAAAAATGTTTATGTTTACTTCAGATATTCCAATATTTTGCTATTCTCATTAAAAATGTTCTGTTTTTTCTTTTAATCCAAGAAGACAAATTAACATCTGTTGAGAATGTAATCCATCATAGCCAACATAGCCGCACAATAACGCCTGGCAAACTAGTCTTGCACATAAGTTGTTTAATCATCTAATCCAAAAATGGGTTCTAATATTAAATAATAAAATACAGCATATTTTTTTATTCGAATAGGCTCTAATGTTTGAAGTTTGAAAGATAAAATAAAAGACAATTGTCAAAAGGTTACTGAGTATTTTCTTGGACTTTTGTAACTGATTCTACATTCTGTCTCAAAAAATAAGCAACAAACAGTATAATTAGTATAACTGGAGAAGAATGAAAGTTGCTTCGATAAAATGAGCGTATGCATCTTGGAGTGAAATCCGCAAGTAGTTCCGCAGTAAAATGTTTGCATAACCATGCAAATAATTCATTGTTCATGCGACAAATAAATGTTTCATTTCAACAGTTGTTACTTATTTCGTTGAATATGGATGTTATATTTTTAATCTTTATATATTTGTTCCAAATATATAAACATTTTCTGGTATACAGCCGGACATATCTATTTTGAACAATTAATGTCTTAGGTTTACCGAGCCTCAAATGTTAATCATTCAGCAATCAGTCACTTTTGGAATCAATGTCAAAATAAATATACAATGTTAGCGAGCATGATGGGATTACAAAGACCCGTGAGGGCCATTATCTGTGTCTACAAACTCAGTGTTATCCGATGAGTTGAACCTGTGTACTGTCTTCGAGCGTCGACATCATAAGGAATATCAATATTCTGATGAAGTGTGCAGATTGCTACATAATTGTCATTTTTATTCCAGATGACAATTAGAGTGCTTTTGACACAATCTCAAGCCAAATACAGTAAGATCTGGATCACATTCCTGACAGAATATACCGCAAAATAAGATTGGAAGTATTTGTCTAATGTGGAAGCTGTGTGTGTGTGTGGTATCATAGCTCGGTAAAATATTTCAGTTTCACTGATTATTAATCTAAGAATTCAATTTTCAATTGAAACCTGGTATTGAAAGGATCCTTGGATTTCCAATTTTCTATCATGTTATTATCTGCGTGGAAAATATTCCCGTTTAATTTCAAAGAAAGAAAAAAAAACCATCTACTTCCCTCTTGGTGATTTTGTGAGTCAATTTGAATGTTTTAAGGTGAATTTGTAAGACCTAAGGTAATCTCTATTCCGTTAATGTTACAATACAGTATTATGTTTGAAATTATTTTAAACTTCTAGATATATATTCCTCAACTTCTGGATAGTTGAATAATACGCCATTAAAAATTTCATTTTGTTTCTTGTTCATGCTAATTTAACTGTTTAAATTCCATTTAATACCGTATAAAATATGTTGTTAAATACATTAAATCCTCAGAAACTAGATAATTTTTTTAAAAGCATTATAATGAATTTGGGGAACATTTTAAAGAATTTTGAGTAATGAAAAGTTTAAACTGAGAAATTTTATGAATATTTTAATTGAACAAATCTAAAATTAGACGTTTCTTAATTCAATATGATCATTAACACTTTCACGTTAGTAAAAACTATGTTTCATTTTTATAACACGCTAATATATTATCTTTAATACATTAAATTCCTTAAATACTAAATGTAATAAACTTTTACAACATGTATAGCTTATGAATATGCATTTATTTATTTATGGGCACCTTGAAATTATGGTTTTCAACGTAAGAAATAGCATTAATATTATTTTTTTTTAAATTTATCTCTCAAGTTCTTAATTAGAATATTAATATGTAAAAATTTGCATACAATTTCATTTTATGAATTCTAATACGTAAACTAATTTATTCAAATATTATTATTAATCTGAAAACATAAATCAACTCAAGTGAAAGCCTTTGAGTTTACGAAAACTTATGGACATCGTAACCTACACATTTATATATTTCTCATATGGAACAACGCATACATATATATAATTTGGGACGTTCAAGAAACTTTCTCAAGTACTATATGTATATTTTAAATTACAAAATGTCATATTATTTTAAAAATAAGCTTATGAAAACCAATTTTGAAAATTAAAAAAATGATTAAAACTGAATTAAAATTATCAACATATATTATTAAGGGGAGTTGGAAACCTCTCTCTATACTGACAATGTTAAATTGGCTGTTTTCGATGTACCTTTTCACAAAATCTGTTTATGTTAAATCTGAAATTTTTCATACTATTAAAGTACACCTCTCTCAATATACTAAAATGAGCTTTTAGCTAATTTTTGAATTTTTTAATAAATTAGGAAATATTTTTTCATACATTGCGAAATTTGACCCATTTTTTACTTAAAAATTTGTAAAATTAAATTTTTGAGTTTTTACAAAAAGCTCATTTTAGTTTATATTAGACATCATTATAAATAATTCATAAAAAATTTACATACCTGTGAACAGTAGTTTCTCAGAAAAGGTACATCGCACATTAAAATTTACATTTTGAGATAAATTGATTTTAATGTATACAGTGAGACTTCTAATCGGCTAGGAAATAAAAAAAATAAAAGGCTCAATTTAAAATAAAAGATACATGTTTTGGTTTATATCAGTCGTTACACTCTTTTAAGCAAAAACAAAGTAATTTGTTTACAATTTTCGCCATTAAAATGGGCGTGGCCCAAATTCAACGATTATTTAAAAATACGTTTTAAGGGCTTCTAAATACCCTAGAGGTTAAAGTAAGGTATTTTTAGAAAGATTAAAATCAATACAACTTGAAAATGGAAAAATCTCAAATTGTGAAAAAATACGATTTTAGCTTTCCAACACCCCTTAAGGGGAACCAGGACATGCTCGAAAGAGTAAAATGCCAAAATTAAGACCCTTTGTTTATGAGACATATATCATTTAAAATTTCCAATAGAGCTTAGATTTTTTATGTCTATAATAAGGATAATTTAATTATTCTGTAGAACTACAAAAAATAACTTTTTAACTTCAAAAGTTTTTTTTTTACTACTTAATTAAAGTAATACATAATTTTTGAGAACTCGTAATATATACTTATGTTTAGGTACCATTTTTTAAAAAAGTATCCTTTTTTATGCAAAATATTTTTACACATATATAAAACAATACATAAAATACAGTGAAACCCTTTTTTTTTAGTAAAATTTTAGTATAGTTTCTTTAAAAAAATTATGAAACTTTGAAATTTGAAATTTTTTATTTTTTTTTTTTTTTTATGCATAAAACAATTTTTAAAAAAATTAGGCACTATTTTAATAGGAAAAAATTAGGTTCACTATATGCATAGGCATCTTGTATAGAAGTATAAAAAATCAGGAATCATACAGTGCAATAGTTTTTTTAAAAAATGTACCTAAATGCAAAAAAATATGCTTTTGAGAAAAAGTGAAAAAACTAAAAAAAACAATATTTTCACATATTATACACTTAATTAGTATTTCCTTGCCTATTTTTATATGACTAATAATAATCCTTAACCATTTTCTAGAGTTACAAAAGTAATTTTAAATTCATATGTTTTTTTTCCCTTTGTTTTAGTTAACATGAACATAATTTTCGAGATCTTGTAATACATATTTTCATGTATAGGTACCATTTCTTACAAAAATATTCTTTGAATATACAAAAAAATTTACAAATATATATAAAGTAACATATTAAACATAATGAATCTGTTTTTTAACTAATTATATTTATATAATTGCATAATTTCTTAAAAATAATCATAAAACCTTAAAATTATGAAAATCTTAATTTTGTTTTTTACATATAAAATCTAATTTTCAAAAAATTAGACACATACTAAAAGATATTTTGTTCACTGTATGCACATGTATCCTGTTTAGATATATAAAAAGGTTTCAAACAATATGCTACAATAGTTTTTTAAAGTGTACCTAAATTTAAAAATATTAAACATTCGAGAAAAAATATAATAAAAACTTAACAAAAAAAATTTCTCTTACATTATTGATTTGATTAATATTTCCTGATTGGTATTAATTTTCTTCATCTAAATTCTGTTTATCCATTTTCCTTTTAAAGACCTTCTTTTATTTCTGGCTTCCAATGGCACTTTATTTACTATACGTTCAGCCTCAAAAATTCGTTTGTTATCAATTATAAGTAAGGCACGTTCCGTGTTGTATCCTGATTTAATGCCCAGAGCTTCAAAGACTTTTATCCTACTTACATATCCATCATTAAAACAAATTACAGCATCCATAACTCCAAATTTCAAAGTTTCAATGCCAACAAAAACTGTTTTAGAATTCGCTCCCAAATACATTTGTTAAAACTTTCATTGGGATTTTGTGTTCTTCCATGAAGGCACTTTTTCAATAAGTCCTTCTCTTCTGTGAGATCCCGAAACACTTTTTTCACTTTCAATAAAATTGACTCGGGTAAAAGAATGCTTGTGAATATAAAATTCCCCGTAACAATGCTACGGTTATAACCGCACCAGCTATCCTCACCAAGAGGACACAAAGCGTGTTGAGGATTATCATACTTAGTTTATGAAATAAATAGCCCATATGGCTCTTTTCACGTCCTCCACAGATGACAAATTTTTACGGATTGCTAGCCCATAATAATGTTGGATTGAGTCCACTTCTTTAAGCGTTAGCCGTCCACGTCCCGAAATATTTTTTCCCATCTGATAGCTTAATGCCTTTGCTCATTTTTAGAATGTTTCTCAGCCTTGTGCCCATACGCTTTTGCACATGGCCAACACATTCTAATTTTTTCAACTTCTGTTCGCCATATACTCTTCATAGTAAGAAATCTTTTTGAGTCCCCATCACCAAGATACTGCGTATAACATGCATGTTTCAGATCGCTGAAATATACTTAATACCCCCCGACATTCCATTCCCCCACTGAATCCTTCGTAATTTTTAGCACAATTTTCACATGGTTTTTTTTTTTTTTACCCTTTGAAGAACAATATTTTGTGAGAGCTTCAAAGTCGATAACCTTTCCGTTCTCAACAGACGTAGCACATACAACCTCCGTTCAATGAAGAATAGCCTCTTTATGCCATATGCCATCCGCAGCCACAGCTATATTTGAATTATTATCATTCGCTATGACTGCTTCGTGAACAGCTGCATTCATCGAGTCTTCACTAATTGTTTTTAAAACATTTAAAAACAAAGAATTATGGCGTTCAAACTTTGCAGGTGGTGGGCAAATTCATGAGCCCACAGAATATTCGAGCAGCAGCTCCACCTTTTTCCAATAACTCTCATTCCATATGTCAATCTTAGGTTAACATCATAACATTTATTTGATATTTTTGATGACATTGTACTATTCTTCACAGTTGTGACAAATTATTTCCAAACTCACAGCTAAACCTCTACGACTTTTTAAATCTTTCTCAGCTCAATTTTCTCTGAAGAACAGCAATATTTACAACATAAGAGATTTTCATAAGGGAAGATAATAAATCCAGTTCAACGATTATGTTTACATTTTGAGAATCTTGTTCTTTTAGCCGGTATTTTAATTTTCTCCTAGAAGCACTTTCCACGGAATTCAAAAGCAATTCTTCAGTCGATTTAGACATTTTATGTTGATTGCTACTATACTTCTGCCAAATTTTTTATTCTTGGCATAATTACTCGTTTAAAAAAGTTAAGATACTTTTAAAATCTTATGAATATTAATAATTATAAGTAAAAAATAAACATTTCTTACGAAAATTAATGTAAAATTAAGTAGTTGTATGCCACAAGAAACTTCGGAATAGACGAACTCGGTTCAAAACATTGCCATAAACCGAAATTTAAAGTAAGAAATTTTGTCACACAGCTTGGAACAATAGCTCACGCACAAGCGTGGCTAAAAAGTAGCGGGTTAACATTCAAACGAAAAAACAATCAAAAAGTTAATATAGATAAAACACAGGGGAAACTACATATTTAAAGTTCAAAGGGGCGTGTCAAAAGGGGCGTGGTCATTTATTTACATTTTTATTTTTTCATATTTTAGGGCTATTTTATTAACAAACATATAAGTATTATACATTTTTAGATTCAGAAAAATAAGCACTATTTTTTAGAAATAAAATTGAAAAATCGATTATTTGAAAGTATATGATGTCCCTGTTCCCTTAAAGGAAAGTTTATGATATACATGATAAAATTCATTTTCAAAATGTAGTTTTTTTGTTATTGTAAAGGGAAAATCTCATTAATGATAATAGTACTAAATAATAGAACAACATTTTAAATTCGATTTTATAAAATTAAAAAATCTTTTATCTCTTGAGAATCATCTGTTATAGTTCTTCTTGCTTCTTTAGTGATAAATAAAAAAAAATTAGTACCTACTTTTGACTGAAATATTCCATTTGTATTTTCTTATTTTCATTCAAATAACATCTTATTTCTAGACATCACCATGCCTAAAATACATGGCATGATTTATGCATTTCCATTAAAGGGTATAACCTCATTTCAACATAAAATAAATGATCCGTTTTCAAACCTTTTGCATTTTTTGCATCAACACACAACTAGTAAAATACCCCCCATCATTTCTTCCACCTTATCAAGTATCTGTTTCCTTCTGGTACTTTCTAGGTTGTCAAATGTATACTCCAGCCGATATCATTTGAAAAGCTATCAGTTTTTTAAAATGATTTTTGCTGTGTTTATTTCAAATCGTTGCATTTTCTGCGCACAGTCCGATTTATGAGAAAGGAAACAGATGGCATTTTCTCTTATTTATTTATCTGTTTTCTTGCAAAGAAGGTATTAAAAAATAATTTTTATAACATTTCCTGTTACTCTTCGAAATTCTTACAATATTTATTGACACAAAACAGTTTTATTTTGAAACATACCATCTGTTTTAAGTCTCTGGTAAGTAATGATTTCTGTGTTTTATTCCTTCTTTGAGAATCAAACAGTTTTTTCTCTGACATTTTTCGTTTTTCTTCGTTATCAATTTACAAAATATTTATACTAGAAATCATTTGCCGATTTTCTGGAGTCATCATTTCGTTTGAATAGATTTGTTTTTCTTAAAGAACCTCAAAAATATATTTGATATTCCTCCTAGTATTTTTTCTCAGAAAAAATAGATGTTATTGTTTATATTGTATACGCACAGTTTTAAGACTTATTAATAGTTGTAAGATTAATTTTTCTTTAAAATAGTTACAGAAAATCTTTACAAATACTGTAGTGTCTAACCACGTTGGCGATGAATTATGGAATGTTGGCGCGAATCGGTGCGTTTATGGAAGCGGGATATTGTGTTTTGGAGAAGAAGGGGATTGAGCCTCGAGCGAGGACGCCAGGGCAGGTTGGACAATCCATTGTGTTTTTGCAAGCGTGGATCGCTTGACCGGAATTTGGTGTCAAAGAATGCTGGTTAAGTTGATGGAGAACCGACGCATGGCACGTGGTCTGCAGTACAAATAATTGAGTTTCTTGGGTGAGGTCTTCACTCGATTGACTATGTTTTGCTTCTGTGGAGTGAGAAACGAGATAATTGTGTTTCTTTGATTGTAGTTAGAATCGATTGAAATAAGCGTTGAAAAGTAGTTTAGAGAAAGTAGTTGCAAGGCATTGCAAATGTAATAGATTTCATTTCATGAAAAATATCACAATTTTTATTTAAATCATTTTTATTATCGATTAATGTTTTTATTATTGGATTGATGTAAGTAAATAACATTCTTAATAAGATTTAATAGAGGAAAAGTGTATAACATTGCAATATGATATACTAATAAGTTTTATCCCTCAGATTTTTCAGGGTTTCTCTTTTTTTTTTTGCAGGCCATGGCTGACTCACTGATTCTCCTCAGGTTGGCCCTATGAGTCACGATGGCTATCCATCGGTTGATTCCCATTAATTTGAGATTCTTTTCAACATCGTCTAATCACCGCGTAGGTGGTCGTTCTCTACGTCTAGTGCCTTTAATTTTCAAAAAAGTTACTTTTTTGGTAGGAAAAGCATCGACATATGTGTACAGAGGGACCAGCATAACTAATACGTGAATGCTTTTATAGTTTTCATAATGTCATTCCCACCATAGTTCCCGATTTTTCTGTAATTTTCTTGATTGTAAAGAATTATCTTGAATAGGACCAAAGATTTTCCTAGAGATTTATCTTTCAAAAATAAACAATTTTTCTTCCTCTACTTTATTGAGTTTACGACATCCACTTCCATACAGAGCAACAAGTCTATTTAAAGTTTTGATTTAAGCGTCCATCGGTCAAATTTTTTTTATCTTAGATTGTCTAGGGAAAGTTATTGTAATTTTCATACATTTGATATACATATCTACAGTTTAATTTCATTGAATATCCCGCACTTTTAAATAAAGTTGAATTACCTTCTGATTTGTGTGTGAAGGACTCCAGATTCTTTAAAAGTGTAAATCCAATTAGAGAAAGCTTAAAATATGTTTTCTTTAAAACCTATTAAAATTGGATTTTCAGTCCTTACTTCATAAAATGTATTTATTCTAGTGTTACCCAACAATAAAAATTTCAGAAAATAACACTTTATTGTTTTTTATTCTGTTTTTATATTTTCTACCTTGTTTTTCACCAAGATACTGCAAAATCAACTATAAAATGACTGAAAGGTAAACAAATTAATTTTTTTCTCCAGAAAAATGACTACCACCATCCCCGACTTTTTTTTCGATTATTTTTATGGGGATACTTAAAAAAATAATTAAATAGACTTAAAGTAGGAACACATTAAGGTCTTCAAAAAGTAATCAAAGAGGAAGTTGTAAAATACCCCTTTAAATGGTCAAACCAGCTATTTTGGCTTGGTCTAAACATTTACGTAAAGTGTACTATGTTAAAGGAATCCACATTGTAAATTTCATGTAAATAACTGAATTCAATAAAAATGTATGATGCTCTGAAATTCATCACATTATTTTTTAATCAACCGATATTTTGGCATACATATATAAAAGTAAAACTTTCTTTTATAAATAAAACAAGTAGGGCATACTGAAATTTAAAATTTTATTCATTAATAATTTTAAATCAGAGTAGAATGACAATAATACCTCGATTTACGTGAACCCGGAATTACGCGATTTTCAGTTCTCGTTGATTCATCGTTTTATTTCAACACTGAAACTCAGGTGGAATCGGTGCCAGAGCTTGGAGTGATTGGTAATGTAATTGAAGAAGTTGTCGGTCTTGCCAGGTAAATAATTTAGAAGTGGATTGTGATGTGACAAACAAGAATTACTGAATTCTAATAATCATTAGCCGGTAACTGATGAACTCATAGAAATACATGAGCAAGAGCAAAACGTTAAAGATCTTGATACTTTAGACTTAGTCCAATCAGAAGTTCAAATGACGGTGTTGGGAATACGTCAGGACTCGATTAAACTGGGAGGAAAAAAGTTTACAAATTTTAGAAAAAAAAAAAGCACATACTCCAGCGTTAAGGATATTTTTTTTAACAAAACAAGGAATAAAAAAAATATTAGCTTACTACGAAGAAATTTATGGGAGAAAAAATATTTGAGCCAGTAGAGAGAGAGATTACTTGGTTGGATTTTTAGAAACATTTTGCATCAAAACAGCTTCGGATTGCATCTTTGTATTTGTGTAATCTAAGAATTTTTTTTTATTAAACACTTTTTTTTTCTAATTATTATCTCTATTGTCTTCGACCCCAACTAAAATTAAATTATAAGTATATAATTATATGCTAAATTATACCCCGACTTGCGCGTTTATTACTCAGTCCCACCTACATCTTAAGTTCGGGATATTGTTGTTATTTAACATTATCAAATCCATCATAATACTTTATTTGTTTTATAAAAAGAAGATTAAATCTCTAAATGCTCTTTTCTCATAAAGTAATTTGCAATGCCGAAAACCTAATTTCATTAGATTAAATGTGTTCAATTGTGAATAATCGTCTCTTATTATTTTATGACTATGCCATGAAGAAAACATAAAAGTTTCATATTCGCTAAACACAGCGTATTCAAATCCAGGATAAACTACCTAGATCAGCACGTTTCTTAAACTGTGAGGCGCGCCCCCTAGAGGGGTCATTGCAAATCTACAAGGTGGTGCGAGCCTATTGAAAAGTCGAGAACAAAAGATAATTTAAAAATTGTTAATTTACTGGAAGTAAACAAACAAAATACATTCTGACATAATAAAAACTAAAATATACATTTACACTGATATATAACACTTATAAATATATCAGTGCTACACAATGTATTTATAATTAATTTAACAATAGTAAGTTAAGAACAAGTTTAATAATTACCAATGACCTCATGGGACTGTCATATAAAAAATTATATACAAAAATTAACACTTATCTTGATTATTGGTACGGTTTATAATTAATCCCTTCACTATCGCTTAAAAGTTACGCAATTCACTTTCCACTGCCAACTGTTTTCCACGTAGATGCACGTGCATAACGTATTGGATTGGAGAAAAGTAACAAGGAAGCAAAAATAATCTGAAAAAAGTAAATCCTTCGTAAACACTGTCAAGGTCCTTTTACTGTATTCCAAGGCCTTTGGAATAATTTTATAGATAGCAGTGCACAGAAAAGATGTCACTTCTAAAAGACGTATATATACGCCCGGAGAAATTAACACTTTGGCTGAGGGAGACGTTTATATAGGCTGTTTGCACTTAATAGGTTAAAGTTGTATCGTAGTTTTAGCATCAAAGTATAGTATTATTGAATTGAATACATTGTTATTGAAGGAGGTCGTGAATATTGAAACTTTTTGAGAAGCTCTGACCTAGATTCAAAACTGCAGAAATATCTGTCCTATTTCTTTTAAAACAAAGTATTTTGTTCTCCATATTATCTAAGTTAAACTTTTTTATGTAGATGGTGGTCGCACATTGCCTTCTCACCACATTTCAAACTATGAAACTTAGAATGAAGATATGAATAACGCAAAATAATAAATGTTTTGCAGTTAGATAAATACCACATGCATAATTCTACCTTAATAAGAAAGTTTTAGTATCAAAGTCGAATTATGTTTCAGCCATTAGCCTTAAGGTATCTAACTATCCTAAAATCTTGATCTTTTTCAAAAACTGGCAATTGTTCTTGTGATTTTATTTTATAGGGCATCCTATTAGCTTGAGAAAAATACCAAGAGTATTATTTTTCATCTCTAAAACAAAAAACTAAAAGTGTTTTAGTAAAAGCAGACGCCATAACTTTACACAAGATGTTAAACTTTAAGATGCTTTTTCTTCTTCGAAAATCTCAAACGGGGACAGCTATTGCTCAAAAAGGTTTGAAAATTACTTGCTGAAATCTTTTATCCATGTTCTGTATAGTATTAGAAGTGTTTTAACCTTCAGATTTATCCATCACTGTTTTATTACAAAATTTGCAGTGCTTTATGTGAATATAATCACTTTTTTTAAAGCAATTTCATATAATAACTAAGATGAAGTGCTCTAGTTTTTGTAAAAATTAAAAATCTCTTATCCAGAAGGTCATTTAGAAACGAAATGGATAGTAATACATCAAAATGGAAAAATTGAGAATTTGTTCATTTACTATTTGTACACGGCGGGCCCCGTTTATGCAATGTTTGTCTACGTTCACCTATTTTTCCCCATTTTAGTAATAATAATTTATTTCACTTCTTAATTTTAGGATTTTTCCCTTAGAATGTACTAAACAAATCTAAAAATCATAAACCAACTTTTTAAAAAAATGTTGCCGTAAGTAGTCGAATACCTTAAAATCATTGGAATGTAAGGCTGATCTATTTGAATCAGTGCTTCTCAAACTTTCAATATTTGCGACCCTATTTTTAATTAGAATTCCCATCACGACCCCACCTCATTGAATATCTATGTATTGAATGTAGAAATAATAATATGTATTGAATGTAGAAATAATATGCACTTTGATGCTAAGGCTTCACTACGACATTAATTATAAACCATACAAATTGCCAATTTCTTTTTAAAAAAATCTTACGCGTATTTCTTTTAAGTAAATTTTTATAAAAGAAAGTTACCTTTAAGTAATATAACAACTATTATGTTACCTTTCAATTTTAACTTTAAATTTGAATAAATTGCAAAATATTCTTAAAATAAATTAAGTATTTATTTTCAGAATCATCTATTTCTGCTAGTACAAATGCCTATAGAAGAATAGTCTCGTCTATGTTGCTGTCAATCGTATATGCATCACAACTGGCATTTTCGCGGATTTCTGGTTAACCTATTAGTCGTCTGCATAACCGTTTTCCTTAGAAAAAATTTGTTCTGTAAAACAAACTCATTGGAGTCAATAGTAATTATTAAACTTGTTCTTACTTTAATATTGATTAATGATTATATCACATATATTGTGAAGTACCGAAACATTTATAAGTATTTAAGTCGGGTAAGCGTATATTTTATTTTGTATTATGTCAGAATCTTCTGCTTTATTTCCTATCAGTAAATTAATTTTTTGTCAAATCTTATTTTCGACTTTTCGATATACTCCCACCCCCCCTTTAGATATATCACGCCTCCTAGGGGACGAGACACACAGTTTGAGAAATGCTGATTTGAATATAAATTAAACAGAGTGAATTCGTATAGAATATTTGCATTACTTTTGTTCAAAGAAATGCTGCTAAATTTAATAATAAAATGAGAAACACATATTTTTCGACGTTTAATAATTGATTTCTCCACGTCCCAAAAACTTCAAGTTTTCAAATACTGAAAGAAATTTGTTCAGAAATCAGTGATCTCCAAGGATAAAGTAACATCCCATTTCTTGGAGAGAGGGCTCCTAAGCTTATAAATCATAAAATCCCAGAAGAGCTTAAGTCATCAAAAGACCAACGGAAGAAGTCAACTTAGAGAGGTCTCCAGGGGATTAAAAAATATCGAATAGAGTCGAAAAAGAAAATGCTACTAACATCTATCGATAAACTAAATTTATTACCCCTCCCCAAAAGACGGAGTTATCTGTCAGCTACTTCATGATAAGAATCTCAAAATTGATTGCATATTCTGCCCTGCAAATATGAATGGCATTGTGTAAGAAAGTTTCGTTAGAAAATAACCCCATCATTCAGGTTATATGAAATGCACTGATTGTGCATTACTTTATTTTATGATTTCCAATCAGTAATTCCTATTTTTTTTAAAAAAAAGCGCCATCCATTATAACAACAATAAAATCCATTAAAATATTTACTATCATTTAAATATATTGGTATAAAAGAAAAATTGAAATAAAAGTTAATATTAAATTTATAAGTACAAAGAATTATTGAAAGTAATCCAATAATGAAAAGAAAATTAATTATACGGAGAAATAGTATAGGTTCTTATCAAAGCTGTTATTTTTCATGGAAATATTAATAATACTCATATTTACCAGTGAATTATAATGGATTTAACAAATGAAGACAATAATTGTCTTAACTTAATATCATGGGACATTTCTAGTATTTTAATTAGACTGATACGTTTAATTATGTTTTGTTGGCACAATCCATTGTATTTTAAGTAGAAGTATGTGTAACAAAAAAGCCGTTGCCTTGTTATTCTTGAAAGCTTAAAAAATATCGCAAAAAAAAAAAAAAGAAATGAAAAAGAAAGAAATTTTTACCAATTTTTTTATTGCAGAAATAAAGTAAATTTTAAGTAATTAAATTAAACACACAGGTAGTCAACGAGGGCTATCGAAAAAAAGCATAAAATAATAAATTAAGTATATACAGTAGAAAAGGATATTATTTTTCACTGATTACAAAATAAAATATTTAATTACAAAAAAAACAAATTGAATATTTTTTGGATTGTTATATACTTGGGAGTCATTAGTATTCATAGAGTAATCATGAAATATGTTCAAGGAAAAATAATTCTACAAAAAATTCACTTCCCATCATGTTTATCACCTAAATATAAATTTTGTTACTTATACACTTATTTACTAATATTTTACTTTTTATACTAATAACTAATTAACTAATTTCAGATTTTTTTTTTACTTCAAAATTATCACTTTTAAATTTTTTAGAACATTTGTTCGAATTATTCCAAAAAATGATTAAAATTAGATTTAAAAGAACACCTTTCAATTGTTTGCTATATTATTAGAATAAATCACCAATGCACGTCCACTTCTAGAGTAGAAAAGGAAACTGAATTCCTGCTGAGCTCATTCCAAGCAGTTTTATAGGTAGATTTCTGAATCTAGCATTGCTGCAGAAAGCCTTGTTCTCCGATTCCCTGAACTGTCGTTTGGTTTACAGGCTAGTAAGTAGAATAATACCTCGTGTTTGCTCATGACTCGTTTATGTGTATTTGATTGCGCTTGCGGTCCGCCTACATTGCATCATAAAAGACGTGATTGTACCTTTAAGTATTCAGTAACGACAAAGGAAGAGCAGTATGGATATGACGTTTCGAAAATAAAAATGGAGATATATTTTCTGTAGCATAATAGAAAAGAACATTATATTCTCGTAAAATATGTGCTTGTAAAAATGTACTTTAAAAATGTTTCCACTGTGAATGGTTGTTTTTTCCCGTATATTTTGGCTTTATATTTAATGTAAACGAATGTCAAATTTTTATGCCATTCCTTTCCAGAGATTATCCTCATATGAATCAGTTTATGTTGAGAGGAGTTTTCACATATGTTACATTAAGTATGATTTATATGTTTGAAAAACAGTATTTTGTATTGCTTAATATATGCAGCATGTATGCATTACTTATTGGAATTATACAGTATATATTCTTTAGCAATATAGACCGAGATAAGCACTTAACATAAAAATAAAACATGTATCATATTCAATGTTATAAATAAAAAAAGATTACGACATTATTACTAAATATAAGCACTTCAAGGGGGAGAACATATTGTTTCACGATTTAAATCCAGTTTTATAGGGAAAAAAACTTTACTCCAAAATCAAAAAAAATGCTTGGTAAAGTTTAGTTAAAATAATAATACAGGGGTGGCCAAGTTCCTATATAGTCCGAGCCATTTTTCAAAATTTGAAATTTTTCGCGAGATGCAATTAAATACCTATTTAAACGGTATGCAATAAAGATAATATTTTTTTACAGAAATCATATTTATTGAAAACATATAAATATGTGTATTGAAATTAAATACTAAAAATTAAAAACATTTTTTTTACTTATATTGATAATTCTGTAAAATTGGGTGAATAATTGTTGACAGCACTTCTCAGTAATTCTTTGAGATGCTGGCTAGCTAATACTGATCGGTATATAAATTTCATGAATTTTAAAGTGAAATAAAATGATTCACATAAGTACGTTGTTTCGAATATTCGAATATTGAAATAATTTGACCAGTAGCCTTTCTTAATTCTGAATACTTCGATTCTGGTACAAATTTCCAAAATTCAGTAATTGACATCGACTTATATTTTAATTTTAGAGATTGATCTTCTTGCACCTCTATTAATTATAATTCTCAAGATGCTTTTTGGGGCATAATTATATTGGAAATGGACAAATCACGTTGAATTATGTTAATTTAAAAGGGATTAAAAAATCAAGAGACGATTTAAAATAGTTCAAATCTTGAAATCTATTTTGGAACTTGTCAATATTCTCCTTCTAGCCTTTTTATATACTCTTTTATTTTTTTCTTTAATATTGGAACAAATATTTTTAATTCGAAGAAAATGACAAAATGTTTCATTTTTAATGTCCCTTTGAAAAAGTAGTAATCTAGTTTGAAAACTAAATTTACACTGTGAAAGGTAAAATATTATTTTATCTTTTCCTTTCAATTGTAAATTCAGTGTTTGCAAATGTTCCATGACATCAGTCAAAACATTAAGCCTTGTAACCACTCGTCATTGTGTAATTCTGAATGGGTCATTTCCCTTTCTTTTAGAAATACAGTTACC
Source organism: Trichonephila clavipes (assembly GCA_019973935.1). Classification (NCBI taxonomy): domain Eukaryota; kingdom Metazoa; phylum Arthropoda; class Arachnida; order Araneae; family Nephilidae; genus Trichonephila; species Trichonephila clavipes. The sequence goes on along the minus strand of BMAU01021373.1, from coordinate 1,440,545 downwards.
GTATCAAACAAATCTACAAATAGATTTAATACGTTGTTGTTAGATAACCATCTAACAATACAAAATAAATTGATGTCATTTTGAAGATCTCTGTCCTTGAATTCTTCAAGAAAATTTTTTAATTGTCAATGATTTTTTACATTGGTGTGAATGTTATTTACAATGTATAACACTATTTTATTAGCATGCATCAGGGTATTTTAAGCATTTTGTAACGAGATGTTTTTGGTGAAATATGCAGTAAATTTGTATGAATTGTGAAATTTGAGTATCATCTCTTAAAAGCCGAATAAGACTGTTTTTTTACCAAGCATTGCTGCAGCTCGATCAGTTGCAATGCTTATAAGTTTATTAAGAGACATATCAAAAGTTTTCTTTATGGAATCCAGTGCATTTTTTATATCGACACCGCGGGTTAACTCTTGAAGCGCTACTAAATCTAATAATTATTCTTTATTAACGATTCAAGGGAAACAAAACGAACGAAAACTGCCAATTGCAGAAAATCCTCGATACCTGTCGATTCATCAAGAGGACTAAGCTGAATGAAATGCAGTTCTTCAAATCGTTTTTTTAAAATTTTATTCAAGAGATGTATTAGTTGCAGTTATGCGTCTTTTGGTTCTGTGTCTCGAGATGGGAATTTGTGAAACAATTTGTGCAATGCTGCATTATTTGGATCTAAGACTTTAGGTACATCTTCCAATTTTTTTTTAATAAACTCCCCCACTCCATACGGGCGTTTTACACGAATAATATTCCAGACAATAACAAAATTGTTTTCTGCCACATTATGACGTCGTCGATTGTTGTGAATCCCCATCCTTCGATTCACGATAAGTTTTATAACTTCACCAGCTGTTAAATGACCAGTGCAAATCACTATGGGGCCAGTTTTTATTGTTTGAACTCGGATAGGAGCGCCGACACCCAGACTGACTGTCATAATAGTGAAACGTGAACCGACGCCTATATTGACAATAGAAGCTTTTATTAAAATGAATCCTGTCGTCTCTTCTGGTGTCGAGAGAATGGGAGAATAGAAACAGGAGGTGTGATGGACAAGTGTGTCCAGAAGTTGGACAAGGAATTATGGCGCCTTGGTCAAGACGGCCCGGGTGTGTGTTTGGGTGTTACGGACAAATAGGACTAGGGGCGGCCGATAGAGACTTTGGTGGCAGGGATGAGGGGTGTGTTGTGGTACCACCTCTGGTGTTTAAAAAGGTTTTTTTTATCAGGATACGTGGAGAGAAAAAGTCCTGCCCTGGATCAAGAGAATAGGAGAGGAGAACCCTGGTTGGAACGGACTGGAAGAGAGCCCTGGCCGTAGGGAACTTCAGGAGAGCGCTAAAGAAAGAGACTTGGTCTGAGATTAGAGTGAAAAGGAAGGAAAGACAATAAACGCCGGTGGCGTTGAATAATAGGAGAGATAGACTGAATGCACCGGCTTTGCGTATGAACTGTAAATTTTTGCTTGACTAACAAATTGTTTAGCAAATAAACAATCCATTTAATTTCAAAGTAGGCTGTGACAATTTATTTATGGTTAGCTACTAACCGCGATACAACCTTATTAGCTTGATGGCTAAAGGTAATCCAAATTGACTGTTATTTATAGAAATTTGATTTTAAACAAGCAAGTTTATCTGGTATAATTTTGGAATTTGGTGGATACTGATTAGAAAACTTAGGTTTATTGGTTACATAATGTCGACGTAAATTGCTAGCTTTATATTTTTTTATCGTAGCACAAAATGCGTTTCCATTATTGTCAATAAAAAGAGAAATTCTCCTCTCACTCATTATTAAAACTTCTATTTTCTTGCTCGTATTTTCTTTTTTTTATTTTTGTTCTCTGTCGTCATATTTTTAAAACAACTAGAAATAAATAAAGAAATTTAGGGAATACAAGCTTTGTCATATTTAAACAATAACAACATGTGTTGCATACTGTGAAACAAATTATAGTTAACTTACCAAAAATTCCAGATTACGAATTATATCCGTAGCAAGAGTGATACAAATTGTTTCCTCCAGATCACAATGTCAAATGTCCGTCGAAATGAAAGTTTAGTAATTCAAAATCGGTGTGGAGTTGGTTGGTTATGGACCATTAGCCCCCTGTTTATGCTCGTGTGCGCAGTTTTTGATGAGTTATATCATTCTTTAACTTGGAGGAAAGAGAAATATATTACAACGTTTCACTTAGTCTTTCATATGTGTTGTCAGTAATTTAAAAGACATTTTGAAAAATATACGGAACGGAAATAAATTTTTAAAATATAATAACACAAAAATGAGAAAAGAGAACTCAAGTACATTTATCGAGATCCACAAATAATTCTACAAAGGGCCTCAGGTTGCCCCCTCCCCTGTAATAATACTTAAGATGGCAGAGATATTTTTCAAAATGCTTTAAGAAGCTTCATGCACAATTATTAGTTCAGGTGTCTTATATCTTTGTGGTAAGTTTCAGGTCATAGCGTAAAAGTCTTTACTTTAAATATTTTAAAATATTGACACAAAACCAACTTCAAAATAGTTATTTTGGCTAGCAGCGCGTGGATACTCTCTCGAAGCACTGCTGATAGCGATATTTTTTTACAATTATTCGCATGGCTTCCCACTGAGCTATTTTTACCTCAGGTGATGACACAAAATGACGTCCCTGCAAAATTTTAGCAATGATGGAAATAAATAAAAAAAAAGCTCGAGAAACTAAATCTGGTGAATAAACGTGATGAGGAAGCACTTTAGAATTCGTTTTGGACAGAAACTGTTAATAATATTGGTGCAGGTGCAATCTCATGCGGAATTTACTATTGTTCACTTTGTCGCATCTGAAGCTATTTACGACGAATGGACATCCTCAAACGACTTAAAATGAGTAGATAATACTCCTGGTCAACTATTCTGTCCTTAGCAATAAATTCTTAACAAAAGATTTCAATAGAATCAAAAATACTTTAATCATATCTCTTATGGCTCACTCCGTCGAATACTCAGCACTCAATTTAAACACAGTTTTTAGTGGACTGGTATTTATTTTTTACTCACAACTCTTTTTACAGTTACATCAGAATTACTGGGCATGCGCAGTCCAGGCAGCGCTGTTGCGCTTGCGCAAACATTCCGCCCGGCATTGCAATGTTACAACATTCAATAAGTTTCATGGCTTTTTACAATATTGGTATATTAAAATGTAACACTATTAAAATAATTATAAATCAGAAAGAATTCACTAAAATACACACAATACTAAAAGATTAATTACAATAACTTAAAAATAAGCAAAATCTTGTAATACAAAAAGAAAAAAATCATTCTCTCATGGTCAAGATACAAATTTTAGAAATAAGTCTTTTTACTACTTTTACGCTGTTTGTTGCTCTTGATCCAAAACGGTCTAATAAAGTCAATCCCACTGCAATCAAAAGGAAAATTTTCCCTAACTCTTTCTTTACGCAAATTGCCCATTATTTGTTCACAAGTTATAGGTTTCACTTTAAAACATACAAGACAATCATGTACTATTTTCCTACATACATTACGTCCTCTAAGAGGCCAAAATCTCTGTCTTACTTGATATTGCAAGGCATGTGGACCTAGATGGAAGTATTTTAAGTGAAAATATTCTACAATTAAATTCGTTAATTTTTGGTTACAAGGTAATATTACAGGAAATTTGCATTCAAAGTTCAAATCACTATTACAAAGTCTACCACCAACTCTCAACACACCATCTTTATCTAAAAAGGGATTTAAGCTTTTTATGACTTTTTGCAGACACTCTATTATTTTCTTTCAAACTCATTATATCTCTTTTGAACTCCTATAGTTGCACAATCCTGATTAAGGTGACCTCCGCTTGGTTGATTTCCTGGACATCTAAAGGTCCTCTCCTTTTTTCTCCTCGGCAATTTGCTATGAACCTAAAAATAAAACTTAACATTCTAATTATTTTAGTGTACTTATTACTTATATTTAACAGGTCAGTCATAAATGTGTGTGTGTGTGTGTTGAGTTTGTTAGATTTAAATTAACACAGTGCTCTGCGTTACTTTTAAATTCACAGTTAAATTCATCATTATCAGTCACTGATGAAAGGGTATTCCTTTCCGGAAAATCTTTCGTCGCTAAAAACTTTGGTCCATTCTACCACAAAGAGTTGTTGAGAAGACTAGACGGGTCGAGACCTCTTGAAACGAGGTCAGCTGGGTTCTGTTCCGAAGAAACATGATGCCACTGTTCTGCGTTAGTCAGGTGTTGGATTGTGGCAACTCTATTTGTCACGAAGGTTTTAAGCAAGTTAGGCTCCTTCTGGATCCACGCTAAGACAATAGTCGAATCACTCCACAGGTACACGGGGGGTGTTTTCATTTTTGTAAGGCAGTCTCAACTCTTTTCATCAGTTTTGCAAGAAGAACGGCGGCACACAGCTCGAGTCGCGGCATTGTGACACTCTTCACAGGTGCTACTCTGCTTTTACTGTTACAAGCTTCACTGTTGTTGCACCATCTGGCGATTAAGAACGGCAATGAAGCACCCATCTGTAAAATAGTTGTATAGGTAGAAAAAATAGTTGTATATGTATAAAAAATATTTGAGATCCGAAAGTTCAAATTAAAAAATATCTAAAATCCAAAACTTCAAACTAAAAACCCAGCATATTCACAAATGAACAGCGTAAATCACCAAAAAAAAAAAAAAAAAAAAAAAACTCAACCAAAGAGCATTTTATCATGAACACAATCCATATCCACAGAACGACCCCCTCATACCCAACATATCAATTACCACACCTATATTTTGCTCATAACACCTACTAATTCCATGCCAATCCAAACGATTCATAATCTAACACTAGTGTTTAAACACTTGGCATTAGATGCAAACCAGACCGCCTGGAAAAATCTTGCTTGATTGGTCATAAGCGTATATATATATATATATATATATATATATATGCATTCTTCCTTTTTTCAAAAAATGATTTGGCCTAAATAAAGTGTAGTCGGTTACTCCCTCTACGGCGTCGTTTTTTATAAGCGGATGCTTTTATTGACTGGTGATTGAACGAAATGACGCTTGTAGAGCTGAGAATAAATATCAAATTTGTAGAAAGTATTTTTTGTAGAGTGATACGGGGAATTATGATATGTTGAAGCATACATATATGTGCATCAGTGGTACATTATTGCGAAAGCATGGCTTTGAATGACATTGAAGTTTCAGGGAAGGCAGGGAATGCGTCGAAAACGATGAACGTTCTGGACGCCTGCAGGCTTCCCACATCACTGAAAACATTGGAAAGGTTTCTGCGGCGGTACGTAAGAATAGACTTTAAGTAATGGAGGTGGGAAAACAAAAACATTTGTTTTGCCACATCTTCCTCACTTCCCTGATTTAGCCCCTTGAGATTTCAGAATATTTTTAGAACTGACACGTCACTTTCTGGGTCGACGATTCCAATCTGCCGATGAAATTGAAAACTCACTTTCGGCTGAATAACGGAACACGGCTAAAAAGGAATTTCAAAAATATTTCGATGACCTTTGCAAGCGATGGTAAAAGTGTGCTGTTACTCAAATGTCTGTTTTCGAAGAAGAATGTGTTTCAACAATATAATTGGTAATATTTTTTAAGTTATAGACTCAGTCCGGGAGCTTACCTCGTACATATATATACGTAAATATAAATTTGCTTTATTTAAATGTATCTTATTTAAATATAGTTTGTATAATCTCCGTTGTACACATTCACACACACACATTATGAGCTATCAAAAAATATATTTCTCACGGTTACGTAATGCGCGAAATTCATACGAATACCTTTAACTAAGAAATAGGCAAACAGAAAATATAAAAATATGTTTAAAGATACAGACAAATTTTACCAATCATCTAACACGTAGAGGAGACCGAGGCAAGATGAAGGGTGGGGTAAGATAACGAATGTCTTAATTTTTCCGTTTTCCGCTAGGAGCAGGATCAACCGAACACTATTGGTTCCCCTATTGGTCGTTCGTTAAACAATAGTATAGACAAGGTCAAATCGCCATTTTTGTGTTATTTGTGAAGCTTTGATTGTTTATAGCTGTCCTGATGTAACTTTTTGCATGTGTAAATAAGCTCTGCTACGGATACAGCAAAAATATATCATTTATCTTTAATATTTATGAGTAACTTTGTTTAAATACTACATATTACCTACAACGAATAAATGCCAATTAATCGGCTTTCTTCATGGAAATGGAACGGAATATTTTTAAACAGGCAGTCTGGGGTAAGACAACGGGGCCAAGATGACGAGCTCATCATCTTGCCCCGTGTTTCGGAATTTATTAAACGTACTATGTTGTCTATTCTATTAAATCCTGTAACACTTGTTTGTGTTTTTGTCCGCTCGACCTTGTGCAAAGTTTTGTGACCTCTCTTCTACGGCTATGGGGTGCATCAGATCGGGGAATGTGTCTTTCGAAAGGGGGTGACCAGAGGAAGATATTTTTACCATCCGCTAACAACTTTATGGTCACTCACCCAGGACAAATCATCATAGACAAAAATGTTGGTGAGCATTTGAGCACCTCTTACTTCAGAGCAGCTATAGTTGGAAATGCCGTTAAAGGCAGTGGTTCTCAAACTGTGAGGTGCCCCCCCTTGGGGGCCATGATAACCCTACGAGGGGGGCGAGCATGTTGAAAAGTCGAAAACAAAAGATTATTTTTAAAAGTTATTAATTTACTGAAAGTAAACGAACAAAATATAAATTCTGACATAATAAAAAATAAAATACTCATTTACACTGATCTAATACACTTATAAATATATCAGTATAGTGCAATGTATTTTATAATTAGTTTAACAGTACTATGTTTTGAGCAAGTTTAATAATTACCAGTGAACCCATGGGCTTGTTATATAAAAAATTAAAAACAAAGATCGACACTTATCATGAAAGTCTGTACGGTTTAGAATTAATATCTTACACGACGATTAAAAATTACGCGATTCGCTCCTAAATGTCACCGTTTAACACGTAGGCGAGCATGTGTGATGCATTGGAGGGGGGCGGAGATAAAAGTAATAAACAAGCAAATCCTCTAATTTATGGATAGCAGTCCACAGAAAATATCTTTCTTCGTAAAGACGTGTATATACGTCCGGAACTATTAACACACTGGCTGAGCGAGACAGTTATATACACCAGTAGTAGTTACGGGGTTAAAGTCGTATTATAGATTTAACGTCAAAGTATAGTATTATTGAATTCAAAACTTTGTTATTGTATGGGGGGCGCGATGAAAATTATGACTGTATATTGGGTCGCCTATATTGAAAGTTTGAGAAGCACTGCGTTAAAGGGTTTTAAAAAGTGGGATTGAGACTCATAATCCTCTCGTGTTTAGCGAATATGACTTTGCTGCTTCAAACGCTACAAACTAGGATGTTGTTGGCGAGGAAACAGAATAATTGTGCTAATCCTCAGACACTGGTAGTAGAAAACTAACATATAAATCCTCCAGAAGAACCTGAACTTACGGTAAATGCTATTTATGATGCACCAAAGAACCCTGAAATTGTTTTATTTCAAACCATTGCCTAAAGCAACACAATGTGAGAAAAAAAAGGAAAAAAAAACAAAAAGTGAGCTCAAGCATTCTTAGAAGCACATCCATCAAAGAAATGTTAGAACAAAGTTAAAAGCAGAAGGAAGAACAAAAAACTTTAAAAAACAGAGAAGAGAAGCCCGTGAAGCTAAAAATGGAGTAAAAAAAACTCAAACTAAATTCCTGTAGGCCTAAGTCTATAAAATCCAGTCCAAACTGTCCAGTTGCATCAACTTCATAGGATGGTGATATAAGATGTTCTGCTTGTGAAGAAGAAAATTGTGACCCTACAACAGAAGAGTTGATTCAGTGCTGTAAACTTCAAGAGTGGTGGCATGAGGAATGTTCCAACTATGAAAATGGCATTTTTATTGGTGACTATTGTTAGCTGCACAACTAAACACTTCAACATTACGTTACAGCACAATATGCTTAGTTTGATACTTTGTAAGATGTAAAAACACAGTTATTTTTGTTAAATAATGTAACATATTCAAAAGATAAAATCTGTTCTATCTTTCTCAGTGTTGTCATCTTGCCTCAGTACTGGAGCAAGATGACAATTTGTTAAGGTTCTTAAAAAAATTATCCTTTTTTTTATTTGAAAAATTAAATGGTAATGTATTTAATACTACAAGGGACTACTCTAACACTTCATGTAAAAATAATTTTTTATCCTTAAAAATAAATTAATAAACAACATAAACTCTTTACATAGTCATCTTATCCCGGTCTCCCTTACTTTGTTTACTTTGTTGGGATCAAAAGGGATAATGTGAGTTAGCAGTGTAACATGTGTGACGTCTCACGCGTCTTTTCTTTAACAAGTCCTTTGGGTTCTTTGGGCCAGAATTAATGGCAACTCTTTTCCAACCAAATCCAAGAAGTGAAGTGTGAGTAAAAGATGCAAATGAACAAACTTTTAAATATAGGATCTTAGAGAAAGCGGGATGGCAATGTAGGGTAAGGTTTGATAAGTAACGTTAGTTTGTGGTAGTTCATGGTTATTAGAGTTCGTGGTTCAAGTCTGAATGAGTTTTGTGTAACCTAAATTCAAATTATTAGTGATCGAATAGAAGGAATCAGCCAAGTTGCATACCATTGCATACAAAGACAAGATTGATCGTTACTCCAAGCTGTAATAAGGTAGTATTGATTATTTAATATTAGAATTGGAGATTAGGCGGTTCGTTTATTGATAGTGATCTGTATTAGATTTATTGCGTGTTGCGTATTTTTACCATCGTAGATTCTCTCATATTAATTATTATAATTTAATTTGTTAAAGGTTTAAGTTGAATATCTTAATAAAGTCCTATTAAGATAATGTTTTATCCTAGTTCTTTCGTTAATCCTACACCTCTAGCTCCCGCTGATACTTCGAGAGTTCTTCTTCCAAGGGGAGGAACATCCCACATGTTCAGAAGAAATATTAGGTGAACACTGATTCTCTCGTATGAACTCGTATTGTTCAATTGAATGCAAGCCGTTTTTAAAATAAGGGATTGTAAGAGGAACAAGTATATATATATATATATACACGTATATGTGTGTTTTACCATCAAAGTATGAAAAAAGGTCATAATAAGGCTATTATATCAATGACGTACTTTACTAGAAAATTTAGTGAGAGTTCCATTAAAAAAATTTATTCAAAATACGTAAATGAAAAGGTAACATGTACCAAAAACATTTTTTTTACTAAGGAAAACAAAGTTTTCATGTAAAAAAATTATAAATAAACAATTTCTTGCAACATGGTGGGCTTGAATAACATTTTGAATTACATTTCATCACATTTTTTACACAAGGTCAATTATTAATTTGGGACTATAATATTTAATATATATATATATATATATATATATATATATATATATATATATATATATATATATATATATGTGTGTGTGTGTGTGTGTGTGTGTGATTTGTGTGTATTAGAAAAAGAAATAAAATTTAAGTAAAAATAGGTAAATTGAAGTTTTAAACGGTTTAAATTGAAAAGTATACAGAAAACATTTGGAACAATTTTCCATTGAAAGTTTTTATTTTTCTTAGGAAAAACTGAAAAAGAAATGTATTATCAGTATGAGAGAGAGAGAGAGAGAGGAATATTTAGAACAATGGATTTGAAGAAATATCTTTTCTTGTGATGGTTTTCCATTTTCTATTTGACAGTCAATTTTATTTTTAATTCTGATGAATGAATTTAGTCAGTTTTTCATTCAGCAAATTTCATTTTGCAAAATACTTAGGCTTCAAAAAGAAGCTTATTTTTTGAAACGTTTTTTTTATGGATTGATTTCAAATGTTGAACCAGTTATGAAATTATATGTATGAGCTGGTTAATTTCTTAATGTATTAGCTAATAATATTAAAAAAAATACTTATCATTATTTATATTTATAAATTGAAATTACTTTAATAATAATAATAATAAACTCCCTACAAAAATATTATAAAATTATTTATTTTTTTCCTTTTTGAGAGTTTTATTTATTTATTTTTAACCTTACATTAAATTACAAAACATAAAAATGTGTTTATTGTCTATATGTTTAAGAGCATGTTTTTCAAAAATTCAATACTATTTGCTGCTTACGTTTGGAAAGTGTTTTATGCGTTATTCTTTGTGTGATATTTTCTTCAACACCTTTGCAATTCAAATTAATATTATAATCTTAAGATATTTTTATTCGTTCCCACAATATTTCTCCAAAGATAAACAAAGTGCAAAATATCGATATGAGGTGGCTATTTTCAAAACGCTATATTTTTTATTAAAGTTTAGTTTAGTAAAAAATGTTTTATTTATACCTTATTTCCTGTAATGTGTGATGTTATGTATTTTACTGTGTAATGGAGTTGTGTTTGGCTCAGAAAATTGATGTTTACTCTGGAATTCTTTAACGACGCTTATTTTCTTTTAAGGCCCGAGTCATTGAAAATGAAAAGAAACTTACCACCACTTCCATTTTTATTGATGCATTGTACCCACAAAGAAGAAATTTCTAAACAAATTATAAGGGTGAAAATAATTATGTCAATATGCAAACACAACAATAGTTATAGTTATTTAAACACTTGTTAGAGATGTACATCAATTTAGTATGTGTTGCTCTTTTACTTTTACTTTACATACGTTGATGAAAAAAAAGTATATTTATGATGAAAAACTTGGAGAAAGAAATTTTACAATGATTTTTTAACCACATCTCTAGCTAATGGAAACATTTTTCATAAAATACAAAGCATGCCATTTATTTTATTTTAAGAAATAGTAATAATTAGATTAAAATTCAAAATACATCCATTTCATGTAGATAGTTCGTTAGCTAAATGGTTCTTCGCTTTACAATATTATTATAAGAACTTAAATGAGTTAACACATACATGGGGTTACATTAGTTGAATTAAGGAACATTTTTTTATACGAGGGCAATTCGGAAAAAACCTTCGAATAGCTGTAAAAAACAAATCAGGATAGAGGGAAAAAATGTATTTACATATCAAAGATACAAAACTCATCTATTTTCACAAAGCCTCACCTCCCCATTTTTCAAACCCTTGTCATACTAGTTTAACAATTATTTCTGTATAAAAAGCAGCCGCCTGCGATTTAATCCAATGTGTCACAGCATTTGTAAGTTCCACATCGTAAGTGAAATGATGTCCCCAAAAGTGTTCTGAAAGTTGGAAGACAGTAAAATTACGGAGAAAACGAATTTTTTCATGTATTTATTTGATGAGATCAGATGTCATCACATACGACACTCCTCTGCATGATTCCGGAGGTTTGTTCTTCAATCCTTGAAAAAGTGTATTCATTGTCCCATTACATCCTCACTAATAATGTTTGGACCGTATATGACACACAATTTACGGTGGATTTCCTGCGCTGACAGTTTTTTTTTGGTTATAAGAAATCTTATTCCTCGTAGCTCACATTTCGAGGGATTTTCTACGGCGGCACACATTTTGTCATTTTATAACTAGCAGACTCTAGTTCCTACAACACTCACTCGCCGACTGGACGCTTACCACATCAGAGGTTGCTTGTGCATTCGATTCAGGGTGCTCCGAATGAAACTTCCAGCGACAAGTGGGTAGTTTCTGATTTGCCCTCGTATATATTTTAACAATATCATAAGTAATTTTTTTTCATCAATTCTATTATTACTATGTGATATAAAATAATCTAACGAGTATAAAGCTAATTGAAAATATTATTTTTCTAAATACACACGCACTCGCACACAAAAAAAAAAACAAGAAAAAGCATTTTTTAATCAAAAAAATTTTATATATATATATATATATATATATATATTAAAATATATTAATGTAAAAATTATTTTTAATTTCAAACTTGTTTCTCAGATACTCATAAGAAACAAATAGATTTATAAGGAGTTGCTATTGAATAATTCCAAGAATAGAATATTGATAATACTTAATTTCTGAAGAACACAAGTAATAACAAAAAACAATATACCTATTTATAGAAAAATTGTCTGTAAACTTCCATAATTTGGAAATGTAGACCAGTGAACTTTAGTTGATTAACTTAATAAGTACATAGTCAAAACGTTTGGAGAAATCTAAATATTTTAATTCCTAACATCATCATACAGTTGTTTTATCGTCACATCCATCGGTAGACAGTTCTAATTTATATAAATATTGCGTCAACTTTTGCTTCTTTTTAATCCTTTAAAGCAAAGATTTACTGAATAATATGTTAGAACACAAAAGAAAGCAACAGTTTCTAAGAGTTAATGATGTAATAAAATAGAAAATAATAAAACTTGAGGAAGAAACAAGTAAATTACAAGCAAATTTGGCTTGCCCAAATGGCGCGAAATAATCTCCAACCTTTGTATCCCTCATTAGTTTCTAAAATTATCTCGAGTTTCGAACAAAAGGAGTGTGAAAGAAGATTTACTTTCGCCGAGTATGCATCATTAATTAGTAATTTCCTTCGCAGTCTTTGAAGTCGAGAGTTTGAAAATTTATGACGTATTTCGAGACTTTATATTAAATTGGATTTTTGAAGAACTTGTTTTGTTTGGGATAAAAAAAGACTTTGGAAATTATTTCGTATTTACAATGTGTTCTTGAAGCTAATCAGCTCTTTGAAAATTTTGGCAAGTAAATTAGTCTTGGGTATGAAATGAGTGCATTGTTTTAACTTTAAAGTATAAGTGTAAAATTTATACGTTGTGCAAACATATTTCTGAGGTGTTGTGATAAATATCATTATATATTTTAAAAAGAAAATTGAGGTGTATATCTGTGTAATGAAATTACATAATTTGATTTTCCCTTTTCATGAAAATTAAAAACAAGGTTAAAAAGTATTAGTTTTGGTAAAATTTATACAGAAAATTATTGAATAGCTTGCTTATTTATTGTTACAGTAAGCGTTTGTATATTTAAATAGTTTTATTTAAAAATACTTTCAAGGAACTCTTACAAGAACTATTATACGACAGAAAATTATGTCTTTGTAGTAGTACGATAACTTTTCTGTGTTATTGCGCCATTTCTCTGTACTAATAGTGGTTGGTCCTAAATCTCAGTGTCGGTGCATCGGCATGGTGTCGTGTCTTGTAGGCGAATTAGTAAGCAACGAGAGAGAGAGATTGAAAGAAAAGCGTTTGTTGAGCGAAGAATGAATAACAAATTTTGGTTTTGCTTAGGAGTGAAGCATGTGTGCTGCTGGGATACAATACCACAAACGCAAGCTTTTCAGGGACATTGATGTTTCAGAGAAAACAGGGGAAGTGTCAAAGACGTTGGACGACCTGGATGTCCGCAGATTTCCATCACCGCTGAGAACCGCGGAAAGGTTTCTGTGATGTTACGTAAGAAGAGGCTTCAAACAATGGCGCAAATAGAAGAACCAGTTAGGATATCCGAGACCACATGGGAACGGATACTTCTAAGAATACTAAGGAATTCCACATGGGAACGGATACTTAGAATCTCATTATGCATAGGGTATGTCAACACATCGTTCTTCACTTGTTAAACGAAGACCAAAAGGAAATTCTAATGGAAATGGTGGGAAACTCAATCTCGGCAGTTGACAAAAGTCCTCCCCTACTTGACTGAATTGTTACTGGAGACGAGAAATGGGATTTTTCCTTCTATCCGCAATCCAAGAGAGCATCAGCAACTTGGAAATCCCCACAATCATCGATTTGAATATGCAGAGGAAGTTAAAAGTGCATCGCAAGCTGAATTAAAGGACATGACTAAAAATGTACTCCAGAAATGTTTCGACGATCTTTACAAGGGATGGCAAAAGTGGGTTGTTGCTCAAGGGTCTTATTCGAAGGAGGATGTGTTTCAGCAATTTAATTAGTAATATTTTTTTAAGTAATAGACTCAGTCCATGAACTTTTGAATCCTACCTCGTATTTTACTTTTCTTAGGAAGAATATCAACATTCTGTATTAATTTAAATCAAATTACGTAAAAAAAGACATTGCTATTATAAATATAGACATAAAAATTAAGTTAGTTCTATTTATTAATCCTAGTTTATGCTTTGAAGAAACTTATTAGCTACGAGTATAGATCCCCAAAAAAGGTTGCAATTCGAATAAAAAATATTTATTAACAATAGGTACAGAATACAAAAGGGAATTATGAGGCATATGTGCCTATCACTTTTCAACATAATCACCTAGTTAACTTAGGAATTTACCAGAACGCAGAACAAACTTGTTTAAACCATCTTGGTCGAAATCAGGTCGTAGTCCATTGAGTCAGGTCTCGGGATATGTTTTTACAACACAGTCTTGGAATATCGCAGCACATCAGAAACGATACGCTACATGCTACCATAGCTCAGTCCTAGTTTTGACGAGATTTCCCGCAGAGTTACCCGTCGATCATTTTGAATCTCATTTCGTCAATTCATGCCGGGTTGATGTCTGTCGTTGAAGAACTTAACCAGCCGTTTCCTGTCATACTGCTGTTTTCGACATGTTGTCTTCCTGATTGAAAAGAGTAACATTTCACTACATGTTATTTGCTCATAGAAGATGTGGACACATTTTTTGCCCATAAAAATCGAATCACGGCTCGCACTTCCAAATGAGACTAATTTCTTAAAAGTCTTCCCATTTCAATCGTCCAGAACCGTCTGAGATCTTTCACTACCTACCCACAAACACCAACATTAAAAAGTAACGCAATTTGTCTCCACTTTGGAGAAACAAAATTTCTCCAATTTATGTATTTTTCAAACGCTGCGGCTTGTATCTTTTTTTTGGAGGGGAGGGGGAAACCATCAACTTTTACATAGGCAAAATCGCATTACTACGGAAACAATTCTCTTTAAAAGAGAATGTTTTGAAAATATATAATTTCTTCTTAATATTTTGTCAACAAAAACGCTTTTATTTCGTTTTGTATTGTAATAATATTTTTTAAACAGTTGTATATGTATGTAGTGGGTGGGCTGGTCAGTAATGGCACGTCGTCTATGAATAATTATAATTTAATTCCTCGTAACTGTTTACATACTATTTACATAGAGTTCAGTTCGTCATTAAATGTTTTCCATCTTTAATGTCTTTCAATGGATTATAACAGTCACGAAGCGTTATTGTCTTTGTTTTTCGTCTTTACAACACGGCGTCTTCTTTCATTCAGCATCGTAGTCGTAGTGCTTCTAACAACTGGCAGGCTCCCAAAACACGGAGAATGTTCGTCAGCATGTGCAAAAGAGTTAATGGTGTGGCTTCGAAATAGCGGCCGTTACCACATGTATTTTATAATTTATGGGATACTAAATTTAAGCAAAAAAATCATTTAATCCTCCGTTAAGCGTGCGAATCAGTCAGATGCATAATAAAAATATTTTTAGAGTCACGTCCACATGGTGAGTGGAACACGCTGCCCTTCTTCTTCTATCTTTCTTTCATAACTCTTACTAAGGTTCAGCGAAGTGGGCTCTGTCGACCGTCTTACATTTTGGGCGGAAGGTTCTTTGAATCTAATAGATGCAGCACGCCCAACAACGTTATTTTTTAATGTTGTTAAAATCTTTCGTAAATTTTCATGTTTTTCAGTAACATTGAGTGCAGTTGTCAGTTTTATACTAATATAACTCGAAGCACAAATATATTTGCAATTTTTTCAAGTCGTTTCTTTTCTGCTGGGAATTAAGACGTACCTGAAAGATGCCACGCGAAGATTACCTGAATGTAACATTCATGTGTCCCGTTCATTACGATTAAGGGTTAAAAAACATCTGATGAACAACACCTTGTTCAAAACTAAGAACCCAAGATAAACAACACCAAGATCTTTGAAAGCCAATTACTGTTCTTATCAGAAAAACAAACAAAAAAGATGATTATCAAAATGTTGTTGTGTAAAATGCGAAAACCTCCTGTGTCTTGAACATTATAAGATGATTTGTAAAAACTGCAACAAATGATCTCAACAGTTAAATAGATAGTGGCGATAGTGATAACTAGCCACAACCTCTCTGAAGTGTTTTTTGTTTAAATTGAAAATTCTAATTATACCTCAAGGATTATATAATGACGTGTGCAGCATACGCATGTACTTAACGGAGTCATGTTTGTGCAAAAATAATTTGTTACGAAATGCTTTTACTATTAAGTAGTTTTTTATTATTGTTTATAGAAGTAATTAGTTTTGTTCATTGAGATGGTTAACAAAAAATGCTTCAATTTTTCTAATTTTTTTTTAATTTAATTTTCCAATATACGAATTAATTAGTGAACTTTTTTTTTACTTTTTGGGGCCACATTCCTGTTTTTTTCCCTTCAAATCTTTTAACACATATTGTGTAACATATTTTATATGTATCCTTTAATCTTATAGCCGTTCAATGATTGGGTGCAACAGCTAGATAGGTACTTCTATCTGTTAGCTATTGCCGTAAAATCCGGCGTATAACGTGCACTGTTAACACAAGAAAACAAGATCGAAATTTACGGGCGTGCGTTATACGCCGGGTATAAAAATAAGATCATTAAAAATAAAAAGAGAGATCAGCATACAAAAAAATTAGACTGCTAACTAAATAGGAATACTGTTTATTTAAAAGAAACTACATACTTTATGAACTTAAGGAGTTGCAGTTCTAGAGGTATACTACTTTTTCAAAAACCTGGGATAATACTTCAAACAAATGACTTCAATTTATAGGAGAATTACTCACGTACATTTCAGGTTTCTTTACAAAACTGGGGGTGCGCGTTATACGGCGGATATATTACAAAACTAAATAATGCAACTTGAAAGTATAGCTCCGCGTTATACGCTGAATTTTACGGTACTTCGTTAACAATCCATTATTTTAATAGGTATAATGCTATAGATAATGCTGAAATTAAGAGTTTCACAGTAAAAAACATTGCGTCTTATGGCAATAATTTATATATTATGTTACGCTTTAATGTCAAATACCACCAGTAAAATGATTAAATCGTCAAACGTAAGTATGTGATGTATCTGAGAGATACCACGCGCCTAGGGATATAACTTCTGGAAGTGCGCCTAATGAACGGTTAAGTACTTTTGCTTTTTTTTGTTGCTGTTTCGAACGTAATTGGATATCTAAAGTGTAAAACTCGCTTCAAAACTAATTTTTACTTTAAAAAAGTGGAAATGATTGAAATTTGAAGTATTTGAGAAACATGTTTAGTAATCAAACTTATATTAATAAGAACTTCACTAAAATGATAATTTAGTTTTTAGACCACATCAACACTAAATTAAACTTTTTTTCATTGCAAAGTATTAATGCTTGAAATTATTTTTAATTAAATCTACAGCAACGTGCTATTCACGAGATCTGTCCTCTTTAACTCTGTTTTTTTTCCGACCAGTCAAATTGGTACTTTAAGTTGGAGCAACGCTTTTATTCTTCTTTTCCGAAAAAACTATAAATTGTATGGGTTTCCATCAGCGAGGGAGGTGTTTGTGGACCATATTGTTACATATTGATTTCTGTCAGAGTATCTGTTACCGGGAAAGTATGAAATTCGGTATTGTATAGCCCAAAACCAGCCGGCAATGTATGAAATAATTCCTATTTCACACATTGCCTAGGGATTCTATAGAATGCCTAATTAGAAACCGGCAAAGTATGAAATACATCACCAACTCTTTTCGAATATTGCGTGGCTAGACACGAGACTTTTAATGCTTGACTCAGGCTCAGAGTTTGTCTGTTGCAAACACAATTGCGGCTTGCTTGGGAGCGTCAAAATATTTAATTTTACTTAAACTATTTCAACAAAAATTGTTTTTTTTTTCCTGTGCTGCTGGAAAATGAAGGAGCAAACTGTGGTGTTGGAGAAAGAGTCATTATGTATAGCAGAAGGCGGCAACATAAGGCACACGTGCCAGTGAATTATCAGTGACACTTTGCACTACTTAACAACTTTGTCAATCAAGGCACTACTGTGTGGTAAGTTGACTCATATTTGTAGGTTGGCTTGACTTGCCACAGATAAAAGGATGCCGATCCCTGGTCTAGAGACAAAAAACAACTATTCGACGACGAGATGGCCAAAATTCGAGTTAATGCTGCTAAAACAGTGTTTTTTTTATTTGAATTACTAGAAATTAACAACTGATGCACAAAATACCACTATGACTACTAAGAAGAACCCAGGGACTATTGGTTGCTGAATAGCTATGATTTATGTTTGTGAAAAATAAACTCATTTAACCTGTTAAAGAAGACACATATGTACCATACAGTAGATGTTCCAAACCCCCAGTCCGTGGTTCCAGTGGTATCGGCTACTCAAGGAGCATTACATTATTTCTATTTTATTTACTGGGATGTATTTCTCTCTTGTTTGTGCGACTTTCCATGGAAGTCTATAATTGATGTAAAATCAATTTATATTCACTTTTTGGTGCAAAGGAATTTTTTTCTGAAAGCATGTTTAAACACAATTAAATTATTAAATTAAAACAATTTAAAATGTAAATAATCAACGTCCTGATCCTCTGCGGGTCGCGGTAAAATTATCAAACGTTGACATGTCCGGAAGATAAAAACCTTGTGACGCACTGCTATATAGTATTACATCAATGATTCTAAGGACGTGATAGAATTCTTAAAAACTTTTAACTAAATACAAAAATGCTACAAGTTATAATATTGAACAATACATCAACCTTTGTGAACCTTGCCAGAAAAAACCAAAAATTTTTACAAAATTATTGCTGTGTAACGTGTGAGTGTGTGACTTTTTTCCGAATACCAATATATTGACACTTGTAATGAGTGGGAAAGTTTCTATCGTCTTGGAATTTCTGAAGGAATTTTAAAACAAGTACATTTTTTCACAATTACAATTTTTGGTGCCCTCAGAATTGGATCAGAATTAAAGGTATACCTGACCACAAATTTCCTCTCCTGTCAGTTGCAATTTCTCAGTCCAATAAAAACGGTAAAGAACTCTTCAAATGTATGTATAAAACAAAGTACGAACATAAAAATAGCTTTTGCGTGAAAAATTATATGAAAAGTAATCCAAAATGTCATTCAAGCTTACCATGTTGCAACAAGTAGGTTAATTTTAATTTCTTAATTTTTATATGAAAATATTGTTTTCCTAATAAGAAAGACATAAATTTTCTTTCATACAGCTTTCATTTTCCTTTACGTATTTTGAATATTTTTTTCAGTGGCACTCTCATTATTTTGTCAAAATAATGTTTGTTTTTTCAGGAATGTTCATCATTGATATAATAGTCTTATTATGACCTTATTTTATACTTTGCCTAAATAGGTTTGGTTATTCTATAGAATGCCTAGGCATTCTTTACAATGCCTAGGCATTCTTTACAATGTCTAGGCAATGTATGTAATAAATCTCATATTTCATACTTTGCCTAAAAACGTCTGCCATTCTATACAATACCTAGTCATTCTATAGAATGCCGGCATTTCATACTTTGTCGTTAACATATCCTAAAGAAACATTGCCATATTAAAGTTTTGGAGCTGTGCGATTCTCTTGTTTTTGACTAGGCTGTAGTTCTACAATCTCTGACAATAAAGTCCGTTGAATAGCCCTTTAACATTAACATAAATGAAATATTAACGAAAATTACCTTAATATCCCTTAAAATATTCACCTCCCATAACTATGCACCTCTGAGACCTGCTATACATACCCAGGAAACTTTGCAAGAAGTTTTCTTTTGAGATGGAGTTCAAAAGCATTGCCACGTTTTGTTGGATGTCAGGAATATTGTTAAATATATTTCCTTTAAAAGCGAGTTTCGAGAGGAATAGGAAGAAGTCTTGAGGATTGAGTTCTAAGAAGAATGGTGGATGTTTAATTCCTCCCCCTATTTTTTTGCTAGGAACTATTTGAAGATATTGTCTAAGTGAGGGCGAGCACTGTCGTGAACAAATATCCATGAACCTTGCTGTGCGCAATGGGGTCGCAACCTGCGCAGACATTTCATGAAATGCGTGAACATTTCAATGTACTTCGCAGCAGTCATCGTCCAGCTATCATGCGCAGATTTAATCGATAACTTTTCGATGTTAATTTGCTTACTTTATCAATGTTTTAGTATAGTCACTGACGGAGGTCCCCGATTTTTCGTTTCTGGGGTTGCCAGAAACTCTTTCCCGGTCTTCTCGAAAACGGGAGAGCCACTCGTACATACACTTCATGGACATAGCTTGATCTTCATAAACACGTACCAGCAGCGCATAAGTTTCTTTCTGTGTCTTACCAAGCTTAAAACAAAAGTTTAAATTGATCTTTTGGATCTTTTT
Organism: Trichonephila clavipes; assembly: GCA_019973935.1. Taxonomy (NCBI): domain Eukaryota; kingdom Metazoa; phylum Arthropoda; class Arachnida; order Araneae; family Nephilidae; genus Trichonephila; species Trichonephila clavipes. The sequence continues at coordinate 1,420,122 of BMAU01021373.1, read as the reverse complement.
CTAACACGGATGAACAACGTTGGGGGCAGATGGTCAACACATGCCACAACGCATGTGCATTGTTTTTATTTAACCAGTGTTTCCAGATCGGTGATTCTGATTTCATTCACCAAACTGTATTGTCAGAGGTTGCCTTTTGTTCAGTTAAATAGGTCTGTTTATCAACTCCCTTTAACTTGTTTTGGCTGTGTATCACGCGGACGCAGGTATTGCTTGGTTAATAAAAGTAAAATTTTGTTATTAGTTGAGTTTGATTCAACGCCTTTTCCACCCTTGCTGTGCTCGGATCGCCCGGGAATTGAAACAATGAGCGAGATATACAACTCGAAGAGACTGAGGAGGAAGTTCCGTGGCTCAACAAATGTCTGGACTGAATAATGCAAAATAATACCAATCGAGCAAATTTGTACATGTGATGGCTATATAAAATGATTAATATCAAAAGCTACATCCAAATACAGCAGGTCATAAATGTAGTATTCATAAAATACTGAGTTTTTGGTGGAAAAAAACCCGACTGTATTTCTATCTGTATGTGCTTTGATACTGTATTTTTATAATGTTTATTAAATGATATTTAAAGTTTTCTTTGATTTGAAAGATCATCTGAAGTTTTAATTTAAAAAAAAACTATATCAAATTTACTTTTCTGCTACGTGTAGATTTACAATGTTTGCATAAAATCATGATTAATGATTTCGTAACTTACATGTACAGCTATTTTTTTATGAGAAAGTGAATTAGTTTAATACGACAATTTAAAATGTATATGTGAAAGACTGTTTTTGTTAACTTTCTTACCTATATGTAATAGAGCCTTTGTGAATGTGAGGAATGTTTATATATATATATATATATATGTAGGAAATGTATTTTATCGATTTCGAATAATTTGAATATTTTAAATTTTTAGTGTACTTCGAGAGAGAGATGTAAGAGATGGTGGCCCCAAACGAACTGAATTGAATCGAGAGGCCAATCAAAGACCTCGGAGCGTCTGACGTCGAACGCATGAGACATCTCAATGCCCAATGAAAGGATTAGAGCGTCTGACGTCAGACGCATATAATGCCTAAGCGAAGGATCGTTTTTTTCTCTCTCCTCACTCGCACTCAGGACACGACAGAATGAGCTCGACGCCTCTTAGCCTTCGTAAACAACGTTTCTTTAAACCCAGCGAATATTTGACGCCCCCAACTCTACAGGTGAATCATGTTCTCTTTCCGAAATAACCATTCATTTAATTTCTTGTAAGCAATTTAAATCTATAAATATAATCTGTTCTTTATTTAATTAAATTTATCTGTTCTTTAAATTTGGTTTATACTTTCCTTCGTCAAGAATTTCATCATTACCCCTAGACACCCGTCCCCCCACACACACAGTCACACACACACACACACACACACACACACACACACATATATATATATATATATATATATATATATATATATATATATATATATATATATATATATATATAAAAAAAGAAATATGTATTATATATCAAAAACAAGAAATGATAGATAAAGAACATAACAAGAAATAGAGTAATAAAAATATAAAAGCTGAACATGAAGAGCAAAATTATACAGAAATAAAAATAACTACAAAAAAGAAGAACCTAGCGAGTCAGAAAGCAATTTCGGACTTAGGACCGAATAAGTGGAGTTAAACGAGTTTGAAGGCGCCAACCTTCCCCCTTTGCAACTCGGTAAGAAAACCAAATAAAATAAAATAAACAAAACTTCAGAGTATGGATAACTCAGAGAGCATGATAAAACCACTCACTACTATTATGTAACAAACTCTCCCAAACTCTTAATGCAGAAAAATCACAAAATAATTACGTAAGAAAAGTAGAAAAATGCTAAAACAATTACATAAGAAAAGTATCTTTCAAAAAATAATTTAACAAAATTTCTTTACTCACAAAGCTTTTACGAAGAGAATCAAGCGTCTTGCCATTAATGAAAATCAATTATTCACCAAGTTAAAAAATTCGAAAATACATAAACACATCTTTTGAGCTGACTTTTAAACCAGCCAGCAAAGACAGGTATAAAATGACGACAATCAAATATGGTAAAATTTGAATTGTTTGATTGTCAAAAATGTAAATTTGCTAGGCTCTAATTTGGTTGGTTGTCAACAATGTGTAAGATGTTCAAGATGTGTGTGGAAAAAATGTAAACTGTGATATGAGTGTTATGATATAATCTTCACAGCAAGACCACTAACATGCTGACTTTGAAATCCTATTGTTGTGTGGTGGTTTTGGAATTCGAAGTAGCAAGACGGTTAATGTATTTGTGATGAATATAAGTTCTTAAGAAATTAAAAGGGTGTTCACATGATCTAAACAACATTGAAATATATATATATATATATACACTCGTGTGCAAAAATTAAGGACGAGACGGTTTTTTCAATATAACTTTGTACAAAAGCTTCCCAAATCAACACATTTAATACCGTAAGATCCCAATACGTAAGGACATGTGTAATGTAAGCAACACTTACTAAAAGAGAAAACAGAGGGATAAAAGAAGCTTGATTGAAAAAGTAGCATGGAGCGCAATGCGGCTGAAGGCCGAAACATCCCTGTGATGGGTGTCCAGCAAGAAACATCCGGTCTTTAGTAGGGGATATGATCTCCCTGACTGCTAGGCAGGTTTCACAGCGTCTGTGCATGCTGAGAATGAGGATGTCAATGAGTTGTTGAGGCATTGCTGCCCATTCGTCTTGCAGCGCAAATCGAAGCTCCCGAATCGTTACTGGTGGTAAGAACGAGCTGCCAAGCGTCTGCCTAGAAAATCCCATACATGCTCGATGGGATTAAGATCCGGAGATCGTGCCGGCCATTCCATACGTTCAATATCCTCACTCTCTAAGAGCTGTTCGGCAGCTACTGTGCGATGACATGGTGCATTGCCGTCCATGAAAAGGAACTGTAGACCTATAGCGCCTCTAAAAAGACGCACATATGGAAGAAAATCTTGTTACAATAACGGGTCCCGTTGACTGACCTGCATCGAAGATGTGAAGGTCTGTACGACTACCAAGCATGATGCCTCCCCAAACGAGAACACCGCGACCTCCATACCTGTGCCTATCAATGATGTTCGAGGGATGATTGCGGCTTCCCCGCGCTCCCCAAATGAGTATGCGATGAGAATCGCTACTCAAACTGAATCTGCTCTCTTCTGTAAAGAGTACTCGTCCCCATTCCTTGAGTATGCGATGATGCATTATCACTACAGGGCGTCGTGCAAACAGACCACCACCGTGAACGGTAAAACGCGATGCGGTCGTCATCGCTGTCGTGTGTCTAGTGATTTCTCCCGCTGTCTGCCGCCTGTTTCTTCTGGCCTGTAAGACAATGCTCATCTGTGGGTGTGGTTCCTCGTGGACGACCACTACTGAACCCTCGGATAGCTGTTCCTGTAGTTTGAAATTGTCTCCAAAGTCGTGAAACGATGTTGTGAGCAATTCGAACTCTGCAGCCACACTTGTCACACTGCGGCCTTCCTCCTACTTCCCAATGATTCGACGTCGGGTAAAAGCATCCAGATGTCGTCTAACAGATTGATTATTCGCCATTTCTCGCTGAGGCAGCAACTCGGTGTGGTTTTAATTGCTATATGGCGTGCAATCTCTTTGCCAGAAATACTGATCTTACACCAACAACATGCTTTATACTACTCAAACACTCCCCCCATTACGTCTACCTGCATATTTGCGCATGTGCTACCGTACATCACCTTACTTAATCTCCTGATTGGTCTTTCTGTCCGCTCTGCCTCTTCGTTCATCTGATATGCTAATTTTTCGACTTCGTCCTTAATTTTTGCACACCAGTGTATATATATATATATATATATATATATATATATATATATATATATATATATATATATATATATATATATATATATATATATGAGTCTATAAATATCTTTTCTAAAAAAATATTGCATTTGTGCTAAAATGTAGGAATAGAATAAACTATGGGAATATTTACTGAGCCGAAATCGTAATTTATAATTTTGTACCAATGATATTTTCCTTTAACTTATTTATTCAACATATAGTTTAAAAACATTTTAAAATCTATTCATCTGTTTTTTTTTTATATTTTCCTTTGTTTTATCAGTACCACATAATATTTTTAGTTAATGTGATATACAAATATATATACATGTGTTTGTGTAAGTATATAAAATACATGAGTACTTTGATGAGTGTCTGCAACACATTATTTTAACTGTAGTTATTTGGCTTAGTTTTTAATTACATATAAAAAAATCTATGAAATATTATTGATGAATCTTTTGTGCATGATTATTATCAAGTTCTTGAAGAATAAATTCTGATTGTAATTATGATTATATTTATTTATTTAAATGCATTTCCCAGATATTAAAAAATTCGATTTACTTGAAAAGTTAAAGGGAAACTGTGTAAGGGAAAAATAATGTGGAATAATAATTCGGCATTTGCCACTTTCAATTTTAAACTAGGTTCAGCATTTATCCCTTTTGTTTTTATCAGTGGTTGAGGCAACTATTGTAGATATACGTTAAAATTATATATACAGATTCTTGCTTACTGTCAAATAAGAAATCCAAAATTTTAAGTGATTTAGTTTTTTAGTATAATATCTTGGAGAATTTTTCAAGTGGATTTCCTGTACATAGTTTTGAAGTAACACGTTAAAATTCCTTGTCACTCAATAATCGGAAATTGGAAACTAAATCGTGTTTATTAAATTTTAGAAGTTATTTTATGCAAAATTAAGGTATTCGACTACTTGTGAGAGCTTTTTTCAAAAAAAAGGAGAGAGATGTGGATTTTTTTGTGGTTTTTTGATTTGATTTGTACATTTTAAAAAAATATGCTAAACATAAGAAGTGAAAAAGTAATTATTATTACTAAAATGGGAAAAATTGTTAAAAATTGTTAAAAATTGCATACGCAAGTCCCATTCAGCAAAAAACGTTTATGAACAAATTTTTATTTTTTTTTATTTAAATGTGTTTCTTTGCTATTCATTTTTGAAATGACCTTCGGAATAAGATATATTTTAATTTTTAAAAAACTAGAGGACATTATTTTAGTTATTATATGAAATTATTAAAAAACTGAATATATTCACATAAAAGGCTGTAAATTTTGAAAAAAAAAACCGTAATTGATAAATCTGAAGGTAAAAAATACTTCTACTGTTATACAGAAAATACACAAAAAAATTCAGTTAAATATTTTCAAATATATTTGAGCAATCACTGTCTCCGTCTGAGCATTTTCAAAAAAAAAACACATTTCGAGTAAAACGTGTTTTAAAGTATGACATCTTGCTTAAAGTAATGGCATCTGTTTTTACTAAAACACTTGTAGTTTTTGTTGTAGTGAACGGAAAATAATGCAATTGGTATTTTTATAAAGTCAATGAGATGACTTATAAAATAAAATCATAAAAAACTTCTCAATTTTTGTCCAAATGCACAATTTTAAGCTAGCCGATTACCTTAAAGGAAGCTATTGTAAAATATTTACATTTCATGCACATGAAAATTCTTTTTATATAAGTAAATTATGTTAAAAAGCCATTATTTTCACTTCGTTACTAAGCAAACTTTTGCTTGATTGATTCATTTTACCCATACAAATCTCTTCTGAGAGAATTATCTTATATTATTAGTCTTGTAACAGATTTGTGCTGCAAAAACTTATACGAAATAGGAAGAATAGACTTTACTTATAAATGACTTTGAAACTTATAAATTAAATTAATTAAGTAAAGTATTTGTATCCGTGTTACTCCCAAAATAAAATAAAATTTTAAAAAATAAATAAATGCCTGCTGGATTTTAAAGGACACTTTCTTCCTTTGATTTGAATTTAATTTAGCATCGTATTCTGAAGCATCACGATAACTATTTTCAATTCTGAACCTTAGTCGAAGATGACACCTTAGCACCAATTTAGCCATTGGCAAGGAACATTGGCGAAGTGATTGATCGCTGCATAACATTTCGCTGGGCAACAGTCACTCATGGCTAACTAAAAAGTAACAACAAACGTTAATTTAATTCCTACTATTATCTCATAGTCTCTATATTTTTTTTACTTATTTATCGTGGTGGAATTTTCAATCGTTAATAAAATACATTTTAAAACGCTCCATTGAGCTGAAATTTTATTTACATGATTATTCTGGATGACAATTCATAAATTTAATTATGATTAATAAAAATTAATTGATTAAAACTAATTATTTAAAGAATTACAAATACAGCCGCGTTGGCGACTTAGCCCTCATTTTGGCGACGTGTGTCAAAACTTGAAAATGATTTTTTTCTCACGTTTTAAAGCATTCAGCTGAACGGAAATTTTATATACACGATTGTTTTGGATGACAATACGATACATAAATGATAATTAATAAATTTAATTACCACTTAATTTTGTGATTCTGTCATATGTATTTACATATTTATATTAATTGTAACAATTTAATAAAAAGTACCTGAAATAAAATTTTCTTTGTTGATCAAAGTAGGGGAATTGACTTTTTTCCAATATTATTTGTTTTATTTGTCAATGTTTGATTAAAATAGGTCATTGGATAGTTAGCAAAAGGACAATTTTGGAAAATTATTGAATTTCTCAGTATAATTTAATTTTTATATATATATATATATATATATCCAAAATATAAAAATACACAGACAGTTATAGAACATAAGATAACTATACTAAATAGGAAGAAATAGGCACAGTAGTACAATAACACGCTCCTGGCCTAAGGAACCAGTATTGCAGGTTTAAACAAGTTTTAGGGCTAGCCAACCTTCACCTGTAGTTTGTCATACTACGGAATGAGGAAAGGAAAGAATAACATTTGGAGGAATTTAAATATTATAATAAAATCACTTAACTAATAAAATATAATTATAAAATTATAGCCTACTAGTATCCACAGTATAGATTTAAAATCGATGCAAAACGTAGATAGTGAGACTTACTTCGGGAGTGTAACAACTGGTTATTTTCCTGCCAAATACAAGAGAGGAAAAACAGTTCCGCCTAAAGTTAAATTATGATAGAATAATATAAAGTTTATTTATATACATCTACTTTTAAAAATCATAAATATATATATTGATATAATTATTAGTGGAAAATATAAATGAATCTTAGAAATATTTAAATAATATTATTGATTTATTAAACATGTGGCGCCATCTATTTTATAATTGTATAATTAGTTAAAAAAAGTATAATATCAATAAGTTATTAACACAAATTGTATATGATTGAGAACTATTAGAAATATGATTGTAAAGAAAGTTAGCAGGATATCCATGTCCAATACATTGTTTAATAAAGTTATTAATGTTTAAATAAATATTAGCTTTATCACTAACTAAAACAATATTACGATAAATATAGTTAAAAATAATATTTCTATGTATAGATTTTGATAAATTTGAATTCCGGTAAGGCACTTTAAGAATGTTAAAATTAAAGGCATTTTTTTATCATAAATATTACTATGTAATTTCAAATCCTTAATATACAATGTTACATCTAAGTAAGTAGTTTTAATTGGATTATTATTCATTTTATCTAAGTTTAAGTAAGTCAGATAAAAATTAAAATTGGTATTTAAATTATCATTTTTACCAAAAATAATTAAATCATCAATATATCTAAAGATGTAATAGTCATTATAAGTAATATAATTATATTCATAAAACTGTAAGAATAAATTAGCCAAACTGTTGCTTGCTGGGCATCCTTGTGGCAGGCGTTTATTTTGTTTATATAATGAGCCATTAAAATTAATGCTATTTTTTTAAAGACAAAATCTACGAGAGTTTTAAATTTGTTGAAATTAATATTAAGATTATAAATACAGTGGTTTTCTAAAATTACTTTAATAATATCATTGATAACAATGGTATTGAAAAGATCTTCATTGATTCAAGATAACATTGTAAAAATATATAAATAATATTTTCTTTTTCAATTTTTACACATGCAACTATCTTATTATGGAACAATCTTCTTTTCCTATGTCATTAAATTTAATGTTAGCAATTAGACAACTCATCTTTTTCCACAACTATTCTTTTGTGACTTCTTTCAAAACATGAAGGAACTTTTGCCCATAATGAAAAAAAATATCGATTCAGGGAAAGAAAAGTTCACTCGTCAATTACCGTCCCTTCGTAAAAAGTTTTGAAATTAGTTCCAAATTGGAACAATTACGAGAAAGGAAGAAATTATTATCTGGTGCTTTTAGCTGTCTATGATTGTTGTGTTTCTAGAAAGATAATGATTTATGGTATGTTGACACCTAATACAAAGTGTATAGCTCTCGGAAAATTAATTTATAATTTTGTTGGAGTGTCCTATCTATTTTTAAAGGTTAAATGTACAACTTAGCTTTTTTTTAAGTTAGTTTTGCTTTAATTTTTTCTAATTTTCTATTTTTTTAAAAAAAAAGCATAATTTATTTTTATAAATTGCAAAAAAATATGAATAGTAGACAACATTGAGAAATCATAGCAATTGGATAATTTAGGATAATTAGAAGTGTCAAAATTTCAAAGAAAACATTCTGTCTAGTAGAAAATAGACTTGATGTTTTGTGATGTCGACACCTTGCAAAATATTATAAATTACAGTTAAATGATTAAAAAGTTATTATTAAGAGTATTACATAAATTTCCCTATTTTTTATGTTCGCATAAAATTGAAATTAGAAATCATTTAGCATAAACTGTTCTTTTTTTTTCCTAATTGGAAAGCCTTAGCAAACACAGTAATTCCCCAATCTGAGAGCAATTTCATGGTGGCACCATCTATTAACAGCACTCTCTAAGAGATTTAGACACTCGAATTAATTTTAATTCAAACTCTCATCAGATGCTAAATATTTGCTGTGATTTAATTTTGCCGAGTGTACCAGATCCAAATTTATACTCAAGGGATCTTTTATATGCCACGTAATCCTACGACACGCCTGCCCACGATTTCCACGTGAACTGTAGTACTGATAAAATAAAATAATAACAATTTTTTAAAAAATTGCTTTATGAACATCTGTGTAAACGAAATGCTCTTTGTGTAAATGTATTCTTTAAATTTTCTTTCAAATTTTCCAAATTTTGATAACATTTAGTGATATAATATCAAAAAAAAAATATTCTGCTCTATTATGATTGAAAAACATAAATATATAGAAGGTAAACGATAAAAAAATAAGAAAATGGTAATTTTTATCAAAGTCGATTAAAAACAAAACAACAATCGACATAAAATAGTAAAAGTACACAAGAGTTATCGTATTATGTAGTAGTTAATTACTGTCATTGGTTTTTATGTATTACGTGAATAATAAAAACCTAATTTATATTGTTATTTATAATTTTTGCGTCGTATTAGGACCATGAGTAATTGGAATGCGATTCATTTCGATTTGGAATCAATTTCATTCGCTTCACTACACAATAAATTTATCGTTTTCTCCATTAAAACAAGACCAAAGCTTCTAATAGGATTCGATTTAAATTACTAAAGGTTTTCGGAGATAATTGGTTTTAACCGCTTCAACAATTTCGAATGAAAGAAGTCAAAACCATTTGCGTAATTACTTTTCCTGTTCGCTATATGATTTCAATGTATAATTATATATATTTTATGATTTAAGTGGATACTTTATGAATTTCTTCTAGTTAGTTAAATGATTAAATTGTACTTCTATACTTCTAAAATTCATATATATATATATGTGTGTGTGTGTGTATTAGCTGTTATACCCGTTCTTCGCACGTGTAAATTGAAAAATTAAACAATACAGTTTGAAAGATAAAGACGTTTTTAATGAGTTAAATTTACGTAAATTGCAAATTAAAGAAAAAAAAGCTTTTTGCATATCTCAGCTGAAAAAAGAAAAAAAAAACATATTTGTTAAATTTTAATTCTGTAGATCTAATAGCTGATAAAAGGAATTTTTATTTATTTATAACTCCCCGTAACTCTCTTGTTAGTCGATTTTTGAAAACACCTTCCTTAGCTGATCTCTGCTCAGAAAAAGTACAATAATACATTGTTACAAATTTTGTGTAATTAACGCTTAAGATAGTGTAAATAATTTATATCTGGAAGTGTAAAAAGTTAATATTACTTTCTCTGGCATTTGTTTTCTGTTAAAATCCTAAGTCTAGTTTTATTATGAAAAAAATAGTGATTACACTGATCAAAGGAATAATTTAAAAATGAGCACGCACTGAGGCATGGTAGACAAAAACAAAAAAGGGAATTGTTTTGCTTCACATAAAAAGATAGATACATGCTATTTTTTTTTTGCAAATAGCAGAATTTTTTCCTACTTTCTTGACAATTATCATTGTTTTAGAAACTTCACCAATATCTTTATAAATCATAGCTTATGCGTTATTCTGGTGTATAAGCGATATTATTGTAGTTTCAATTAAAATCCATTCAATTGTTCTTCCGTGAAAGAATAACAAACATACATATTAACTCTTGCATTTATAATATATAAGGATATATATATTTATATATATATATATATATATATATATATATATATATATCCTATATATATCCTATGTATATATATTAACTACGCACAATATTGATAGATTCAAAATATCCAGAAATTTATATTAATACAAAATGATTATCCCATCAATTTCCTGAAAAAAATATAAAGATCGTATTTCTTAAAAATATTTTTAAAGTTTCGTAAATGCACAAATACCACACAACAAACAAAGTCAGCTTGTTAGTGGTCCAGCTGTGAAGAATTTGTGCATTCCACACACAGGTTACATTTTTAAAACATTTTAAAAAACACACTTAAAACAATATTTACACGACTATATATACACTTTAAAATTATTTATTATCAGTTAAACATTTATGTCCAATCAGACATTTATGATAATCAATCAAGCAAGTCTTTTACATGTGATTTTTTATCTAACTGCCAAGTAACATACTCTGGTGTTGGTCAAGAATTTGGATTGACATGGTTGGATGTTATGAGCAAAATATGTGTATTTGATATATTAAAAATGAAATGTCGTGCAATAATGGATCATATTCTATGGGATAATTTTGTGAAAAGATTTAATTCATTTGTGAATATAGTGTATTTTTAATGATTTACTCTATTCATTTGTGATATCTGTGTTTTTAAGTTCGGTTTTTTAGAAATTTTTATTTGAACTTTCGGATTTTTAGCTTGAACTTAATTTTTTAACTGAACTTTCAAAATCTTGAACTTTCAGATTTTTTTAACTTGAACTTTCAGATTTTTTAACGAAATTTTAGATTTTATTATTTTTTAACGAAAAAACTAGAACTTTCGGATTTTTACAACTGATTTTTAAGAAATAAACTTTCGGATTTTTAACTTGAACTTTCGGATTTTTTAACTTGAACTTTCGGCATTTTTAACAAAACTTTCAAAAGGGAATTGTTTTTTAACTTGAACTTTCGGATTTTTAACTAAAATTTTTAACTTGAACTTTCGGATTTTTTAACTGGATTTTTAGCGAACTTTCGGATTTTTTAACTTGAACTTTTTGATTTTTTGATAATTTTTGATTTGAACTTTCGGATCGAATTTATTTTTTACCTTTACAACTATTTTAAAGATGGGTATCATCTGTTTGAGGGTTCACTTATATTATGTACTAAATTGTTTTTAAATTTCACATTGCAATATCTTTATAAATGGCAATAGTTTTATTTTCGTTATTTTAATTTTAACTTTTGTATAATGCGATATTATTTTTAATAGTTTTTTTTTTTCAAATTTGAAAAATCCATTCAATTGTAAAACTTTTAACCGGTCCTAAGTCCGAAATTGAATTTTAAAATTTTTATTTTATTTTATAATTTTTTTTTTAATTTTGTTTGAAAATGATGGAACATTATCTTTTATATTCGCCATATATTCTGAAGTGTTTTGGTATTTTATATATATTTCAGATAATTGTGATTGTTTATATATTTAAATATATATATATATATATATATATATTAGGACGTTCTATCTTGCATTTAGGCAATAAGTTTTGAATACATTTGTTGTAAAAGTTTGCTTTACATATTAATACATGCAAAATAAATACAGATCACGAAAAACTCAATAAGTATTTCAAAATATGTTTTAAGGATCATTCCTCCTCAATAATATATTTCAGTATATTGCACAAAATTGCTCGTACTGCATCAGTATCAAACAAATGTATGAATCTGGGACTTCATTTATTTTTCTCGTTTGGATCTGTAAAACTTATAAGGATAACTTGATATTGAAAACCATTGGTGTTATATTCAATAATAAAATTTGTTTAAATCCGTATATGCTTTTTTTTGCTGAAAGATATTTCTCATCTTGAAATTATGCATATCATTTTCATACATTAACATTTTTCCAAAAAAAATTGTGTCTCTTCATTTAGATTCCATGATTCTGAACTCATTTTCTCTACGCGTAAAGCGCCAAAAGCTTCATATTTAAGAAGGATGCACGAAAAGCTTTTTTATATAGATGGGGATGTTTTTAATCTCTATTTTTCCCATTTTCTCTAAATAATGGGAAAGAAAATGTTTACACTTTAGTTGGAATTATATACCCTACTCAAAAACCATTTTGGAGCTTATATAAATGGTTGTTTACAAAAAAAAAATTGAAGGACGTGTGGGGTTAAAATTCAATTAAGATGCATTCCGATAAATTTTAACAGCTCTTTTATAGAGGCATTATGGAAACTATCGGCGTTCTGAGTACTACTATGGGATACAGTGCAAGATTAAATACCCACAAGCATAGCCAAAATATATACGTGAACCTAGCGGGGAAAACTGCTATTATTCTAGATGTACACTTACCATCTAGTGAGACAAAATAAAGGATTAAATTAGAAGGTCAAGCAAAAAAGTGAAGAACCCGTTGCACGATACCCATGCAAGTGCATAAAATGGGGAGTACAAATGTAACAAAGCTCAATACAGAAAAACAGAAGCAAAAAACAGTTGTATTGGAACTTTCATTCTTTGGAATGGTATAAAGAACGTGGGATGATGCTTCAAGACAATAAATGGTTAAATTTAAAAGAAAAAAAATGATTATTTAGAGTTGATACAGGATGTTTTATATAGTGTGTGGGGCCCTCGAACTGCTATGATTGCTACTCATCCAGTTATCATGGATATGCAGATGTCATCTATGAAACCGTCGGGAATAATCTTCCACTCTTCAAAAAATGCAATCTCAACATCCCAGACTATAAGTGAAGACTCTGATCTCGCTGAACTGCTGGATAAGATTTATGTCAGGAGATACTCCTGACTTATGTATTATTTAAACTTTAAGAAAGTTATCCACAAGACAAGCTGCATGATTTCTGCATTATTCTGCTTGAAAAATGGGAATAACTAATGACAGCAGCGTAAATCTTGAATATGTCGCGCTTGTATACATTTGAGCCGTCGAATTGTCATTATGATTGGAATGCAGGTATGTATGTCCCTCTATGGTGATACCGTCTACCTATGGCTTGCGATCAAACCACCGAGTATATAATGTGATCTATCCTGAATGAATATTGGGTAATTTCAAATGATCCTTTCTCGTCATACCAAAACACATCTGGCGTCACACACTAAACAGAATCTGAATTCATCCATAAACGGCACATGACTTAATTGACTTTGCATTCAATATCGATGTTTAATAGCCCACTGTTTTTAGGCTGTACGGTATCCTGCTGCCAACTAATACACATCGTTGGCCTTCATGCATGCAAACCACCCGCATGGAGCCTATTTTGGATTGTTTGGCTTCAGATCTTTCGTCCTACTGCCAAGAAAAACTGACTTTGAATTTAAATCGCATTTAGCTGTTTTGTGTTGACGAGCTGTTTACAGGATATATCGGCCCTGATTCGCAGCAGTAATCCGTGGAAAACCTTGTCCTGGTAGGCATGGAACCTGTCCTGTTTTTAAAAATTGATTCCACAGACTTACAATGACACTTCTTGCAATTGTCCAACAGTTGCCTCTACTGTTCTTTGGATTTGCCCGGATACCAGTCTCCCGATAAAATACCAAGCGGTAGATTCCGGTATATCATGTTATCGACACCTTTTCCAGTCCTCTTTTCTCAAAAGAATGAGAAATTGAATATTAACGTAGCACTGTTGCAATTTTGAACCATGGTCAAGTGACGAGGACGAAACCTGAGCTGACACACCCTCTCCTAACTACCACCCCACACCAATGGGAAGACGTTTAAGATCTCGATGGATTTAACAGGCATCGCTTCCCTGCATGGCGGGTTTTTAGTGGTACTAGGCTCGAACTCATGACATGACTGCCATGTGATCCGATACCTTAATCACTGTTACCGCAGCCTTCCTCTTTTCTCAAAAGAACTACCAAAAGTTTAATTTTATCACTGAGCCAACGAAAATGACATCTTCTAGAAAATCACACAATTTCTGCACTTATAACTTGTTTCTGGTTTTTGACATCATGAACGTTGATTTGCATATGAAGCGTTTTTCTCTGTTTTCAGCTACACTTTATACTATGGGTGTTTTGTTTTACATTAGCTATCAGAAGAAATATTTGCGAAACTATTATGTGCTCCTCTAATTTATGTATATATATATATGATTCAACACTGTAGAATCCAGCAACTTAATTTATTTTTTTCTTTTGATATTCAAGTTTCACTAAATCCGATTAAAATGTTAAATAGACTGAGAGATATATAGAGGTAATAGGTATATAGAGGCAGCTGTTTTTTTCTTCGATTAATTTTTATTACCACTATAACAACTATGCAATATTTTTATTTATTCAGATATGTTTAGTAATTAGTTATTCCTCTGAGGATCTTCATATAAATTTCCTTACTAAGCAAATAAGTTCCGAAAAATAAATTAATTCTAATTGTCATTTTCCCTTCTCCGTGTGATTATATCAAAGAAATTTCACAGATCTACTTAATATTTAATTTTTATCAATGTTAAATTTAAATCAAATGATTTAAAAATATTTTTCTTCAAAAGGAATTTTAAAATATTGATGCTTTTGAATTCTGGGATTTTTGTAATATTTACAATGAAAAATGAATCCAAATGGGATTCTAAAAATGATCAATTTAAGTGATGTTATTATAATGCGCATTTTGTAAAGAAGATTTTCATAAAAATAAAATTCAAAAGCTCAATAACAGACGAATTCGTCACACATTTTGGAAAGAAATAAAATACAGTAATAGCTTTTCAATGTCACAAAACCAAGAGTATCTTTAAACGTAAAGTAACTTTCTGTTTCGATGTTTTGAAACAAATATTTGTTGAAATGTAAAAAGTGGGACAAACACGTTTTGAGAACTAGACATCCATTTTCTTCGATCGAAAGAGACACAGACAACTTTCGAAAAGGAAAAGAAGAAAACACAATAAAACTGTAAAATATCGTATGCTTTCTTTTTCAGGAATCCAAATGCAATCAAGTGAAGGAAACATTTTGAACAAAATCATGTAAAAGGCAGAAGTAAAGCTTGAATCTGAAATGAACAAGACAACTACACTTGAGTGATTTTGACTGTTCAGGAAAAGTCGGGTGAAAAAAGATAAAAATCTATATAAGGAGGTCCAAGAAATTTTCTTAAAACTAATTTTAAAAAATACTATAATGGAAAAAAATTGAAATTTAAATGTTTTAGTAAAAATAACAACTTAGTTTTCAGAATATTTTGTGTAAATATTTGATTCCATTAAGTTTTAAAGTTATCTACATCTGTCCGTAACTAGCTAGACTTTTTTTATTACTTAACAAATACACATCTGTATTGCTACACGCTCTTGTCCCTAAAGAATATATTGCTCATGTCATAGTAGATAAGTTACCATGTGCAAGATCACATGACCGACGTTGTTTCCATTCAGTGTGTTTTGGAAGTTTGGAGATTGGAATAACTTTTCAGACGCCGCCCTTTTTAGTTATATGAGATTCTTAATAATGTACTTCACCAATATCTCACACGTCGCTTCGTTGGGATATATTAATAGATTATCAAATCAAATCAAATGGGGCACAATGAATCGTCATCAAGCCTCCAAAATTTATATATAATAATGCTACGAGTCAATAATTTTCAAAATGACCCAATACGAACTTCTAAAAGAAGCAAAGAAACCATACTTCTCCATTTTTATGTCATATTTTCAATTGGAAGTAAATTTTAAATTTCAAATTTTTATATTGCGCCGTTTAGAAAAAAAATGTAGACGTTTAATAATTTAAAAAATGCTTTGGTCGTGCCTTCGGTCACATTTTAAGAATTTCAAATACATATATAGTATATTACGGACTGAAATGTTGTGAATTCAAAACTTAATATTTTACTATTAAAATTAATTTCTTCAGGGGAATCCGACTATACCTTTTAATTAGTTACGATTCCATTGGTTATGTAATTTTAATGTAATGTATCAAAACAAACAAGGAAGTCGGTAATGGTAATCTGTCTATTAACGCATACTCTATTTTTTCTAAAAGTTTCTTGATAATTAGATAATTTACCTAATATTTAAGCAGTAATTTACAACGTATTTATATAAAAATTATATTTTCATGGGTTTTTTTATATAAGTTTAGTTTTCTAGGGTCTGTGTAAGTTCATAGATTACTTTAAAATAAAGCTAGAAATCATAGACTACACACAAATGACTTTTCCAAATTTAGATATATTTTCATTGAAATTTAATTGGTAGTATAACAAAATATATTACTAAATATTTTTGAATAAATTGTATATTTATTGAATACATAGAAACATGTCACAGTATTACATAGTTTTTCATCAAGAACAAAATAAATAATTAAATGACCACCAGCTTTCAAAAAGAAGTAAAACATCACGTTCAATTATGTTGTATTTACATCCTTCTAAGAAACAATGTGTATGAAAATAATCATTGAAAGAGTTAAGGTATCCAAGACTACCCTAAAACCATGATTTTTTTCAAAAATTGGCAAATTTTTTTATGACTTATAGACCATTTTATTAACTTAATAACAATACCAAGTACTTTATTTTCCCTTCACTAGAACAAAAACTACAAGCGTTTTAGTAAAAGCAAATGCCATATCTTTACACAAGCTGTCAAACTTTAAAATGCGTTTTACTCGAAATGTGTTTTTTTTCGAAAAACTCAAACGGGACCGCGATTGCTCAAAAAGTTTTGAAAATAATTAGCTGAAATTTTTTGCTTATGTTCTGCATAACAGTAGAAGTGTTTTCATCTTCAGATTTATCAATAACTGTTTTATTTCAAAATTTGCAGTTCTTTATATGAATATAGTGAATGTTTTTTTAAGCAATTTCGTATAATGACTTAGATAAAATGCTCTAGTTTTTGTAAAAATTAAAATATCTCTTATCCTGAAGGTCACTTCAAACAGGAATAACAAAGTAACACATCAAAATTGAAAAATTGAGAATTTGTTCATAAAATCTTTGCACAGAGCGTTCCCCGTTTATGTAATTTTTCGTACATTTTTACTAGTTTTTTCCCATTTTAATAATAATAATTTTTTTCTTTTACCAATTTTAGGATTTTTTCCTTAAAATATACTAAATACATATAAAAATCTCAAAAAGATCTCCATATTTCCTTTTTTTCAAAAAAAAGTTGTCGCAAGTAGTCGGATACCTTAAGAAATGCATCTGCGAGGCTATTTATCAATGCAGTAAGAAGTTAATGAAAACTTATTAGTGGACTTTGGGGATGATTATGTTAAATAAAAGAAGACTTTGTTATCACACATTTCCCACGCCATTACAAAATACAGTTTTTACAGAGTGCTTTGCTAAGTACATTATACTTTGTATGGAAAGTTTTAACTAATACAAGAAAAAGGTGGGAATTACAATGAAGTGTTTTATTAATATTTTCGTAGCGGAATTAAAGTACATTATTGTTAATCAAATTCCTGTAGGAAACTGTATACCAAATAAACTGCTAACTATAATTCGGTTTTTCATTTTAAAAGTAATTAGTGTCTTAGAAATGGCTGTAAAAAAGACAAAGTTTGAATTAAAAACTATTTATATCTCATTAATTTTTATAGTATATAAATTTTTTAATAGCATCACTTTTTTATGCATGTACTTACCTGAATATATTGTACATGTACATTATACAGAAATCTTAACTTATTCATAATGACTTTTAATGTTCCAAATATATAGTGCTTATTAAATTAAATGAAAGATGAAATTCCTCCATCATTAGTAATTCTAGCCTTAATGCAGTTCCTTCTTTTAAAAAAAGAAAAAAATGTATTGTATTTTAAAATAACTTTATTCTTTATATTTACCCCCTTTTTAAGTACAAATATTCTTCAAATCTTGCATTATAAAAATTAGAAAAATCTATTAGATACTCAGTGAAACACTGAAAACATAACTAAAACAGTAACAAGGAAATTACGTCAATTTCAGTGTAAACGCACCTTACCCATCATTGCAAATGAAGGGAAATAAGCATTTATATGGCTCATATTCCATTGGAAAAAAAAAGAAGGAATCTGTAAAATAAGAAATTCCATGCTATTATTTCTGCAAAAGGAAATATTATGAACATTTTTTTCTTGTTTCAGAAGTCATATGTAATAGTAAATAATGCACATCATCAACAACCGTAGAAGAGAAGTGGATTTATGAAGGAAATAGTGTTTGGACACCATAGGGGCATGGTTTGAATCCCGGATAAGGCATGGATGATTGTGTTGAGATCCTTCTCTTCTTTGTGAAGTGTGCTTTACGATTACTTCTATGTAAGCCCCCGTGTTATACTTTGTGGTGTACGGGGATATAACTGTTCTCAATAAAAAATGGTGTTTGGACGTAGAACGACAGGTAGGACCTGCGACCAATCTGTGCACACATTCATCTAGATCAGCGATACTCAACATGTGGCCAACCGGACCTTTCTGAGTGGCCCGGTCATAGACCTTTGTACTAACAAATTCAATTATCTAAGAATAATGCATTAAAAATTTAGCAATAAATTATGTCAATCAAGCAATCAAATTTATCAATTTTGCTATGGATATCGTGCTTGTACGAATCGCGATTTAACTTTTTTCTTCTTTTTCTAATTGTAAAGGCTTGTGATGAGAAATAACAGAGTAATAGCGGTCATTTTATAGGTGAAACTAATTTTTAATAAACCCTCATGTCCTCCAAGAGAAAAATATTTAAAGAATATATACTGTTTTAAGACGATTGGGATATTGACTATTTCGTATAGATAAACTAAACTGGTTCAACAACTTGTTTGATTTGTAATGAAAATATTATGTATAAAAAAACGAAAATTTGCTCGACACTATACCACTAAGGACATATCTTTCAAATGCTCTTTTTATTGAGAATCTCTTTCAAGATGAGAAAAACTAGTTTTCTTAAAAAACATCTTTGCAACAGCAAGATTTTTGTTGGGGGTAATGTAACAAATTGCATAGGCTACAAAAGCATCCTTTAAAATTTGTCATTATATAGGTATTGATAAACATGTGAAATATTTAAGGATGAACACATGAATTGATACGGAAATTATCAAAGTGTACCTTAAATGCTTCCAAGGTATTATTTGATAAATTCAATAATTTGTTCTCATACGTTTTTTAGTCAAATTGAAAAATATTTTCATACATTTGAAATAAAAAGGCCCAAGCAAGTTTGAACTAGTTTTGAACAAAATATACTAATTTCAGTCAATAATTCAGTAAAAAATGTTTCCTACCCTCCTGAACTTGAAAAATTAATATCTGAAAGAAAAATAAGTGATATTTTGTAAAAAGAAAAAATAATATCAAAGTACATGGAAGCTTTGTTTGTATGACAGTAAAATACAACCATTGGGCGTGGAATCATTGATGAAAGGAAATCGAAATAACCTCATAATTGGATAAAAAATGCATAAAATCTATTTTTTGTAAGTTGAGTTTGATACAGTTAATATACTTTGAAGATCCAATCTTGAATTATTAGTTTTAATATTTTGATCGATTTCCTGCTTTTTAAATGTCTTCTTTGATCTTATAGTCCCCTCCCAATCTTTAATCCTCATGTTGCAGGCCGAGAGAAATAGTTATCATATGTACGTAGCCCGACCGAAAAAAGGTTTAGTAATCCTAATCTAGATGGTACCACAAATGAAACGAAGATGATTGTACAAAGAAGTATGACAAATTTCAAAGGTTCTGGTTCGGCTAGAGTGACGTCAACATGAATGGATCTTTTTATATCCAATAAGAGACGATAATTGTTTCTGCCTTTTCAGTCGCCATGCTGTAAGACGAAGGTTCTCTTGATGTCCCCATGTTTACCGTTTTCATTACCCATAAACTGGTTGCTAGTGGCTTGCCATCATGGCTTCCGTCAAGAAGACTGCCATTGAACTTACTGCAAAATCGATCATGTTTGCAATGTAACCATGCTAGAGTCATGCGAACAAGTTAGTCTGAGAAAACGATTTTGTGCCATTCCATAGGAAAAATAGCACAAAACTATTTTCTCAGGTTAGTCCCACTTCTGTTTGCCTGATGATAATCACCGTGCAAACATATGGCATCAACTCGTGATTCGACCAATCCAACCTCAGTTGTGGAAGCCCCCCACCCCTATGTGTTACAAAGAGCAATATCACGATTTGAAGAACCTCTGCGTATGATAGTAGATAAATTCTGGCTTGTATTCCGAGCTCTAAGGCCACCCAAATATAAGTAAATGATACGATCTGACTGAACCAGAGAGTGTCTAATGCACTTTAGAATCAGAATGATGCCTGATCACACTTTGAACATGTGAATCATTGTTCTCTACAAAATGTTCAAATGTCCTCCTGATAACCATTCTCCTTTGATATTTTACTATTTGATACATTAGGGACGTGGTTTTATGTCACTTGTATATTCTCTCACATCTGTATTAGGTACAGGAATCCTTAAGAGGCCCTTCGTACTCTTTTTGACTCGGTATCTAGTCATGTTGCATCATGTATCGACATCCATATTTATACATAAACTTGCTGAGCTGATGCTGTCCTAGCTATGCGTAGTGAGAATTTCAAAATAAGCAATACTTATTATCCGTCGCTATATCTCTGTATATATCCAGTTCTTTTAATTTCTGGGCATATTATTATGTCATTTTTACGTAATGTATTAAAAGACATAAATGGTGTAAGTTTAAAATTAAAGGAAAATATTCTTATTTAGAAAAATTTAATACAATGTGATATCAATTCAAACATGTGTCTCTTAACTATATATAAAAGGTGCAAATGTGTCGACTGAGTAATTAAATTGAAAAGTAATTGTAGAAGGTAATTATCAAAAGAAAATGGAAAAAAGTAAAAATAAAACTTTCATTCTTATTGAGTGAGTGAAACTGTTGATTTTGCATCATTTTCTTGGGCAACGTAGCTACGAAAATTTGGAATTTATTCGTTAAGCTGCTACTACGTCAAGACTGCGACATCTTAGAATTTATTCAAATATATTGCGATAATGAAGTTTCCGAAAAAAAATTATTTCTCCTTCTTCCATTATGCATGAGAAAAGGTATCTTCGAAACTTTCCTTCTCTTAGATGATGCACCATTCTAACTAAACATATTTTGGCAAGTTCATATTTCAAGGAGGTATTTCGTGGAGAAAGAAGATGAATTAATAAAATATGAAAAAAGTCATACTCTTCGAGGATTAATTACATTAAATTCATATTTAAGATCAAATAGTTTTCCTAGAACTAGTCTTATGTTATTTTATCATTATACCACAATTTTATGAAAGTATGATTTACCTCGTAAAAATCAAGCTTTATGATAATAATATAAATAACTGGATTTCTATTTTATACACAAAATGTATTTTATCAACTATTGAGCAAAAGTTTTAAAGAACTTAACAGGCTGCAGTAGTTGCTAATGGCCATGGATACGAATTTGTGTTTGGGTTATTTCTGCCCAGGTGAGGATTTTTCTAAAACCTGACACCACTAAAGATCTTCCACGTAAACAATGTCATGATCTCAAAGTCCTCTCGTTAGTGTGTTGTAGAAGCTTAGATGTCCTCTTCATCACTTAGTTTTGGCCCAAAATAATGCGAGCTTTCGCCAGTAGCAGTATTTTATCTTTGCACATACATTAAAATGCACAGTATTTTTAAATTTATTCTTCATGCATTTGCTTTTTTATTGCATGCTGTTGCATCACGCATCCTATTTAGCATGTAATATATCCCTGATATTGGAAAAAAATTATAAAATTATACAGCTTTTATTTAAATGCATTAAGGGTACCGATTTCTAATAGTTAAATAATTTGAATAAAACGTAGTATATTATATTGCGAAAAAAATGGCTTATTCAGAAACATATAATATAATAATGCTTGCGATACAACATTCAAGAATAAAAATATACTATGGGACAATGTTTCTATTTCCAATTTATTGTTGTTTCTAAAGCCACCTGTCTGACTGTGTCCATGAAATTCATCATGGCTAAGGGCTAGATTATACGCCTGTCGTTAGTTGCAACTTTCGGCACCATGTAGGTGACAATATGATTTAGCTCGTTTCCATTCCAATTTTGAGGGAGAACAACCTGGGAATGGTCAGGAAACTCCCACCTCTGTTTTCTTCCACCAACCTGACGAGAGGACTTGCGGCTCAAGGGTTATTTAGAGTACAACCAAGACGCGTGGCACTATACATTTAAAGACATGCATGCTAGACACTACGGCACAGCAGTTTGTTTAGCTAACCACTAATGGGCCAAATCTTCAAAATAATTATTTGATATTAGATGAAACAGCCTTGATTAACTAATATCATTAAGTGTGCAAATATGAAAATTACACGCATAAGAAATTGAATCTTTGCAGTCTTATATAAGTTTAACTGCAAACACTTTTGTCATTTTATTCTACCTTAATAAAAAAAAATAGGAATGGAGCTTCGGGTCATAAAATTAAAGAAATATATATTTTTTTGAGACTGCAATGCAAAAAGTATCGGTTTTTGTTCCCAGTATGTATACATGAAGTGTATGTATATCTCAGTATGAGATTAAATAAATTGATCTTATTTTTCTGCCTTTTTGAATTTCTGAAGAAGAAAAATAAGTCTCTTAACGTCATTTTTAGAGTCAAATTATTATAAAAGTGATAGTTAAACAATGGGCAAAATAATAATACAAAGTAAGTATACTTTCTTTTCTTTAAGCTATCAGCAGCCATGCGAATAAAATATGTTGAAATAAAAGAGAAAGATAACGCCTAACAGTATAATTTGACAGGTTGTGAAGAAAAAAGTTATCAAAATGACGTTTATTTGATAAATTATAGGTTTTTGAGAGGAGAGTAGAAATTCTTAAGCAACAAAAAAACCCTTTTTTAAATATATAAGGGTTTTATCTTAGTGATGAAAATGTATTTCAAAGAAAAAACTTCGAAACTAACGTAATGTTGGCAATAAAAGAAACGCGTTTTTGATTGGGTATGGTAGTTACGTGTCTCATGTATGATGAAGCTGACTTTAAACACAAAATAAATAAACGTAGTCATTTGAAAATAGATTTATTTTTGCTATTATTTCTCTGTATGTAGGAATAACCAAATCTACATAAATGCAGACCATAATAACCGAACATAATATTAAGTGTATATTATTTTTTGTGACTTTAATGATCTAAGTAATTTAAAGACAGGTTTTCTTTGCATTATGCCCTTTTAAATATGACGTGATGTTTTCTTTTGTTACAACATAGATTAAAGGGACTCAGTGGCCTAAAAAGACCCCAAAACCTTTTTTTTTTATTTAGTCATTTTTTTGAATTATTATCAATTGATTAATATATCACTTTTGTATGTCTGAAAATTGGGCAATTCGACGACTTCACAGTTTTATATAAGAAGCTTTTTGCGGAAGAAGCGAAAGAAAGTTTTTTGATGAAAAAAATCTATTTTAAAATGAGACTTAATAATTGTAAAAGAGGAAACCAAAATATTTCTGAGGCTATAAAATTATGTATTTTTTTTTCCTTTGTGAAATGTGTGTATGTTAAAGTTTTTAATTAAGGTAATTTAAACTAAGAATTTTCTAATTTAAGTTCTTTTCATCATATTTTTTTCATACAAATATAGAATTTCACTATATATGAAAAAGAACTAAAATTTTTGTCAAGAATGAAAAAAAGATTCTTAACATTTACCTTTAATTTTCTTGAGCACACAATTAAAACTTTTAAAAACTCATCATTTTTTTAAAGAAGTATTCATTGAAATGATATGAAAATACAATTATGATTGAAAAAATTGCATAGCCGATGTATTGAAGTGACATTTTAAGTTTATTTAAACTAATTATAATTATCTTTTCAGAATTATAAACTTAAAAGGGATTTTTCTCACTTTGCTTTTTTAATGCATTAGTGCATTCAAAAGAGGCTACTCCTTCAAAAATTATTTACCAATAACTTCCATTGTTGTCCTGTGTGTTATATATAATACTTGCAACAGAATTAAGTATCTATTTTACTGTAACCCGAATACTTTATTCTTAAAAAAATAAAATCTAGGAGATTTTGTTGAATTTTAGCCTTTATATCAACATTTTTTTCTCAAATCCTCATCGATCCCTAAAGTTGTTTAAAACCTCTTTAAAGAATATTACAAAGGTTTCAGGTCATAAAATTAATAATTATAAGAAGGAGCAAAATTGTACAAATTTTACAAACTTTCTTTAAAAAAAATTTAATTTTAAGACTGTGTGAATAATTTGTGCACAATTTCATCTCGTATCATTTTCTTTAATTGAAACATTATATAAATGCTAAAATATAATGTTTTAAATACGTAAATATTAAAAACAATTGTTCAAGGGTACCGTCTCATCTTAAATACAGTTTAATTTTTGCAGTAATTAAACTTAAGTCAACCTGTATAGTAACGTATAATACGGTGTTCAAGCAAAATAAATTGAACTATCTCCTACATTAACAGATTTTAAGGATTTCAATTTAATATTTATATATATTTTTAGATTGAAAAGTTTTATCCTTCTACATACACTGCGTGCTTAAGATGCAATATCCAAGCATAAAGTGTGCTTCATAGAAACATTTTTTCAAATCTCATTTTTTAAACATCCTCCAATTTCAGTCAAAATAAAAAATAACCTATAATGCTGAATTAAGTCATAATTTTCTTTGTACTCTTTATGAGAATTAAATCTTTGAAAAATTAATACTGCTTACAAGATTTCAAATTATTCAATTAATATTTTTTACATGAAACAATAAAAATTCATTTTTTCTGAGTTTATTTTGAAGAGCTGATTTATGCCCATAGTGAATATCTAGTTTAAAACATTTAAGTAGTTCTCCACGAAAAATTTAACTACTAGAATCTCAAAAGCCATCTGTATCATATATATCTGCTCTTTGCCTGCAAGTTATGCACTATGAATCTATATCATTTATTAATGGAATATAAACCTAACTTATATATATAAACCATCTTAACTAATATAATTAAAATGTGAATTTCACTAAAAATTACTTACAATATAACACTAGAACGTCCGGGGTTTAGATTACCCTTAAACATCCACCGATGTCATTTTAACACCGCGACGAAAATATATAAAATAATTGTTTTAACTAGATAATTGCAAGACTACTGTTCAGTAGAGTTTAATTTTAAGACTTTTTAATATTATTTCCCGTAATTAACATGTTTTATGACCTTTTACATCATAAGAAACTGACGTTAACATTATGTTTCGCAAAGCTTGTTGGACCACCACTTTGTCGCAACTTATTTCGAGTGGCAAATCTGCCAGGAACATTACTATTATGCAGTATCCATTCTGTGCCATCCCTAGTGATATATATATCAGGATTTACTGGAATATAATAAATTATATATGTTTTTAATCAGATTCTTTGCAGTCACTTTCATTCCATCTTATGTCTTCACCAGGGCTTAGACATTTTCTAGGAGCCATCGTTTGAGGGTGTCCGCTCTCTACAAGGCTCAAAAATCGAATGAATTTTTTTAAAAAGACGAGCAGATAACCAAATGCTATGTAACGAAACACTTAGATACAACAATTTTAGAAAAATAAGATTCGTTTCCACTGTTAACCCAATAACACTGCATTCAAGGTCAAACAAATGTGTGATAGTACTTTGGGAAGTTTGTTTTAATAATAGTACTGATGAACGACAGCTATTTATGATGATAAAATGCATTGGTGTTGAAATGACACCAGTGGACGTTCTAGGTATTTTTAGTTATAAAAAATTTCTCCTAATTAGCACATAACTACAAAACTTTTACTGTGTAATTACCATGAAAAATAATTAAAAGTCATGAAAAAGTTTCAAATTCCTTGCAAAAATGCGGAAAGGAGAACAACCTGAACAGACTCCTATATAAAATTGACACCGATGGACATTTTAGTGTTAAATACTTTGAATTTGGAATTACTTCACAGAAATCATTACTTGTACATCATTTTGTGGTTATAACACTTTTTTTCGTTATTAGTGGTGAGTTGAATACTTATTTCTGTTTAAATTGAATAGTGGATATATTTAGCGAATGAGATATTAGGTATGGTGTTCATTTGAACCTATTTTCCACTTCAGGTATGTCGCGTAACGCTGTACATATATGAAGTACAGATGGATTAAAATTTCTCACTTTGGCGTGAAAGTTCGAAAAGTATTTGACTGTCCTTCCTCGTTTCATGACCATGATTTACTCTCGTCTCATCACTAAGAGCTCATTCACTACTTTTAAGCAAAATGCTACTGATTAATCACTTAAAACTGAACAGTGACAGAAGATGTGAACACGGTCAATGTTACGCAGGTGTGGGTGCGCGGGGCACTGAATCACTTCAGGCTTACGAAATCCTTAATTCTGGGAAAATTGTTTATTTGTTATCAACAACTTTGTCAGTATAATCCTATATTGTAATCCTAATGGGAACTACAATGTATTTGACACATATCTTCCTGTTTTTGGGAGTGACTAACAGTCTTTAGTTACTTGGAGTGCCTTAGTTTCCCACGCGTCCTCTTTCGTTCTAAAATATTGTCTATGAAAAGGTTATATGTTTTTCTCTGTGAACGACTTAGTAGTTTTAATTTCTCTGTTGCACATCATGGTTTATAATTATAAACCTTTAAAAAGAAATTGACAACTACTATCGCTATTTGATGAAGTTGAAACTGATCAAGCTAGGGAAGAACCTGATGAAATAACTTAGATTAATTATGGTATTGAAAGTAAATTTAAGGAAAGCGATGAATATGAAACATTTGAGTCGGGAGATTTTGAAATTTTGTCTAAAGAACCCCATCAAAACAGATATGAAGGCACACTTACAACAAGACACAATGCGCCTTGCCAAAAATATGCAAGCAAGACAAAACTCCAGACGCTTTTTGTCGATCATTAAAGAACTAAAGTATATTAGAGAAAAATTTGGATTATAAAGTGGAATTTTTCCTCGACTTATTTAAAAGATATTGTAAGTTTCATCAAATTAAAATATTTGGGGAAGATGAAAAAATTTACTCATTAAAAAATGCAAAATAATAATTTTTTTTAAAAAAAAGTATGGTGAACATTTACAAAACCAAAAAAGTACCGAATTATGGTTTTTGTTCCTTTTCAATTGTTTTCTCAAGATATAAAACAATCTACCAGTAACTTGGGAAATTACAGTTTCCTGAAAAACATTAGTTACTTTGTTTTGAAAATCCCATCACATAGCCTAGCAGCGTTTTTTTCCACAAACATTTACGTACTTTGAACTCGGGAAAATACTCATTTTCAGACATAAACTGTATCCTATAAGTCAAAGAAATATAAAATTTCTAATTTATCATTAATGCGAGTACATGGTTTATTTGATTAAAGTAAAAGACGGTTTTCTTATTTAATCTCTTTTCCTTAATATAAATAAATATCTTGTAGAAAATAAAGTTCTTAAAATGCTGTGTAACGTTTAAATTTTATTGCGAGAAAACTCTCATGTCGTTAGTTAAATATATAATACGACT
The DNA here is from genome assembly GCA_019973935.1 of Trichonephila clavipes. Lineage (NCBI taxonomy): Eukaryota > Metazoa > Arthropoda > Arachnida > Araneae > Nephilidae > Trichonephila > Trichonephila clavipes. The sequence continues at coordinate 1,391,895 of BMAU01021373.1, read as the reverse complement.
GGCTTGAGCTTTTTACAGTAACAGTTCTTTTAATGTAACAGCATGTCTTATGATTCTTAATGTTTCTTAAGTCTAGGTTTTCATTAAGTGAACAGCTGTTACAGTTCTAAGACTATTTTTTTAAGTATTATTTGGCTTTCAGCTGTAGAAATCCGCGTTCATGACTCTTAGGGTAATTTTATAAGAATAAAATAATTCTTAATAAGTAAAACTGGGACTCACATGTACCTTTCAAATAAAAGCTTGGAAAAATAGAACATTATACAGTTTTTTCCCTAATGATATAATAAAATATTCTCTCAAGTGACATTTTAAATTTAGTTTCTTCAAAGAATTAAAACTACAAATAAACAAGGCACTCTAAAATAGTTATGAGATGGAAAACTATTCCTGTGGAAAAGAAAAAAATAGTGCGTGACACATTTTTAGAATAGCTTGCCATATTCATTATGAACATGAGATAGAAAAATAGATCGGCTTCTTAAGATGAGTCGCATAAATCACAAAGGTGTAAAATATATTGCAGGTTTTGTATTTTAACAGCTTATAAACCTTACGAAATAATTGCTGAAGTTGGAGATATTATGAACCGAGGACAATGTAGTGCATCCTAAATACGTTCATTGTTCTTTCCTTAATGAAGATCTTTTATGAATGTTTATCTGACATATACAGCTTTTATATACATTTCAACTATTTCCATTTAATTAAAATTTATGAAACTTTTCTTCTTTGCAAATTAAAAGAGTTCTATGTTTGGAATATAACTTCACCAATAATTTGTATTTCATCACAATACCAAGTAAAAAACATGTTATAGTCAGATTACTTTGAAGCTATTTGTACTGAATGTGGTACATAAATCCATAAGACTATTTCTATCAATATTTCTTTTTATAATTTCTAAAATGAATTAAAAAATTATATCCAATAAAATATCTTTCAGAATCAACACCTAGTTTTTTAAATAGGGAAGATAAACACACAAATAAAGATAACTCTCTATATTACTACTATATTTATTTGCAATTTTGTTGTAATTTGGAAACAAATCCCCTTATTTTGCTAAAATATAATAGGTTTTAATTCGATTTTGATATTATGATAAATATAAACTATAATTTTCATTCTTTATTTTAATGTATTCTCTAATCTTAGACGAAAAATGTATTCATCAACTTAGCAATCTATATTACAATGGTACGGTATGGATAACGGTATTTACAAAGTTTTTAACCGTGGTAAAGTGATAAGGGCGACATCTTCTGAATTCTATTCAAAGCCAACGTAAGTAATCTGAGCCAAGACAAATTCAATGTGATGCAGCCTTTCAGTCAGCGTCATTAGGACTCGAACACACGACTCAAATACATAGCTACGAGATCGTGATTATGACCCATTGGATAGTGCAATTCAATTTTCTTTCATTTATTATGAAAATAAGTTAATCCTGAGATTTTGCATCAAATAAAATGAATATGTTTTGTCTTTATTTCAGTGAGACCCAATACTCAATTGTTATTTTTATCACCCCCCTCCATATAATAACAATGTATTGAATTCAATTATACTTCTCTTATACGCTAAAGCTACAATACGACTTTAAGCTTATAAGTGCCACCGGTGTATATGAATGTCTTGGTCAGCCAAAGCATTAATTTCCCCGTACGTATATATACGTCTTTTCAAAGTAAGACCTTTTCTCTGCCCTGATATCCATAAAATCGTTCCAAAGCTTTGGAATGTAATAAAAGGATCTTGACAGGGTTAGCGAAGGAGTGTCTTATTTCTTCTTCTTCTTTTTCTTCTTCTCCACCTCCGCCAATACAAACTATACTCCCGCCTATGAGGAGAGCAGTAACATTGGGAAGCCAATTGGATAACTTTTAATCGGCAGTTTCGGAATGGATTATAAACCATATAAATTATCAAGGTAAGTGGTAACTTTTGTATATAATTTTATGTATGACAAGCCCATGGAGTCACTGGTAATTATTACACTTGTTAAACTGATATATTTATAAGAGTATTATATCAGTGTAAATGTGCATTTCATTTTTTATAATGTCAGAATGCATTTTGATGTTTACTTTCTGTATATTAATTGTTTTTAAATCTTTTGTTTTCGGCTTTCTAATATACTCGCCAACCCCACCCTCGTAGAGTTATCACATCCCTCTAGGATAGTGCATCGCACAGTTTGAGAAACGCTAAATTAAGAGTTACTTGAGAGTCAATTCCTTATTTAAGATAAAGTCTTCTTAGTTTGATGGTTATAACAATTTGATTCATGAATCTTGATTGAGACAGATAATTGAATTTAGATTTATACTTAAAGAGGATGGTATAAACTAACGTATTTGATGCCATCTTGCAAAATTGAATAAGATTTAATAGTTCAGTGTAGCTGGTATGGAATGATAGGTCTTCTTATATCAAAAAGATAACATATACGTCCGTTTGTTACAACTCATTACTCAGTTTGATTTTAACACAAACGAGCCAAACAGTTGTCAAATTATCAAAATTCTGCTACATTTCTCCATTTTCAACTGCTTTGACATATAATATATTTTTACTGGATAATTTCTGAATCTAGCATCCAAATGTATTGACATTCACCACAAAAAAAAATATAGTAATAACTTTTTTGTGCATAGCAGAAGTGATGCACTGAGAAACAGATATAGGAAAATGACACAATTACCTATCAATTTAATATGATTTGCATAGCAACAAATGGCTGGCAAAGTCAGCACTCGGAGTGATATATATATATATATATATATATATATATATATATATATATATATATATAAAGCCCTTTGAAAGACTATATTTAACGTAGTGATGATGTGTAGTTGATAATAAGAATTTATAAACCGGTTGCCAATTATGATTACAAAACATTCACCTTTGAAGGAATAAGGGAATGCAAAGTAGGTAACGTGTGTATGAAACAAACCTCTTGGAAGAGTATGATGTATACATGTACTATAAAAACAAATATCTCAAATCCTTTTTGAAAAATGACAAATGAGTTTATAGCAAATAAAAGAAGAGAATCATTTATCTATGATTCAAAATTAAAATATCCATGATTGCCCCTGAAGTTGTTACGTGTTTGTCAATTATCATTTGTACATTTATAATATGCAATCTGGTATACTCGTTCTTCGCACGGCTTAATTGAAAAAAGTAACCAAAAAACATTGAAGGATAAAAAAGTTTTTAATGAGTTGTTTAACGTGAATGCCGGCTGGGTGTAGTGGTTGGTTTGTCGCTGGACTTCTGCACCCAAAATTGCGGGTTCGACCTTTGCCCAAGTCAGTGGATTTTAATGATGCAGAAAATTGACAGTGGTCATGTCATGTGGTTATACGGCATGTAAAAGATCTCTAGAGTGTCTGTTTGACTTGAGTGCTCTAAGCAAAATTAAATCCTAGTACAGGTTGGCATATTCAGAGCTCAGGTGCCTCCTTCCAGGGAGGAAACTGGGTGTTAAAATTACCTTCAGCGGTAAGTATCTGCCTGTATCGCGCCGCTCTAAAAAGAGATACCAGCATTCAGAGAATGTATTAGGTTTGCAATGGAAAAACTCCAATTGGCAGCCCATTAGAAATTTTAAAAAAAATTACGTGAATTGCAAGTTGAAGGGAAAAAAATACTTTTTGCATTTCTTAGCTGAACATAAAAAAAAACAAATTTGTTAAATTCTCTAATTCTGTATATCTATAGCTGATAAAAAGGATTTTTATTTTATTTATAACGCCCCGCAACTCTCTTCTGGTCAATTTTTGGAAACACCTTTCAAAGCTGATCACTGCTCATCAAAATTGATCCCCACTTTGAGTTATGGACGCTTAAAATATTGTAAATAATTTATATCTGGATGTGTAATACGTTAATATATTACTTTTGTTGTATTTCATTTTTGTTAAAATTGTCATATTCGCTAGCAACGACGTTTCTTACATTATAACGGTAATTCAATAAAAATATAGTGAAATGTTGGAGATAGAGCCAAGTTGACATCCTTTTTGGCGAACATGTTGGCAACTTGGCGATTCATTCATGGTTGCAGAAGTTGATATGCTGTAGAGCCACATGGTGGGAAGATGCATCAAAGAAGATAGCACAAAAACTTTCTCCACAAAAAATACATGTGCATACCAATTTGCATAGTCTTAGGTTGAACGGTGTTGAAGTGATGCGCGATTTCACATATCGTTGGCCCAATTATCAGAATCCGTAACTCCATCGGGAGTGCAAATTTGATATCTGAGTGCTACGCTTCAAGCTGTTTTTATATTTGCCAAGATGGGCGATGATATTACAATATGGCTACCTTGATATTTCTATTGTTGGTCATGTGTAAATAACAACGAGGAACCTTATGTTTTCCTTATATGTGAAATATAATAAGGAATCGCGACAAAGAGCACTTGGACACGTAGCACTCGTATATCATATTTGTTTCCTTTGTGGAGTTATGCATTCTGATAACCTGGCCGACGATATACAAAGATCCATTTATACATATATAGATTGTAACAAATGGTAATATTTATTATTTAATTTTTGTAATAACTGCTATATGGCACCATCAGAAAGAGTACTAGCATAGTTTCCCACTGGTGGGAAACCGGTAGTTAACCATTAAGGCTGCTGATATTCTGGTGTTCGCATCCCGCGGAAAATCCTTCCCCATGTTGTTCATGTATAGAATATATATATATATATATATATATATATATATATATATATATATATATATATATATATATACATATATAAGACGCATTTGTTGTCTGTTTTTGTCTATTCCCTTATAACTCAAGATCCAGACAACCAAATAACGTGAAATTTGGTACACGTACACAAAATTACACGAGGAAGGTTCTTAAATAGGTTTGGAATTCATAATTCTTTCCGAATTTTTTAAAATTTAATTTTAAATGATTTTCCAGTGTTATGACGTCATATGATGTCACGTTTCTTACTAAGTGGACAATTTATACTTTACTTGCAGTTTTTCAAGATTATTTTACAGTAGCTATGTTTATCAGTTGGAATATTTATTCAATTTTTCTATTCTTTGATATTTAATTAGGATTATTTTTCGAATAAATCATTTTTTAAGGTTATTCTTTTAACAGCTAAAATTTTGTTTTGGCAACATTTAGGTATTATCGCGGGATGTTTATATGTGTGATTTACCTTACAAATTACAACTTACAATTTCAGTATTTTACCGGAGAATTTTTTTATTTCTTTAGAATGCGAAGGTTATAATTTTGACAAACTAAAACTTCTTACTGATAATGGTATTTCAGTTCTTATTACTGCGAGTAACATAAGTATATTATTTCCGTTTTCGTTATCTGTTTTAGATAGTATGCAATTAATAATGTTTTGCAATTTTATGCGTATTTATTTTAACCTTTAAGGGTATACTATTTGCTTCAGTGCATAAAATTGCCTTGCAGAAAATCAAACTTGGGTAATTATACTGCCCAAGCAAAAGCAGTGTTGATAGTAATTACATATCAAACTGGAATAGGCATCAGAGAATGAGCAAAACAAACAAATGGCTTAAATACCTGTTGAGGAAGCAGGTAATCGTAAGATAAATTATTTTTGGTACTTATGTACTATCCTAACAATCGCCAACGTTCAAAATAACTTGCGAAGTTGGAACTTTGATTTCGCATGTCATATATATGCTGAATTGTGAGTCATGTGCTTCGTTTTATATAATGTCGCCAATAGGTGGCGGTTATATGTAAGTACCTTATTTTTTCAAATTATGCTTTTGCATTTATTGAGTTAGTTCAGTTCTTTTTATGTCAGTTAATTTTAGTATTGTACTTGATTTTTCAATTTATTTTTATCCTCGGGATATATATACTTTGGATAATTTTTTTATTTAGTACTTACTTATTATTACACAATCGCCAACGTTCAAGACAACTCGCCACTTTGGCAATCTTAACTTTGTATGCGTTGAATTGGCAATCATGTGCTTCATTTTGTATAATGTCATCAATAGCTTGCGGTTATACATAAGTACCTTTAATTCTGTGCATTACTATAATATTAGACTGGCCACAACACCAATTTGGCGGGATTTCAAAATCATGCCAAAAATGAGTAGCCTACCAATATGAAATTAATAATATGATTATTATCTTAGCCTGTTTTATCTTTCCCTCCACTAATCCTTAATTTATTCAATATATAATTTTTGTTTTTTTTTATATTTTTAGTACTTACATTTTTTTGGCGAAATTAACTGCAAAGATTTTTTACACATTGCGATGTCTTTGGCAAAATTAATCAGTGGTATTTTTTCCTTAAATATGTTTTTATCTGTTTTTGACAATTTTTAAAATTTTGTTTGATGTAAAACGAAATAGCAAAAGCAAAATAAATATTTGACAGTATATGTATTCTAATTGTACGAAACTGTATATACCGATTTAATCAAAATATTGAGCCTTCATTTAGTTTTGATATCTTTTTAAGATTTAATTTTATGTAATAACTCGCTTTAGCTAGCTAAATATTGCTGTGGCTCCGTCAGCTTTAAAATACTGGTACACCATAAAATATGCCATAAAGCTTACAAAAGTAATAATAAACAAGAATTCAAACAAATCTATATCTATATCTATATATACATATAAGACGCATTTGTTTGTCTGTTTCCTTATAACTCAAGATCTAGACAACCAAATAACGTGAAATTTGGTACACATTCACACAAAATTACATGGGGAAGGTTCTTAAACAGATTTCGTTCCATCCCAACATCACTGTGACCTCCTCCAGCCAAAAAAAGGGATCCATGTGCATTTTCTGAGCCATGGGTTCATTTTAGAGAAAACTTTACTAAGCAAAAGTGGTAAGTAATAAACAATACTTCTTTGTTATATTTACTTTACTGCAAGCAAATACTGCAACAAATATCACATTACTTACTACATTCCATTGAATTCCTTTATTCATAGGAATGCATTGTCATTTTTTGCTACAGTCATGCCTATGAGAAAAAGGGGGAGAGTATAGACTTGCAGACACCATGCTTTTCTCATAGGCAGTTGTATGTGGCCTGCTCTAGAGTGGGCAGACAGGAAAATCTATTTTGTATACACTTCAAATGGAACTGCCAAAAATGTTGCTATCACATTGCTTTAAGATAAATGTACCCTATTATTGCATCCAAATAAACAGTTTTGTAAGCTTCTACAGAAAATCTTTTTAAACCCGGGCAAAGCCGGGTACTTGCAGCTAGTATATATATATATATATATATATATATATATATATATATATATATATATATATATATATATATATATATATATATATATATATATATGGGGGCGCTTGTCAGGAAATGACTGGCACATAGATTATGATGAATTATAGATTTAATAACTGGAAACTATATACAATATAATACATCAGGCTCTTAGTTCAGTTCGTCATTAACACGCGAGGAATTATCGTCTTCGTCTTTAACGTCTTAATCCATGCAAATGGCGTCTTTGCTTTCCGTCTTTCTCTGTCCTTCATCTCGTCCATGTTTACGTCTACCTTCAATGGCGTCGTACCTCGTTCTAATCGCGTCGGCTCCCGCCACGTCGAGCGCCTAACGGAAGGCAGGCTCTCAAAACAGTCAGTGCGTTTGTGAATATGAGGAGTAGAATAATTGGAGTGGCTTTGAATTAGTGGTCGGCACCACACGGCCTTCCTGTAATCGACTGGTCCTCCAGAAAACACTCTGCAAAGATACAAAAAAACCAAAACAACAAGAGGGCTGGAAAAAGATATCTAAAAAGTAAAAGTTAAAAGTTTATAAGTCTCTTGGTTGTTACAAAGTTTTCAAAAGGATTAATTTTCACGTCTTCCGTCTTTCTTCTTTCCTTCTATTTCCTACGTCTTACTTATTTTCTTGTTTATTCGTCTTTCGCCGCATCTTGTTTATTCGTCTTTTATCGTATCTTGTTTATTCGTCTTTTATCGTATCTTGTTTATTCGTCTTTCGTCGCATTTTGTTTCTTCGTCTTATTTTTGCTTCTTCAACGTCTTTCGTCTTGATTTTTCTACGTCTTGCGTCTTGTTTCTACGTTGTTTGTCTTGTTTCTACGTCTTTCGTCCTGTCTTTTGTCGTAAACTATTGAAGATCTTCCTCAAATCGGACAGTTTGTTCCATGACTCCTTCTTCAATTTCGGTTATCATGTGCGGTCCAAGGTGATCAATATGGCATGTTTTTAATGGCACATATTCTTTCTTTCTTCGTTTGTGATTCACCAATACACGATGGTCACAGTGGGCAACTGAATTTTCTATCTTCTGTCTGCGCTTTGGAATGAAGTAATAATCTTTGTTTTCTTTAATTCTTGGGCGTCTTTTCTCATGGGCACGTCTTTTGACTTCTTTGGGCACAATTTCAAGGACAACTACTACTGTGTCAGTTTACTTTAAAGGAATGCAAGCCTTGTCTTTTTTCACGTCTTTCCAGCAATTCTCAAAAAGGAACTCTTCGGTATCAGAAACAATATACTCATCAGGCTCTTCAATAACACATTTAATCATAGGGTCAGGTGTTTCTAAACGTTTCAAATCATCTTCCATTTTGGGTAAATCAGATGGATGTTGAAGTTCAACATAAACTTTCACTACAGGGCTTACGGTCACAGTTCTTTGGTCGTCTTTCACATGTAAACCATCTTTCTTTACAGGCTAAAAATTTGGAGTTATCTTCTTGTTCTTTGACCCGTAAGTTTTAGGAATGTGATTGAATGTATTAATTTTAATATCATCAGGAGATAAACTAATTGATAGAACAGATAAAGTGGCAACTTCTTTAGTACATTTAGGTTTATTTTTTTGTAATACCATTTTCAATAATTATAGTCTCACCTTGCATTTTAATATATTTAATCCAATTATGCATTTAATACATTTAATCCAAATAACATAGCATCATCATCTACTACACATATTTCTACATTACACTTAAGTTCATCAATTTGAATATCATTTTTAAAATAACCGAACAGTCTAACTTTACTATTACTAAATCCTCTTAAAGTTGTATTTAATGGAATTAATTAAACACGATTTATTTTATCATAAACTGACTTTCAAATCAAGGTCACTCGACTACCACTATCTATTAAAGCATCTAATATTAAGCCACCAATTAATACTTTCTTAGTTAATGTTTCTTCTTTATTAACAATTAAATGTGCAACGTCTAATTTAGTATCGGTTTTACCTAGGCATTCCGAAGATTTATGTCCAAAAACTTCACAAACATTTTGTTCCTTTATTTTTATACATACAGTTTCTAGAAATATAACTTGGATCTCCGCAATTAAAACAAATTTTCTTTTTATAACTTTCATGCCTAGTATTATTATTATCGTATCTCATTTTGTTCGTATTAACAACATCCTTTCTAAAATTACATTTTTCATCTTACTTTATTTCATTTTATCTCAAGAATTATATCTATTAAAATCATATATTGGTTTTATTTTATCGAAATTGCCTTTATACTTGACATAATCATTCTTTATTGCGTCATAAATCTTAAGTTTTTCTTTAAATTGAGCTAAATTATTACATCCGGACAGAATTGTTTTGTTTGCTTGCCTGTCATTTATACTTTCGATTACGTAATGCATTAAGGTGGAAACATCAATTTTTCCCGAATTGCATAACTCTTTCATTTTTAAAAAGTATTCCGAAGCGGTTTCACAATCTCTGATTTTCCCATTGCGTAAGAGATCGTGCAACGAAGCAGAATATATTTCCAAAGAGAATTCGTCAATCAGCGCCTGTTTTAATTTTTTCCACGAATTTATTTAAAATTCCATCTGAATAAACAATTTCGAAATTCCACCTAACGATCGTGATTCTGCATTAAATTTAGAAATGGTATTTTCAATATCCGAATAGTTTGCATTAACATCGGAATTGACTTAGCTTATTTTATTTTGACTTCCGTTATAAACATGCATTTTATTTATTTCCAAATCAAGAATTTTCATACCGTATCAGCTTGCATTAAAGAATCATTCGTTTCGTTTTGCGCCCCAGAGCGCTTCTCGAGCACGAATTTATTATCTTAGGGTTCAAATTTAACTTTTGTTCATTGGGAACTTATTTTAAATTAAAATTATTTTTATTTTAAACTTAAGCTTCCTATTTTAAAGTTTATTACTCTCAAATTAACTAGTATTCAGCTTTGTCACTTAAGCAGCGATCACCGCGGTCAGAATTCGGGAGGGTGACCTCCTCGGATTCAATTGTGCGGTACAGCTTTTCCTTTCGGCCACCAGATGGAGGCACGATTCATGCTATCTAAAACTCTTGTAAAATTTGCTTCACGTCCAGCAATCATTAATTAAATCGTTCCTTCGAATCATTTCACAATACTATCAATTATTTTATCATGATTATATCACATATATGACTTCATTGCGTTTTATTTGTCTAGTCCTATATTCTCTTATTTTTTGGTCCGTTCCCCCCCCCCCTTTTTTTCATTTAATTAGGTTCATTTAAATTTTTCAAAATTTGTTAGTTCCCTTTATTTTTATGGAATCTGGATTTTATTTTAATCTCAAGATCTCCTTGTTCCCGGGTCGTTTATTTCGGATACCCAATCTGTTTTCCACGCCCACTTTCTGCGTTGATCGGTCTCGACCAATCATATTGCAGCTTGCAAATTCTTTCATTGAGCGGACTTCGTCCGCTAATTTGTCAATATTTAATTTACTCTTATGTCACTTTCATCTAATTCAGCTCTATTTTTTATTAATTCTGAAGAGGTACGTCCCGTTTCCGGGACAGGAACAAATTCCAGCCACTTGCCGAGTCAGACTCGTTATACTAGCCACCATTAATAATAACTCATTCAGATTTGTCAATAAGGATAGAATATTTTACACAATTCAGATTTATTTCCTTCAATCGAAATATTAAGTATGTTTGCAATTGTTACTATCTCATTATACGAGAATTTCTTCTGTATATCTTTTAGCTTAATAGAGAATTCCTTACTGTAAATCGTATAAGTAGAACAACAAAAATTACGCAATCTTTTACGATATAATTCTTCATCATCATATATTAGGTTGTAGAGTGCTTTCACTTTTTCTGTTTTAAAATTCTTTAATGCAATTCCAATAGGTTTTATATAATTTAAAATCACTTTTAAAGGGATGCACGTACTTTGATCCCACTTCTGAATGTGGGTGGGTGCTTGTTAGGAAATGGCTGGCACACAGATTATGATGAATTATAGATTTAATAACTCGAAACTATTTACAATATGTACATCAGGCTTTCAGTTCAGTTTGTCATTAACACGCGGGGTGTTATCGTCTTCGTCTTTAACGTCTTAGTCCATGCAAATGGTGTCTTTGCTTTCCGTCTTTCTCAGTCTGTCATCTCTTCCATGCCTACGTCTTTCTTCAATGGTATCGTACCTCGTTCTAATAGCGTCGGTTCTTGCCACGTCGAGCGTCTAACTACTGGCAGGCTCCCTAAACACTCAATGCGTTCATGAGCATGAGGAGTAGAAAAATTGGAGTGGCTTGGAAATAGCGGTCGTCACCATATATATATATATATATATATATATATATATATATATATATATATATATATATATATATATATATATATATATATATATAACTATATAGATGTACCTATGTACAGTAAACAAACTGTATTTAGTCCTGAGGTAAATTAATGTTATCTAATCTATCAATTCATCCCAGAGGGCTATTAGTGTTGATAATGAAATAAAATAAAACATTTTAAAATAATGCAGTACGTGCTTTAATTTATTTTACCTACATTTTTAGTAAATATATTTCAGTCAGGAGTGATACTAAAATATTTGAACCAAAAGTATTTGCATTATTGTATCAATAATTTATTACCTATAGCTGGAATCCTATTTATGTTATTTGAGGAAATCTACCCCTTTGAAGATTTACTTTTTTCACTGAAAACTCTGCAAAAGATCTATTTATTGTCAGTATATTTTTTGAAACAGATATCCAAAAAAATTTCTTTTCAAGGATTAGGTGAGGTAGAGTTTCCAAATATTTACTCTACAGAAATAGTATATTGATTTGTCAAAGATTTGAGCTCTGAAGTTGATACAAAAATCCTACTAAAAGAAAGTTCTTTTCATGTGGTTTAAATTGTCAAAAATACACTTTTTCATACTCTATACATTTGCCTTGAATTATTTGTTTCATTTAATGGATTGAATCGTTCACGGGTTAATTATGGGTGTAAAATTTGAGTAAGATAATAAAAATTCTCATATTTTTCATTCAAAAAGATTGTACCTTTTTAAATGTATAGAGTACTATAAACCACAGCACACCTATATAGTGTTTACAAAATTATACTCAAACATTTTTTGAAATAATATTAATTCATTTAAAACCAAACTCTTTCACGATTGAGATAAATATTTTCCCTCATTTTAAAATTGGGGATTGCCGTATTTAATTATAATCTTATCTGCCTTTTCCATATATAATGTTAAAATTGAATGGATGTCCAATGCAATTAAGTAAATGGGAAAGTTTAGAAAACATAAAACTGTCAAATCAATTGACGCAAATGATAAAATGCTCGCGGGTTGTGTTCCATCATCATTTTGTCTCATTATGTCATGTAGTAATATTTTGTTTTGTTTTCTCCCTTACTTCATGTTATTCTATAAGTATAATTTTATGCAATAATAATAATAATAAAAATAACTTTATGCAATGATATAGTGTATTTGAACCAGGAAAAACAAAACCCTGATAAAATTACACATAGTGGAACAAAACACACAATGTTATGTATTTTTCTTAATTGTTTTATGTATTTTATGCCTAAATAAACTAAAATAAACCGTTGCACACTCATATATACTCTCAGTAACCTTATAGTCCTGTAAGACTTAAAACATATATAGCGTTACATTCCCTCTAATAAACAGAAAAGTACATTTAATAATATTGTTGTATCACCAAATGAGTAACACAACGGATTCGATTACATGCATCATAATAGTAGAAGTACTTGAAAAATGTACATAAAATATTTGTGTAAGGATATTTTCATTTATCTCAAACCATGGAAACCTTACACTTAAAAAACTTGATTTAAATGCAGCATCATTAGATTGCTGACACTACAAATCTTTGAAAGACGCAACGTATTCTTTCAACATTTTGTATCTTTTTTTTTCAATTCCCATTATTGGTATAATCTCCTCCCTATATCTATCTATCTATCTATCTATCTATCTATCTATCTATCTATCTATCTATCTATCTATCTATCTATCTATCTATCTATCTATCTATCTATATATATATATATATATATATATATATATATTTAAATATATAAAAACAATCACAATTATCAATCGAAAAATTGAAATATATGAGGATCTTATAATACCAAAACACAAACACACACACACACATATATATATATATGACAGGCACCAGGCCTGCTGGTAAAATGAGGAGGGCATCATCTTTACAATATTCCTTTATTACGCTTTCATCATATATAATCTAACATGGCGGACCTTTTGCCGCGCAATCGGGTGGTATAAAAAACAACCTCTCAGAGAGGAGACACCAGCCAAATCCTTTCTAGTATGCCTTCGCCTTCGTCAGCGCTCATTGCACCTTTTAACAGGCTTATTTACTCATAAATCCTTACGCGATGGTAAAGAGTTCGCTCTATTTTCATGTATTACTTCCTTAATTTTGAACCTAAACTTTTCAAACCTGACAAATTTCCCCCCTCCGCTGAAGGCTGGCACAGCCAGATTGGCCAATTCTGACTGGCAAGTCCCCAGGGAAAAAATTATATTTCAATGATATCAAATTCCCCAAATGAAATAAAAATCTAGAAGATACAATAATTGTGTAAAAGAGTGGGCTGGTGAATCTAACATGTACAAAAAATTGCAATAATGAATAACAAAGTATCAAAAATTTGGTATAAAACTTTGTTACATAGAATTGTTTTCTGAAAAATATCACACATCTAATACTTCCACTATGACTATAATAATAATGAGGTTAATAAAAAACAACATAAGATAAAGATAATTCACATTAGACATTCAAAAATATAGTAGTGCTAAACAACATAACATAAGAGAGATCAAGTGAAATTCTCACTAAATGTGCACCAATAGTAAACAATGTTAATAAAGTGATAAATGTTGAAAAGTTACAAGTACTTCAAAATGGTATTGAATGTTGGAATAATGAGTACATAAATACATAGAAAGAATAGGTATAGAGTAAATAACATGATTTTAGGAATAATGGTAAAGTATAAATACATACAAAGAATAGATATAAAATAAGTAACAGCAAAATGAGTTTAGGAATAATGGTAAAGAAAATACATAAAAAGAAGAGATATAAAATAAGTAACAGCAAAATGAGTTTAAGAGCTCCCAAAAAGAAAAGATTACACAACTATAACACAGAAATTTATCAAAATAAACACAACATCAACATTATATCAAAATATCACTAGAAATATAAAATGCAAAGAAAAATAAGGGTATTTCAGATATATCAAGTACAGGTAAAAAGTTCAATCAATGTAATGTTTCACAGTCCTGTGTCTTGGAAAAATAATAGTTCAATGTTCATCATCAATTATTGTTTATCTCACAGTTCTTTTGTTTATTATTAGAATCTCTACTCAATCAACTCATTTCAAAACATACAACCATAATAAAATCTTCATAACATCACATACTATATTTTAACTTTCAGAATATACTTATATCACAAATAATCACAATGAAATTATTATAACACAATGTATCGTAAAACTGACCTCATCACAATGTTTTCATACAGTCCATAATTCAGTTATTTTTTTTTAAATAGTCTTCAATAATGTGTTCATTATGAATAAAGATACAATACAAATTCAATTAAATTTTGATTTTCATAATGAAAACAATTCTTAAATTCAAATTTTAAACACAACTTTTATTATTATTTTTTTTAAATGACAATGCACTTCTAAAATTACAATGCACTTCTTCCCCCAATGTTTGAGAAAACAAACTCTATAAAATATAAATAAGAATTCAGCATAATTGGAAATTGGATTTTGAATGAAAAGGTTTTAATCTTGTAGAATGAACAATATCTGTTAATTTTCCTGTATAATGATTTGGTTTATCTATTTCATAAGTAACATTTGAGAGTTTTCTGACAACTTTAGAAGGACCATTATAAGGAGATTGAAGTTTACTTGAATTAGGGTATGAGAATTTTGATATAATACTAAATCTCCAACTTTAAATTTTGCATCAACATAATGTTTATCATACCTTTGTTTATTTATCTTATGATGTTTAATTGTTCTGTTTACTGCAATTTGTCTTGCTTGTTGTATAGGTGGATAGTTTAATGTTACTTGATTTGGTAATGGCGAATCATATGGCAAAGTTCCAAACATTAAATATGCAGGTGGGAAGCCAAAAACATCATGTGGTGAGTTATTGTATTCATATGTAACTTGTTCTAATAATTTTGTCCAATGAATTTTTTGTAGTTGAACTAACTTTACATCTTAATTTTGCTACTAATGTCTGATTAACTATTTTATCCTTTCCATTGTATTGTGGTCTATTTGCTGAAGTTAGTAATTGTCTAATATTATGATGTTTTAAGAATTTCTTAAATTTAGATGAAGTGAATGCAGCATTTCTATCACTTAAAAGTTGTTTTGGGCATTGAATTGAAAAAATTTGTTTTAAGCAATTTGTATAAGTTTCAGAAGTGACACTTTTGGATGGAAATGTCCAAGCATATCTGGTAGCATGGTCAGAACAATATGCAGGTATTTCTTTTGTGAATTATGATAATTAAATCCTCCTACAGTGTCTAGTGAAATCATTTCAAATGGTTCTGCTACAGGAACTTCTTGCAATAACCCATACTTTTTTGTGCAGACTTTTTTATTCATTTGACATGTTTCACAACATTTAACAAAATTTGAAATGTCTAATATAATGTCCTTCCAGTAGTAAATTGGGGGAAATTAATTTTAACATCTTTTTTACACCTGGGTGACCAAATTGTTCATGTGCAGTTGTAATTAATTTTTCTCTCAAAGATAACGGTACTACAATTTTAATTAAATTCTTTTTCTTAACTGTTAATACATCATTAATTTTTATATATTTTGGATCATTAATGTTCTCTGAATTTTGGTATTTAATAATTTCATCAGTATTTAAAAAATGACAAATGGGTTATATATAATGGCATACAGGATTCCTCGACAACATGTCTGCTTCAACATTTAATTTACCTTTTATATAAACTATCGAATATTCATACTGAGAAAGTTTTAAACTCCACCGAAATAAACGTCCAGTTAAATGTTTTACACTTTTAAGCCATTGTAAAGCAGCATGATCAGTATGTATTGTGAATTTGGATCCATGTAGGTAACAGTGGAATTTATCTAAGGCATCTATAATTGCTAAACACTCTTTTTCTGAAATTGTATAATTTTTTTCATGTTTAAGTAATTGTCTCGAGCGATAAGCTATGGGGTAAAGTGTTCCATCTGGGTGTTGTTGTTTCAAGACTACGCCTATTGAATCCTGGCTTGCATCACAAAACACATGGCATGGATATTGTGAGTTGTATAATTTAAGTATAGGTTTTGATATTAAACAATTCTTTAACTTTTGATAAGCTTCTTGACATTTATGTGACCAATTCCAAATTGCGTCTTTTTTAAGTAATTTATTTAATGGTACTCTAAGTTTTGCATAATCTTTAATAAATTTTTGATAAACATTGATGGAACCAAGAAATCTTTGGAGTTCTTTAAAATCTTTAGGTGGTGCTAATTTTCTTATTGTTTCAATATTTGGATTACTTGGGGAATAATGACCTTGTGTTATTTCATATCCTAAAAATTTTATTTTTTCCTGTGCAAACTGACATTTTGATTTTTTAAGTTTAATGTTTTCCTTTTACAAATTTGAAATATTGTATCTAAATGAGTTAAATGCTCTTTCCAAGATTGTGAAAAAATTATTATATCATCAAAATAGTTTAAAGCAAAAGTTAACTGATATTTTTGTAAAATTTGTCTTATAGTTCTTTGGAAAACAGCTGGGGAATTTTTCCAGCCAAATGGAAGTCTTAACCATTCATAGAGTCCAAAATTAGTTGTGAAAGCCAGTTTCTCTGCGTCTTTTTCATGAATTTTAATGTGCCAATAACCACTTGTTAAGTCGAGCGTAGAGAAAATTTAGCATGAGTTAAATTATCAATTACAAAGTCTATCAGAGGTACAGGTGTGGAATCTTTTCGTGTGATTTCATTTAGTTTTCTATAATCGATACATAATCTTGATCTTTTCCTTCATCCTTTTTGTATGCTAAAGTTACAGGGGGCAGCATATGGGCTATGTGAGGGTTTAATAAAACCTGCTTTTAACAATTCTTCTATCTGTGTTTGTATTTCTTTAGATTCTTGTTGACTGTTTCTATAATGGCGTAAACTTATAGGAAGGTCTGATATTAAATGTGAATTCTTTGTGGCTCTAAATTTATACAACCTACATCATACTTATTTTGTGAAAATATGGTTTGAAATTTGTCAAGAAGTTGGGTTAAATCTCCCCATTGCTCACTAGTCTGTTTTTGGTACTGTGTCCTCAACAACCATGGCTGGGTTAAACAATCTTTTCAGATCAGCTTCAGGGCTGTCTGATATTCGATCTAAACCTTTATTATTCTTAACGTTAATATTATCTTCATTATTTGCATTATAGTAGTTCATATTTTGATCATTATTAAGAGTTTTACAATATGTCCCATGATATGTTCTCAACTCACCAACACACTTGTTTACATATTTAATATTACTTAAATTTTTACCACATTGAAATATACACATGTTACGAATACTAATGTCAAGCTTAAATAAATGTAAATATTCAAGTCCTAAAATAATATAAGGCAATTTAGTATCAATTACAAACAAATCTATTTGCTTAGATATACATCCAATATTCATATAAACTTTAATTATACCTTTGGGATGAATAGTCCCACAAGTTTGATTTATTTTTACATTACACTATTTTTTAAAATTTTAATGTTTTTTAATTATTTAGATAAATTTATTGGAATTAATGACACATTGCTTCCTGTGTCAATTAGAGTACAAAAGTGCTTGGAACATACCATTGAATCAATAATTAGTTGTCATCCTTGCCTCTGGTTATTTTCGTCATTTCTGGGCGAGTGAAAATTATTTCGATTCTGTTGTACAAACTGCCTAGGTTGACTGTTAAACTGTTGCCTCCCACTGACTCTCATCATGTGAGATTGATGTGGCTGTCCATGATTTCCTCTTGATTGGAATCGGTACCGTGGATCAGTTCCTCTGTGTACAGTACCGTATGCGTGATTCCATCGGGTATAACTTCCAGTATCTACCGGTTTTCGGTCTGCGCTGTCCGGTGTTACTGCGATTAATTGTCGCATGGTTGAGATCCATTCGCAGGGTGTCGAAATCTTCTTGATAACTAGGAACTTTTGATATTGTATGGGACTGGATAATGTCATATGTTCCACAATTGAACTGTCATCATAATTTAGTTTCTTCCCCAACGAAAGTTTTTCCGTAAAAAAGGAAATTAATTCTTTAGTGTCGTTTAATGTTATGTTTTGAAATTTTCGAATATCCTCTTGTTTCGTCGCATCGAACACCGTCATTAATAATTCTTTGCTTCTTGGTAAGACTTTTCAAATAATTGGTTTTCATACCAAAATTTTAAATAGACTCCCGTGAGATATCTAGGAATATTTTGCTTCTTCCATTGTTCGTCTTTTGATATTCCAAACATTGTTGATCAAAACAGTCCAGAAAACTTTTAAAACTGCTAAACTTATTAAGATCAAATTCAGGAAAAAGAAGGGTTCTTTGGATGTGTTAACTGGTGACTCCTGCCGGAAAGAGTCGTCCTCCATGGTAGTATCGTTTTCAATGCAGTCGCTCGTTCGAAAAAAATTTGTTGAAGTTCATTCCATTGTTTTCCTCACGTATTTTGTAGTTCCTTTATTTATCCTGCCGGCTCTTGACAGGCCCCAGGCCTGCTGGTAAAATGAAGAGGGCATCATCTTTACAATATTCCTTTATTACGCTTTCATCATATATAATCTAACATGGCGGACCTTTTGCCGCGCAATCGGGTGGTATAAAAAACAACCTCTCAGAGAGGAGACACCAGCCAAATCCTTTCTAGTATGCCTTCGCCTTCGTCAGCGCTCGTTGCACCTTTTAACAGGCTTATTTACTCATAAATCCTTACGCGATGGTAAAGAGTTCGCTCTATTTTCATGTATTACTTCCTTAATTTTGAACCTAAACTTTTCAAACCTGACATATATATATATATATATATATATATATATATATATATATATATATATATATATATATATATATATATATATATATATATAGTTCACTACTTAGGTTTGTACTTAAAGAGAGCTATATATATCATAAGGGTAACTATTATCTGCCAGTTAAAGGTTTGCCACAAGGTGGCCCTGCGAAAAACTGTCTTGGTAATTTATATTTACAATATTTTGAAAGTAGTTACATTAATAATTCTAAATATTATATTTATCGTTAAGTAGATAACATAATCATTTTTGGCAAGCATGTCAATTTTATACCTAAAGCTAATTTTTATCCACAATGTATTAATTTAATACAGACAAATAGTAACAACATTGAAATAAATTTTCTTTATATACGTATCAAATTTCAAGATAATGTAATAGTTTCTAATATTTATGATAAAAGAGAATATTTTAATTTCAATATTATAAAAGTTCCTCATTGGGAGAGTAATGCACATGTTTCAATATTTAGAAATTTTTTATTGAATATATACAATGCAATAATTTTCTGGTGTCAAAAAAGTGAGAAATAATAAATAACTATAAAAATTTTACTAAATATTGCTTAAATCAGAAACACCCAATTAGTTTTATTAATAGTTATACGAATAAAGCCATTCAAAATAGTAAGGATTACATTTCTGAAATTGATAATAGTTTATTACTATATACATACATATTTCATAGTTATAGTTACCTCTATATTCTAATATTAGATAAAATTACTTATTCTTATTTAATTCTTATGTACTCTAGTGTTAGTAAAGTTATGGTAATTTGTAACTCTCTTATTTGTTTTTATGTCAATTCTTTCTATACTTTTGTTAAGTGCAACATTTCAGCCATTCACATACTTTGAATCTGCATTAGGGTCCAGACCCTGGCAATAACTTATTTATTGCACTCAGATTTAGTGCGTGTTCTGCATTTTTATGTGCAATTTTTAGGTAAGCTACCTCTATCTTGTAATGGATTTAGACATTCCTATCCATTACTTTCAATAGGTATTTGCTCAATATTATTTCCATAAACGGGGAATGTTGGCTGTCCAAGAAACATGTTCTCAACCCCACTTTTATATAAATTATTTTTTATATTAGCTGACCTAACTCAGCAATGTTTATAATACTGCAAATCCATTTTATAATTTTTAATCTCAGTTGCTAATGTATCCTTCATTGTGTGATTTTCCTACTGTCTATCTGTTTTTCGTATGTAATGGTTAGATGTTATATCTTGTTTGAAGAAAATAAGTCTATATATGTATATATATATATATATATATATCTGGTTTAAAATGTTCAATCATTAATAAAATACTTTACATTCATCCATTGAAGTTCAAATAATTTTTATTTTAATTTGTAGCGGTAAACACTTTATGTTAATGCATTTTTCAAGTATTATTTCATTAATTAGTTTAATTAATTACAGGTTTTTGACGCCAACTTAGGTTCGTTTCAATTGCTGTAACAATATAACTGATAAAGCCATGACAAACAGTTGATGCCGAAAACCGGTTTCTCAGCTAAACTAGCCAAATTGGGTGTGCATTTTTACAACAATACAGACAAATCATGCTCTTTCTTCAATCCCTACTATTAGTTTTTAATTCTCTCCCTCTCTCTCTCTCTCTATATATATATATATATATACATATATATATAAATAGTGTTTTTTTACAGGTATAGAACTTTAAATTGCAATAAAACAACGATGTATTATTCGATTGACATGGATTTTTTTTATTCGAAAGATAATCGTATGGCATTACATTTTAAATATGATTTCTGCATACGACTGCCACGGTTGGCTCGGATGTAGTCCATTTTGGACGTCCAATTTTCGATGACTTTTTCCAACATTTGTGACCGTATATCGGCAATAACACGGCGAATGTTGTCTTCCAAATAGTCAAGCGTTTGTGGCTTATCCGCATAGATCAATGACTTTACATAGCCCCACAAAAAATAGTCTAG
This sequence comes from Trichonephila clavipes, assembly GCA_019973935.1. Taxonomy (NCBI): domain Eukaryota; kingdom Metazoa; phylum Arthropoda; class Arachnida; order Araneae; family Nephilidae; genus Trichonephila; species Trichonephila clavipes. The sequence continues at coordinate 1,370,378 of BMAU01021373.1, read as the reverse complement.
CGGTGTTAAACCACAAGATCTTGGAGGCCAATTCACAGGTCCAAAACGTGAAATTAGGCGGTCACCAAACGTGTCTTTCAATAAATCCATTGTGGCACGAGCTGTGTGACATGTTGCACCGTCTTGTTGGAACCACAGCTCCTGGAAATCATTATTGTTCAATTCAGGAATGAAAAGTTAGTAATCATGGCTCTATACCGATCACCATTGACTGTAAGGTTGTGGCCTTCATCGTTTTTGAAGAAGTACGGACCAATGATTCCACCAACCCATAAAGCTCACCAAACAGTCAGTTTTTCTGGATGTAACGGTGTTTCGACATACACTTGTGGATTAGCTTCACTACAAATGCGACAGTTTTGTTTGTTGACTTAGTCATTCAACCAGAAGTGCACTTCATCGCTAAACAAAATTCGCTTATGAAAATCGGGAACAATGGCCATCTCGTTTTGGGCCCATTCGACGGAATCTACGCCTTGCTTGATGATCGTTTTGATGAATTGCCAAACCAAACTGAGAATAAATCACTTGACAGCTGTTAAATCGGTTGCTATCTTGGAAAGTAATACCAACTTAAACTTCTATACCTGGAAAAAAACACTCTTTATATATTATATATATACAGAGAGAGAGATAGAATATTTTAAGTAGAGAATTTGAACTATATACATAAATATAAATATCTGTTCAAATTTTAAATCGTTAATACAAAACTTTCTATTCATCCATTCAAAGTAGGAATTGACTTAATTTTTTATGTATATATTACTTGTTCTTCCTTTCCATGCCTCACTATTATACGCAGTCAGACGAGATCAATGATTTCATTGACGTTCATAAAATTAGTGGATTGCAATATATTGTCTCTCCTGTGAAGTGCGTACAATATGAAATATGATTAGCTAGAACCTCATGACCTTTAGGACAGATATGAAAGACATGTTTCCCCCTCAGATAAAGAACTTTTTTTATCAATTTACACTGAGGTAGAATCACAAAAGGAATCAAATAAAATGCTCAACAGTGAAATGGAAAATTTAATCAATTATTGTTTTGTCCTAGCTACATAGTAAACATAACTAAAAATGAATATAATAAATGAACTAATGTTCTAAAAACTAAGATATGCTATTTGTTATGTGAAGCTTCAAAGTAGCCTACCTATGTAAAACAGAATTTTATACTGACAATAATTAAATAAGAGCAAGTCAAAATCCTGATGTAAATTATCATTTAATAAATCTTAAGAAAACATTATATATTAATGCTTAAGTACGTGCCTTTATGTGGTAAAACAAGATACTTATTATAACAATTTCTTGCCCTAGATTCTACTAAAGTAAAATTTATTCAGATCAACACGATAATTAGTTTTTTGATTTGGTATTTATTACTTTAATTTTAATCATTACCTTATTTTGTCCTTGAGATACTTTTTTAAGATTTAAAGAGTTAAATTACTGAATAATATGTATGTTTTCATAAATTAATGATAACTATCTCTCTTAAAGTTATCTTCGTAACATGTCAGAAACCTAAACTAATTTCTAAGCACGTTTATCGAATTAGAAATGTATTAATTTTTATAAAAACTTGCGAAGTATTAATTCATATATTTATAAATTTGATCTTAAAATTCAAAAACATCCCACTGTTAAGTTGCTTTCTTTAACCCATACATTTAACACTGATTTACTATTAAGGGCTAGGGACTACAATAGGATATATTTTCAGACACAAAAATTTATCGGCTCAGATAAAAGGGAGTGGCATGATGAAATATATTGCTATCTATAAAGTACCAAAGTCGCAGAATAATATTGCACCATTTATATCTATGTGAAAAATTTTAACTTTTTATCTTATTGTTTAAGGGCACTTGGCACCTTTTGAGCAAACTTCTTTATTTACGTTATTAAAAATTATATTTTAGCATTTTATACAATGTTTCTATTCAAGAAAATGTTACCAGATGAAAATTTTCATATATTATTCAAACAATTTTAAAAATTTTATTTTTTTGAAGAAAATTGGGAACATTTTAAAATCCTACTCCTTGTGTAAAAATTAATTTTTTGACCTGAATTTTTTTATAATACTCTTATGGATGTTCTTAACAACTTTAGGGATCGATTTTAGAATAACTTCATTCGTTTTCGAGAAAAAAAGTAAAGTGTTGATATACAGGCTAAAAATCAACGAAAAAGCCAACATGTCTTACATTTTATTTTTAAAAAAAAAAGCATTCAGTTTATAGCAAAACGGATCCCTAATTTTATTACACGCTTTATTTTCAACACGCAGGAAAAAAATTGAAGTGATTGGTAAATAATTGTCGAAGGAGTAGCATTTTGAATGCACTAAGGTTTCGAAAAACACAAACTGAGAAAACCACTTTAAAGTTTATAATTCTGAAAAAATAATTATTATAAGCTTAATTAAACTTAAAATACCACTTTAAGATATTACTTATACATTTTTCTTTAAAATAATTGCATTTTCATATGTTTTCAACCCACACATTTTTATAAATGATCAACTTTTAGGAGTACTACTAATTGCACAAGAAAACTCAAGAAAAACTTTAAAAAATTTTTTTTTTCTGTCACGACAGAAATTTTAGCTGTTTTTCTTCTTATAATATTAAAGTATTACATTTGTATGAAAAATATATCAGGAATGAGAACTGAAATTATAAAATTATTAATATAAAATGCCTTAATTTAAAAATTTTACATGCACACATTTCACAAGGAAGAAAAAATTGCATTATTGTATTGCCTCGGAAATATTCTGCTTTTAATACTACACATTATTTTTTTATAGTTATTATTTCTATTTATAAAATAGATTTTTTATCATAACGCATTTTTTAGCTTTTTTTCTAAAAAGGGGTGTGACTGAATTGCCTAATTTGTTTTGAAATGAAGTTTTATTCAACTACTAGTTTCCGACATGCACAAGTGATATATCAATCGAAAGATAATAATGCAAAGAATAAGATTAAACGAAAAAAAAAAACGATAGATTTGTGATTTTTAAGGTACCAAGTCCCCTTAACATAGTATGAAGATATCATTAATGTGAATATTGTAGCCGATTTTTAACATTGAAGAATCCTTTTAATTATTAGAACAGCACGTTTGACATTTATAGCAGATAAAATTCTCAGCTGAATATAATTATATTTCCTTTTAACTAATTATTTACACAGGCTGTAGAAATATTACAATATATCTCATTAAGTGGGAATGTAATGAGACAAAGTTCCTGGTAAAAGAATAATAATTTAATGTATGGATAACGATGGAGTAACTTTACAGAATTACGCAGTTTATTAGACAAGAGGATTACATCGACTTAAAAGGGTAAGATCGGTTACACATAGCCCGAATAAAGAAAAAAGGGTGCAATGTAATTTATAAAAATAAATTTGTTGCTTGTAAGGTCTTTTGCAAGCGATCGCAAAGTCAGGAAGCAAGTAACAAACGCCAGATAACTTATTAAATTAGTGTGATTTCTGTCATATTTAAAATAATTATCACATGCTAATCATCATTAACCCGCTTCGTTAGATATTTCTTGAAGTTGTATTACCATATATATATATATATATATATATATATATATATATATATGTATATATATATATATATATATATATATATATATATATATATATATATATATATATATGTATATATATATATATATATATATATATATATATATATATATATATATACTACCTTTTTATATTATAAGTAATGGATATCTAAATCCTAGCATTAAACTTGCGACTGTCTTCAAAGATAATCTTATAGTCCTCACATTTTGGTTTAAAAAAGAAAAGGAAACGTTTATTTATCTTTTTACACCCTAGTAACGCCCCCCTCCCAAATACGTTTTTTTTCTGATCTCTAATCAATAAAACAAACAAGTATTTCTGTCTAATACTTCAAAAACGGGAATTCCGTCAACAGCTCTCCTTAATCCCCAGGTTGTCGTTTCAACAAGCCATGTTCTAAGTAGCTTTTTACTCAACATTAGATATATCTCAAACAGTTTCGTTTGGTGGTTTAATAAGTCTGGAAAAATCCTGATGAGTGATATTGCTTCAACATTATCACTAAAAAATTATAAATAGTTGTATAGTAAAAAAAACCCGGAACAGCCTTCTGTTTTACAAATTTCAATAGAAACGACGATGTACTTGTGTTAGTAATAGTAATTCAGTGGTTAGTACGCAGGGTGTTCTCAAGGGTTTCTATACGTAAGATTACCTGCTGGGCACTTTTATCTATTGGTTGATTTGTGAACATCGTATAATGACTTAACGATGATGTTTTGATTAACATAATGATGTAAATACATATATCTGAAGTAAGAGGTAGAGGAGGAGAAGATTGTAGAAAGAATTGTAAAGAAAACTAGATCCCAGTGTCTGGGCATTGGGATGCCAGCGTCACGCGCTGCAATGACACCATTTTAAGTTTCTTAAATAGCTTTAGCTACAAACGTCAAGAAATCTACTAAGCAAATGATAGTGTATTGATGTATTAGATGTTGTATCAATCAGTTTTTGCAAGGTTAATAGAGTTTGTGAAATTAGGTATAGAGTCCGCTTTGAGGAACGAACGATTAAATTTCTCCTGTGCTTGAGCCTACCTGACAGAGTTTCAGATTAGTCTGTTTAAGTTAAATGAATATTTATTGTCTTAACGGGATATGAAAACTTCACTCACATATTACTTCTGATACTATAATATTGATTTTAATAAAATTATTTGTTTTTATAATGTGTTTTGAACTTTTATCCAACAGTTGTCTGAGTTGATGTTCGATATAAGACAATTCAAATTTGTAAATGCAAAGTATTTATTGCTCACACAAAGAAAATTAGATAACATTCTCTTAAAACCAAATATACAATATTCCGTAGTTTTGTGTGTTCAACTTTATCATTTCACCTTTAACAAATCTGAATCAGAAGAAAGCAATTCTTTTTTTTGTTATTATTCCCCTTTCTGTTCTGAAAAGAATGTTCTTTGAAATTATATATTAGAAGAAATGCAGACCTAGCAGAAAATATATAATCAGAGTATTACGAAAATTTCATGAGCCTGACGCCATTATCTTCACATAATCACATGTGATTTATTTAGTTTCCTATGGATTACGAGACATCCTTCACCAAATCGTCAATTAATTTTGTTTTTCATTCAATTTCTAGCAGAGGATAATCTGACAACCAAATTCCTTCGTAAAAATTTGTACTTTCATTTTCAAATGCTTTTTGAATGGCGAGTATTAACGCCAGGAAAGTGCACAAATATATTACTAGAGAACAAATTATTACCAGATGCTCTGCTCTGTAAAATCATTACTAGAGAAATGTTTGAGTATTCAACATTTGGTTGCAACATTGAATTTTTAAACCAAATAAGATTCCTGGACAAAAGTATGATTATACGTATTTTTTTAAAATTATATAAGACGTCTCGACACTTCAACAAAAATTAAGGGAAGAATTTTTGCAAAGTAGACAAAACGATTGCGAAATATTAAATATTTCTGTGAAAAGACCTTATGTTCCCAACGATATACAGGTACAGAATAATGCGAATCAATAGTATGTGCCTTGATAAGAAAACCCTAACATTGTTATTTAAAGCATAGCTGCAATTAATAAAAATAACTGTTCTTGGTTTTAAGTTGGTCAAGTAGTCGTGAACTTAATTTTCCTGAAAAAATTAAAGTTTCAGCGAGTGCATTATCTCAATTAATTGTCATTATGAAAAAGCTCAAAATTTAAGTGGTGTTTTGTGTTTCTGAAAAAGTAGAAATTGGGAAAGACTCGTAAGAAATGAACAGGAAAATTAACAGAGTAAAGTAAAAGAAAACAAAGAACGAAACTTTCAAGACCTATGAAGATACTTCCAGTGAAACTCTGCAAACCTATGAACCGAAGCACACTGAAAACGAAAAAACAAAATTGCATAGAGGAGCAGATATCTCAGATATTGATAATCAATGAAAACCTCCAAAAGAGTTACTATAAAACATGTAGCAAATGTCAATCAATCCAATGACAGCGTTATTGATGAGTAATGCAGTTTGATGAACTAACTGCGGCATCTGTCCACCTATATTATGATGTGATAAATGACTCATGCACCTATTTCAAAAGATTTATATGTTACGCCCCTATGGGTAAAGCTGTGGGCGTATTTGAAGTGTGTAACTTGTGATTGAAGCATCTAAAGAGTTTGAAGGCGGAATCTTTAGGACGAACATTTTATAAAAAACAATAATGCTCGAATTTTCTAAAAATCTTATAACTGGCTCACTTTATTTATTATCAATAATTTTTCGACAAACGACATTTAAGTACATAAAATGAATAGTAAATTTAACCAGAAAGTAGGCATGCACTTGATACTAAATTAAATGGTCACAAAAGGTGTAGGAGTCATCCCAATCCTCTTATAGTTATATTTATTGCTTACAAAAAAATTGTAATTTCAATGAACAATTTAATTAACTACTTCCCTGTTTTGCCCGAACACCGCCCGGTCACTTGAAATGGTACTTCCCTGTTTTGCCCGTATTTATTGCAATGTTTCTAATAGATGTCTCTAATAATCGAGTAACGTTAGGATGTCTCTAATAGTCGAGTAAAGTTATTGTATTCTCGTAGACTAGATAAGGTGGGAATTTTGTTTTTACTAGATCGGTGTACCGCAAGCTACAAACACTACTTCCTTTAAGTTTTGAGCTTAAAATAGAAGGCAAATAAGTAATTATGAAATACTCATAAAATTAATTCTGATATTGTCCCAGATAGTGGGTCTGAAACTTCTGTAAATGATCCTGAAAGTAAAGAAAGTTATCTTGTGGTGTAAGTACAATGAAACAGCATCACCCAAATTACCCCAAAACAAAAAACAAAAATAGAGGCAAGAAATAATACAAAAAATATTCTTTCATCTTTTAGATACATCATTGTGTAATGTTTTAGTTTTATATCAGAACCCGGGAGGAAAATTTCTCGTTTGAATTACTGGCTTGGTATTATAGATTGTCTTATTGAAATACATAATGCGATATATGAGATATAAAAAGGACGACTAGGAATTTTGCCCACTCTCTTATGATTGGCAGAAAAAAAACTTTTTAGAAATGACTCCTCCCACCAACAAAAAAATGAAACCAAGAAGGAAATGTTTTGTGTGTAGTCAAAAAGAAACGATTTTGTAAAGCAGGTGAAAAAAGAAACACTACATTTTTTGTCCCGATTAATTGCGTTGTTAAACTATGCTTTTAGTTTTGTTTTAAGGTATTCGAACAAGTACTTTTTAACAAAATAGCACATTTAAACAATATAAATGTTTTTTAAGACTCAACAGCACTAAATACTAATATTCAACTAATAATATTTAAAATAATTTACTTAAATTTTAGAAAAATTACAATTTTAAATGAAATGTTAGCAATATTTTTGAAAAACTTCAAAGCAGAGTTAGAGAAAAAAAGTAATAAACTTATAATAGTAAGATTATTACTAAAGAAAATTAGATGCATTTATTTAGGATATGTAATAAAATTTTAATGTTTTATTAAAATTTGAAAATTTTAGAGTTCATAAAGTAAACATTATAAGAAACGCGACATTGGTTATGAGACCATTATTAAAAATAACAGATTTTAATTCAAAAAATATTCATGCAATAAGAAATATATTAGTACATTCTGTAGAAAATAACATAAATATCAGGTCCAAACAGTTTTACAGAAATACATTTGCAACAATTTGAGTTATCAGACTCGCCATGATGGATTTTAAACAATTTAAATGCCTTCTTCTGGTAGATCAAAGACCCCCAGCTCCAGTTGTTCTAACTTTATCAATTTGCTTGTAACTTGACCTCTAGGTAATGTAGAAACAAAATAAGATATGTTTTGTAAAGCCAAAAGACACTCAATAAAAAAAATATATCTGTCTTGACCGAATTTGGTCATTTTTAACGTGTTCGGATACCTTAAAATAGACCAGACAAAAACCAAATTTTAAGAGAACAATTACTGTAAGTCAGTGTTTCTCAAACTGTGGGGCGCGCCCCAAAGGAGGCGTAATAATCTTACAAAGAGGGCGCGAGCATATTGAAAAGTCGAAAACAAAAGTCTATTTTTTTTAAAAAAAAATTATTAATTTACTGAAAGCAAACAAATAAAAAAATAAAATGCACATTTACACTGATATAATAGTGATGTGACGCTGATGATAACTTATTTAATTACTTTCCTTTTCTTAACCAAAATACTAATTTCTTAACTTTCCAGGTTCTTAAGTTAACATCGCATCATGGCTTAAGTTAAAATTAAACACTAATATTCTATAGACAAATTACTGTTCTCTAAATTAAAAGTCCGATCGTAAAGAGCTGACAATTAATTTTATTGAATAACATATTTAAATTTAAGTAACTGTACATATACTGCATAACAAGATTGAAATTTAACTTAGCTTTGAGAGAGATAGGAGGTGGGATGGAGTGGGGACATGGTTGCCGCCCGGAGTCTCGCGGAGTCGTCTAGATTCAAGGTCTGGATCTGATTAGTCTGTCTCTGTCTCTCCGTGTCCGAGTGTCTGTCTCTCCAAATCGGGGTGCATCGCCTTTTTGTTCGATGCCTTTTCACTACAATATTCTAGAGCGGACTATTTGCCTTGTCCACTTAATTGTCTCTAATTGGTCCAGAACCAGCGCAGAGTTAACACACAAGGTTCAATGCCATTTGGAAGCGCGGGAAAATCCTATGACGCACCCGATATTTATAAGTGCAATGATCCTTCCAGGCGTGGGAATGTTAGGCACACTTTGCTGAGGAATTCACCCCTTAGTGATGGGGAAAGAAAACACATTCCACCAAACTGAGTTTGCAATTTTGAAGTTCTGTTGAATATTCCTGAATGAATCCGCGCTTCCCATCAATACACATATAAACATATAAGTACTGTGCAATGAATTTTATAATTAATTTAACAGTACTAAGTTTAAGAACAAGTTTAATAATTACCTGTGTCCGCATAGGCTTGTCATATATAAAATTGAAAACAAAAATTAACACTTATCTTGATAATTTATGCCGTTTATAATTAATCCCATAAAAGCCGATTAAAAATTACGCTATTCGCTCCACACTGCCACCGTTTAACACATGGGTGAGTGTATCTGGTGTATTCAGGGGGGGGGCAGAAAGGAATAAATAAGCAAATCATCCTCTGAATTAAATAAATTGTTCGCAAGTACTGTCAAGTTCTTTTTATTGCATTCCAAAGTATTTCGAATACGTTTATGGATAGTAGTGCACATAGAAAAGCACGTACTTTGTATATATAAAAGGACGTATATATACGTCAAAAGACGTATATATACGTCCGGGGTAATTAACACACTGGCTGAGCGAGACGTCTATATACGCCAGTGGCACTTATGAGTTAAAAGTCGTACTGCAGTTTTAGCTTCAAAGTATAATATTATTGAATCAATACATTGTTATTGTATGAGGTGGGCGATGAAAATTATGAGTTAATATTGGTTTGCAAATATTGAAAGTGTGAGAAGCACTGCTGTACGTGCACACAAGACTATATTTTTAAATCTAATATACATTTTTGTCAAGTGTTTTTTTTAGTTCTGCTTATTTCTTTGAGAAAAAGCCAACTTTAAGGAAAAATTTGTTTTTCAATGAAAATAAAAATTAGCATAATTCTGTAAATTCAATATTTATAACACTTAGGACAGTTGATTTGAGTTTATATAAATTATTTCATCTTAAAAATGTTTACAAAAAATAAACCTATTTTTTAACATAGTATGACAGAAAAAAAGAGAAACAGTTAAGTGGTTAAGAGAAAGTATACTTACCAATTTTAAAAGACTTTACATGTTTTCATTGATAATTTGAGAAAAGCTCCAATCAAACTCAACTAAAATGTTTCAAATGAGCGTGACGACATTAGTAAAGGACACACATCACTGACTATTTTCGTTAACATTTTAGAAATGGTATTTGAAAGCAAAATGTCATATTTTGTTCAAGTTATTGTAGTTTTACTGTCCTCATATGATTGTTAAATACATGCCGAACTTTTTCTTGCCTGTGCGTTTTTCACAGGGCACAATGCATCTTGTGGTGCTTTTGTGACTTCTTAGTCTTTTTTTGATGGAGTTTTTTAAGTAGCATTTGAAAATTTCACTTTCAACTGAAACGTTTCATGTTCATCGCTGTTATGAAATTTACTTTCAATACCATAATTAATATCCATTCTATCCGGTTCTTCCATTGCTTGATCAATTTCTTTCTCTGAAGTTTAATTTGCATTAAAACAAGATTACAAATGTACATTTCTTTCATAAATAAGTATATATATTCTGTTCATTTACAATTCTAAACCATGATGAATCATATAGAACAGCAATCATAATCTTTAAGGTATATGGACATGTTGAAAAAGACCAAATTCGGTCAAAACAGATATTTTTGTTTTTTATGTTATTGAATAGACATATATTTCGAAACAAGACATGCTTTCTTTCTACGCTACCTAGAGGTCAAGTTACAATCCATTTCTTAAAGTTTGAAAAACTGGAAATGGGTGTTTGATCTACAAGAAGTGGGCATTTAAATTTCTCAAAGTCTATCATGGCGAGTCTGATAACTCAAAATGTTACACATGTATTTCTAAAACTTTTTGAACCAGATATGTAGATTATTTTCTAGAGGATGTACTTAAATATTTCTTATTGTGTGAATACTTTTTGAGTTATGGCTGGTTATTTAAATAATGGTCTCATAAAGAATGTCACATTTCTTATAATGTTTACTCAATCAGCTCTAAAATTTTAAAATTTTAACAAATTATTAAAACTTTAGTACATTTTCTACCCTTTATTCTACTCACAGGGAAGGAAACCATTGAAGTACCTCGGGACGCTTAAAGCCATATTACTCGTACCTTTTTTTGCAACTTTTTGGACCATTTTTTCATCCTATCTAAAGGTGAAGGGTTGCCGTAAACAAAATGACATGCTCTGACGTCAGCCGTGCTCTTTCACCAAATTGAAAATTTACTCGCCTATTTTTCTGCTTCGGCATACGAACATCCAAAGTTATTTCTCTTACTTCACTTGCGCTTTTATTGATGAGCGTAAGCAGATATGGAGAACCATTCTATTTAAAATATTATGCACTGTTAAAATATTATACACCATTAAAATATGGCACACCATTAAAATACGGTACACCATTAAATATGGTACACCACTAAATATGGTACACCATTAAAATATGGTACACCATTAAAATATTGTACACCATTAAAATAATATATGCTATATTTCATGCGTTTGACAAAATCGAAGCCGCCATCTTGTTTATGATGTAGGGCAACGAAGAACCCCATTGGCTGGAATTTCAAGAAACTTTTATTAGGAACAACTTTTTGAGCTCACTAGCTAAAAGTTGTTTGAAAGCTATTGCTATGGCAACGGAGTAAAAATTGCACGAATTCGACGAAAAATTACTCGAAACGTGTACGTATGATACGGCTTTTATTCAGAGAACTATTAATAATAAAACGGAAATTATAAACATTTTAGGTAAAGATGTACTTACTGGATATAATTTCTGTCAAGAAGTCATCATCCTTCAAGTCCAGACTTTGTTTTCTAGGAATACGATGTACAACCACAAAGGTATAATGCTTTTCAAGAATTTGCAAGAAATGAAGATATCCATAGAACGAATTGGTTAGAGGGATCATCTCATTTAAATGCAATTGAAAATTTGTGGGGTACTTTAGGGAGACATTTTCTGTCAGGACCATAATATTTATAAGAAAAGAAAATGAGAGAAATAAGTGGCAGAAAAGCATGAGAGGGAAAAAATGAGTAAAGATTACAGATTAAAAAGCCCCAAAAACTATTGTAAGAAATTACATCAAAATAGTAAATAAAAGTACGGTAATTAATGCAAAGAATATCATATTATTCTTATTTATCATGATGTATTAAATCACCTAAAAATATGTAATAATTTAACTGTAAAACATTTCTAACAGTACGCTATGGAAGTATCTGTTTGAAATTCATTGAAGTATTAGTAACATAGTAAGTTAAAAAGGACTGCAAAAGTATTGTTTCTTATCCTTACAGTAGAAGAAATTACATTTATGATTTCAGATTAATTGAAAAATGCTGACTTTATTTTCAAAATTTTATAACAAGATTTTTTTAAAAAGGAGATACGATTTATCTGTTGAATTTACAAATAACAATTGATTATCCTTGAGATACAAATAAATAGGTATACGTATTAGAAAGCAAACCTTGAAAGAAAAGGCACAGATGCAATACAATTCATCCTAAGACATTCGATTCAATTTCATTCCAAATAAATAAAAAAATAGAATCTCATTATTATCTTTATACCATTTACTGGAAAGTAAATAATAGTCTAATAACTATTATAAAAAGCATCCCAGGAAATAGAAATGGATATTAAGCCTTTTTCCATTGGCATTTCTTTTAAGTCGTTGTAAAAAGATGGAAAATAAAAATAAAAAGAAAAAAAAATAGATATCCATTACTGGATTATTTGCTGGAGGAATTTCTCTAAATAACATTTAATTATTAATTAAATTTGTTCAAAAATGGTTCTTTTTTTTCAATTTCATTCTTAGAGAAATGAGTTTAGAAAAATGTATATTTAGAAGTATAGAACTTTTTTGATTTGGTACTTGGATGCAATTTCTTTATGTTTAAAGAATTTAAAACTATCACATGTGTAAATCAGCGTGTTTATCATTTGGCATAATTTGAAAGTAACTCAGTGCTTCTCAAACTTTTAATACTGGCGCCCCCCTTTTCGATCACAATTTTTATTGCACCCCCCCTAATATATTAATAATGTACTGAATTCAAAAATAATGCACTTTGACGCTAAAGCTACAGTAGGTGATCTTAATTATAAACCATACAAATTAGTAACATAAGTATTAAATTTTGTACACTAGTTTTAAGCAAATAAATAAATAAATAAATAAAATAATAGGATAATTATTATGTTATTTTTCCTTTCTCTAATTTTTAAATTGAATATATTGCAAAATGCGGTGGCTACTTAGAAGACAAAATATAGGTATCTGAAAAATATAGAAAAATATCTCAGAGGGTCAATTTCTAATCATAAGCATTCCTTATAAAAATTTTGCTTTGCAAGACAAGCCCATGGAAGTCTTGGCCAAGTAATCCTTCAAAGTGTGCTCTCCGTGGTTTCCAAGTATCATAAAACTCTTTTGCATGGAAAAATGCGCAATAGAGAAATACATTACTTACAACTTCCATAAATGAGAAACAAACACATTAGAGAGGGGTCATAACTAACTGTACCAATAACTGAGAAGGTTAAACAGAATACAGCTATAATGTGCAGTATTTCAAAAATAATGACAGTGATGAATTTTTATGTTCCTAATTTTTTTCGATTCTGGGTCTGGGATTGTTTTTTCTCTGAAAGAGTAGTATGTTAGATTTAAAAAAAAACGTAATAAAAAATCTCTCATCATGGGATTACAGCAAATGAAATAAAAGTATTTTTATTTGGTTATGGGATAAAATATAGCTAATTAGGTATAGAAGTTTTTATTTTTGATGACATAATATCGCGCGCCTATAAATTATGTCAGATTAAAAGTACATTTTTTATTATGTATGAAAGTATTTTGTTTTAATTCATTCTGGTAAATTAATTATTTTTAAATATTTTATTTTCAATATGCTCGCGCCCCCATTGTAAGGTTACCGCGCCCCCCAGGAGGGGCGCCCCACAGTTTGAGAAAGACTGAAGTAACTAATAATGAAGTTGTTAAAAGCAAACCGAATCCGAGTTTTCTCATAGAAACTCGCAATATGACATACAAATCTGTCTTCTATATTTTAGCTTTACTTACAATCTGCATTGATTAAACGTAAAAAACATGAACACAATATTTACTACGTGAATTTTTAAAATGCTGAACAATTTTCTTTTTGTACTCGAGTTGTTATGATCATTGATTTGCAATTGTGGATAAACTTCTTCAGGTATTTCATTTTCACCATGTCAGTAAATTTTGTTCAGTCAAGCATGGGAATAACATGATCCAATGAGTTGAGTTAGCATTTGCTTCACCCTACTTATACTTCGGTTTGCATTGAAAAACTGTTGATAAAAGAATATCAAACAATATTATGATAAGAAAAGAGGACCTTCTTTCCCCTTCATGCAATGGGAATCGAGAAAAATTTATTTTAGTTTACTTTTAAATGTTACTATTATGGAAACAAACTTATAAGTAAGTTTTAACCCTCTGGGTGGTTAGCTTCCTCCTGAAAAGTTATTCCGAAAGCGTTTACTCTTATTTTGCCATTCCCTTTAAAAATGCATCAGACTTCTTTCCTTTCCCCCTTTTAAAAATTGGGAGGTCGAACGGGGACAATTTTATGACTCAGTTCGGTCCCTTTGTAAAGTATGAACCAAGAGATCAATTGTTTACAGTTAGCTGTCAAGTTGCCTTGGGCAATCTTGTTTGAAAGTTGCAGTGCAAATGGGTCGTTTCCCCTAGATGTTTAGTCACAGTAAAATTAAAACAAAATGAAGGGTGGAAAAAAGGAAATAAATAGTCTGTTAGAAGTTGAAAAATAATTATATTTTCATCAAACAAAATTTATTTTTCTGTCATTTTAAAAATTAAATAATATATATATATATATATATATATATATATATATATATATATATATATATATATATATATATATATAGAAAATATAGAAAAAGCATCCTGTATTTATTTTTGAATATGAGAGTAAGAAATCGTGCTCACTTTCCTGTTTTTTTAAAAAGTAATGAGGTAAAAAGAGCAAAAGGCCCTATCTCATTTTTTTAAACAATAAGACAATAAATGGTGCATACGGTGATATCCATACGATGATTATATTTATGAAATAAAACCGATCTTTTTCTATTCAATTATATTTTTAATTTAAAATAACATAAAAAAGATTTCAATACTTTTAATTTATTTTAATTAAAATCATATAAATGATATTTTTATGTTAACTGAATATTTTCGGAAAAAATCTAAATTCTCATTTATAGTGTTTCATTCCTTTTCGAACTTCTTGTATTAAATAAAAATTTATTTTCTACATCGGCATTTGTGATGGACATAACACACATTCAGTCAATAATTTTTAATTTAAATGGGGAATATACTTCTTCAAATGCGCATGACAGTACTTCTAACCATATTCTACTCAAGTTTATTTGCTTATCTTTCTGTTTCTTTTATTACAAGGGAAAATATCACATCGATAACTACATTTTCACACCATTCAGTCATTAGAAATTCTATTGTGAGAAAAGTTCTCCTAATTAATTTTGTCTTTCGAAACAGTACACTGAAAACAATTTTGTTCAGTGAAGTTAACCGACAGTTCCACAATGTATCCATATCAAATTTTAAAAAGAATTTTAACATTTTGAAATGTATCCTGTATTAATTTTTTTTATACACAAATATTTCCTGCTGTATGGAAGACATAGTATGAGATGTGAGGTGTGGTTTTGAAAGAATGTTTTCGTACGTGTAGACTATTTTTGAAAATTTAAATATCACTAAAGCCGATCATATAACTGCAAATGAGCCTTATTTTAATGTTTGCTGGCATCAAAATAAAACCCTTTACAATATTAAACAGCCTATGGGTTTATTTTCAATATCAAACTATTCGCAAAATGGTTTACAACTTCTATTCAAATTGTAAAGAAACTGAAATATAAATATATCTTACTGCAGTCAAAACTATTCATAATATGTAAATATCCTATTCCTCCACTTATTTCAGTACATTTTAAAAACTGTAGCTGAATGCAATTTTTTATATTTATAAACGAGGCATAAAAGCTCACACAGTCGTAAAAATGTCTTTAACGTTTTTAAATATACTACTATAAAACGTATATGGATTGTAAGATCAGTTCTAAAATCCTAAAAGCTTTTGGAAGAGCAAAAAATATGTAATTTTGGATTGATCAAAATTTTAATACAGTACACAAATATACATGTTATTAAGCAAATACATTTGAAAAATCAAACTTCCTTCTGAATTAAACGTAATTGAAAGAAAAATGTTTAATTGCAAATGAGTGAAAATACATGTTTATCTAAGGGGTATCCCCAAAGTGAGGTAATCCTCAAACTTAAAACTCACACTCAGTGGCACAACAATCCAGGAGAGCCAGGAACTACTATGTCCATCGCAATATACATGACCATTGGGCACTGAGGTACATGAACAGATGTCCCGATATGGTGGTCTGTCTGAAGAGAGACCTTCAGTGTTTAAGACCACAAGGAAGCTTTGTACTCATTTATCGACCCAATGTAGCGGGGATGAAAGGCAGAGTCGACCTTGACCGGCCCGTTAATAGAATCCAAGAGATGTGGTGTGGAAGCCCGATACACTACCACTCGACCCTATTCGATGAAAAATAAAACTTCATGTTAGAATCTTATATAATTACCTAATGAATGAGGAAGTCCAAACTTTTTCTTCATGTAAAAAGTTTAGACGGAAATGGTTAATTATGAACATTTCACAAGTTGCATAAATTAAAATTAACTGTTATTGATTACATAAATTTTTAAGAGTGCAAAAAGTGTAGTTTGGCTGCACAAATTAATTTTAAAAGGAATACGGTGACGAAAAAGTAGTGCAAATCTATCTAAAGTATGGTTGGTTACCTCAGATATTGTCAAACACAACAAAGTATTGGGAGCCAATTTCACAATTCGTTGTTATAAAAATGTATGGAAAATTACAAGACTTAGTTTTTGCATTTGTAATTTATATACATATAATTTTTCCTGGGAACTTTAAAAGCTAGAGCGGCATTCATCAAAACCGCGGTTCCTTCTCTGTTTTTCCAGATCGCCCCTGACTAAGCCGGCTCTGCCATAGTAAGTGAAAATGCCGTATTTTTTGTTAGTAAAGATCATTTTATAGGAGACTGCATTTTCCATGTATTTTATATGATCGTTTTATATTTTCTACATCAATATCTTAATGTCTGAATTTAAAATTACAAAAAATTCTTGACATTCGCATCAATGACCATTATAATTTTTATTAGTATATGAATGTGTCATCAAACGATTACATGACTATTATTAACATATTATTTTAACCATTTTTAAATTATATTAAGTATAACATAACGCACAGAAATTTTCTAAACTTTAAAATAAATATTTCGAAAACTACTTCAGATATTCTCAAAATTTTTCATTCCTACGCTTTAGCTTCTCAGTTTTGCTTCTATGTAAAACTTTATTGTATATTCGTCGCGTTTTTTAGTATATGTTTTGCTCTTTGCATGCAGCTTTCAACTGAATTGCATGAAATCTTCGAAATATATTAAAAAATACCAAAGAAGCTATATAATAAAATTTGACATTTATATTATACTCAAAGAGTTGCTAAAACTTATGGTAAATAATTTTTAACTGCGCGATACATTTTTTTTTTCGAAATTTCAAATAGAATTTCTAACATAAAATTTCTAGCTTTAAATGATCGAGATTTCAAATAATATCCAGATTTTAATTACTTATTCAGTTAGCCTTTAAAAAAAGATACATGTTGAGGTATTTTGCATAAATAGATAATTTTGAAGAATAATTCGAATGTTTTTGAATAGCTCGAATTTAAAATTGATTTTTATGTTTATTTATATGCATAAATGTTTCCTGTAAATGTTTCCGTATATTTTTGATTACCATTTATTCAAACATTCAAGTTATAAAAAAATGTGGGAAAATGTTCATTCATGTTGTCTTTGATGTAAACTGAAGTTCAAGCACTTAAAATTCAAATACAATTCCGTGTATTTTAACAATATATAACTAGGCACTGTACTTTTAAACTTTCCTGAACACTTAGGCTTTGAAATCTAAAAAAAAAAACTAATAAATCTTAATTAGTTTTTTTTTTCGTTATTATTTTTATCAAAGTGTAAGAAAATGTTTCAAATGATTTGATGAACTTTAAATTTATTCATTTTTAGTGGTTGGAAATTTGAAAAGGTTTCAAATTTTAAAGAGTTTGGTGTTTTATTAATTTTTTTCGTTATCTTATAATAAAATAATCATGTTTCAAAAACTGAAAGCTTTGATTAAAATAAGAAAAATGAAGCGAAAGAATATACTTAAAAAAAGATAATTTGTCTAACTATATAAAATAGCAGATTGCCCTGATACGCCCCAACTTGTTACAGTTTCAAATTAATATGAAACCAAAAGGGAATTGTAACGTATTTTACTTATGCGTGGGGGGACTTTTCAAAACTTTTAAAATACAATCTAACAAACAAACACTTCCTGGAATCTATAAAAAAATTTTCCCCGATTTTTTATGATTGCTCCAGGGTCAATACACGGGTTGGGATTCCCTGCGAGCCATAAAATTTCCTATCAGTGTCCTGCTGTGTTGCTTCCACCGTCTCTAATTATCTTTCAAGATGTTAAACCTTTAAAAGGGGGAAAGGATTTCAGAAAAGTACGGCTAATCCGCTTTTGAAAATGTTACTTAAAGGCAAAAAAACCCGTGCAGTGTATTTTTGAAGTATCTTTACAAAGACGGAATTTTTCGTGCTAACCGCTTGAAGGGTTAATATAGTTTAAAAGGAACTGAAAATTTCAGGGTGTCCGGGTTTAAAGTGTTCAAAAATATTGGCTTATTATTGTAGCAATACAAATCGGAATGTAGCAAACTGGTTATCCATGGATTGGAAAATTTTTCGAGATTTTTCTGGTCTATTCCGATTGCCCACGCGTGCGTGTATTATTCAACAATCGCAGACGATAAACTTTTTACACAATGACTTCAATTCTACATATATTGACACCGCAGTAATAGGGGTAGTGCGTACACTTTGGTTACGGAATTTAAATCAGTCACGCATGTACAGCAACGTGTTCGAACAGAATGGGATGTCAACCCTCCGACATCAAAATCTATCCACCAATGGAGCAGAACTTTAAAAGAGGCAAGAACTTTGGTATCTCAAACTGAGAAGTATTTTTTAGTTTTTGTGATAGAAGAAACTGTTGATCGTGTGCGTGACTCATTTGGCAGGAGTCCTAATAAGTCTATTAGGCAAGCCATTAACCACATTCAATTGAACAGTTTATAACATTCGGATGGGTAGTTCCGTTTTAATAAGGCATTACTTTTAGATACTGTAAGCCCGGACACCCTGTATGAGGTGCCTACTTTTAACAGCAATTAATAATAACTTAAATCAAGGTGTGTTTTTTTTTGCATTAAATGCATAATAAAAATAAATAAATAAAAAAATCGATCTGTTTACCTTTACGTAAAGCTTTGAGCAAAATAATAAGAAAAAGTATAAATTATTTGGTACTTGATCGTCACGGAGAAATGGAACGCGAAGCGTTCCTCCATCCTATATCGGAAATATTGGATGTGAGCTGTTGTGGATGGGCCTTGATGGGTGAAAGTCCCCTGATTGGTTCAGAGGATGTGGCAAGGAGGCGTGGTTACGTAAGCGGTTTTGGCGGTTCTCGGAGTTGAAAAAATTTCACTTTAGTTGTTCAAGTAAAATGAACGCCATTGACTGATAGGTCTCTCTCTCTCTCTTGGGTAGTAGGCACTCTATTGGTTGCACTGAAACATTGGAACTTGACAATGGGGAGGGTCTAGAAAACTAGTCTGTGTGGGAAATGAGAAATTAAAGGAAAGGATAAAAATGAGAAGAAAAAACAAAAGAGTTTTATGTCTATACAATTGTTTGCCGCATGGAAAAGTTTGCTATTTTAATTTTACAACACACAACCATTCATTCCAAAATTAGACGTATTTTATTCTCTTTTGTTTATAAGAGAAAGAAACATTTGTGTCTTTTAACTATAGAGCTAAATTCCGGAAATTTTTATGAATATTTAAAATTATTACGAATGAATTGCTATGTATTAGTTCCTTAGTAAGAAAGTCATGTTTGTGAAAGTGGAAAAATATTCTTTTAATAATGTGAGTTTAATAAGATAACTAAATGGGCTTAGCATGAGTTAAGGTTCCATTACGAGAGAATGAGATGCTATTTGGCATTCCAGAAGAGATTAGGAAATGAAAAAGTAGTTTTGGTATAAGGGAAAAAAAGTTACTTATTTCATTTTAATATAGTAATTATATCAGACTTTTGCATTTTTTTTTTTCTTTCAATTTGTTTATTTTTCATTTTAGGGGATGACTCTTTTCAAAAAAGCGAAGGAGACGAAAGTTTATATCACTGAAAATTAAGACTAATAACTCCATAAGTAGGCGATAGATACAACCGTCTATAAACTTATCCCATGAATTGTGAAATGGCATTAAGTGTAGTTAATGCCTTGCAATTAAAATGTGATATTATAAGCAGCATCGTTAAAATTAAGCTTTATCTCCTCAAAGGATGTTATATTAAGGATCATAGTTCCTGTATTATGATCCTATGTTGTTTGACTATTAAGTCATATGTGATAGTTATGACTAAGAAAGGCATTAAAAAACTGCCAGAAGCCTCTATAAGTTATTACATTCAGTTAAAACTAAATGACTGTCATAAAAATGACTGTTGGCGATTAATTTGAGAAGCATAGAAAAATAAATGAATATTTCATTCAGTAATACGTGTAAAGAAAATTAATGCGTACATTCTTTAAAATACCAAACGATAGCAATATTCGGAGATTAAGTGAATGTTTTACAGACGAAGAAATATACATATGAAATAAAATAAAATTACGATAATTTCTATTTGTTATAATGATTGGATATTTTCAATGTTTATTACAATGATTATACAATGATTTTTTTATTTACACTGAGTTTTAAGGCTAAGCGTAAATTAAAAATTAACTAAGCGAACTTAAAATTTCAGAAAAATAAAGAATTTTGTTTTCAAGAAACCATCAGATTATTCTTCATTCAATTCCATTCAAATATTGGAGGAACTCTTTAAAAATGTATCTGAATTTCCGTACAATAATCATACGTAGCATTTTGAGACAGTAATGGAAAGTATTTTTTCAATATTAGTAGTATAATGATAAAAACGCTACACATTTTTTGAGTTTAAAGCGAAAATATGTAGTTAATTTTTGTAAATGGGAGAATACACTAGTAAAGTAAAATTTATAAAAAAAAAGAATATCCTTGTATATAAAGAATAGCTATTTTCTTATTTAACCTGGAAGTGGTCGCACAATCGATAATAACGTTAGTAATCGCGAGGTGCTAGAGTAAACCCAATGTCCTTTTTATAATTATTTGTTTGTACTCGATAAAAATCGTAATTCCAGTGAATAATTATTTAAGTTATCTACTTATCTACTTTTAAGAACTTTTTCTTCCATATAATTTGAGAAAAATATCCAATCAAACTAAATTAAAATGTTTCAAATGCACGTGACTTTAACAAAGGGCACAAATCTTAGTCGTTTTTGGCTAAAACAGGAATAATATGTGCCGACAATACTATCATATCATGTACAAGTTATTGCAGTTTATTGTTTTTAGATGATTGACAAATAACATGTTGAAACTTTTCTTGCTTGTGTCTTTTTGACAAGGAGCAATGTGTCTTCTGGAACACTTGTGGCTTCAGACCTTTCCGATGGAGTTCTTTAGGTAGCATTTGAAAATCTTCCTTTCAATTCATACGTTTCATATTCATCGCTTTTCTTAAATTTACACTTTCGCTATCATGATTAGTATCCGCTATTTCACCAAGTTCTTCATTTGTTTTCCTTGCTTGATGAATTCATTTTTCCAAAATTTCAAATTTATCCAATAGTGAATGTGAATGACCATTTCTTTCTTTCGTTTTTGCATTCTGCTGTTGTTGTTGTCGTCATTGGTTTTTATCATGTGATACATATGAAATACAAGTGGAAGAACAAAAACATACAATACAGATAGAAGAATATACACATTTATTACAAATGCTGATTCCAGCATAAAGGTACGCTGATTTCCATTCGAGACTGGAATCCATTACGGACGAAAATCTGATTTCTTTTCCGGAAGAAGATACATTCATGTCTTATTCGGGATTCGAACCCGAGCCTACTCGGATACCCGCTGAGGGTCATATCCACCATACTGGCTGGGTATCTGGGTATCTATCATACTGGCTGGGCTCTATGCTCTGAACCCTTCTGAACCTTCCTTTCTGGTCCTTCTGACCTAGATTCATTTGCTCTCTTATATCTGAATTCCTGATTTTTACCCTTTTTAATCATTCTATCTTTCTCAGACCAAGAACTAGGTATTGATCTGATAAGTGGTCCGCGCTTATAGGTCTTATTTGTGTGTTTCTCTCCCTGATTATTTCTAAAACTTAAACCTTTTTCCTCCAACTCACGCTTTACGTCTGACCCTTTCTTTTTACCATCTCGCGAGTCATTTGATCTCCATTGTACTCTGTCAAAACCCCTTGATTCATCGCGCAAACTACCGTTATCTGAACTACTTGTTCCTATCTCCGTCTCGTCACATTTCCTATGACGATATGTTCGAACCTGATCCTCATTAATCGTTAACCTTTTTCCCGCTTTCCATATCACTACGTTGTTAATCTTAACATCTAATACTCTATACGGACCTTCAAATTTTGGTTTAAACTTAGCTACTTTTTTTCTTGTTGCTGAACTTAAATGATGTGTTGCTACCAAAACCCAATCATTCACCTTAATTTGTACATCACGTCTAAGTCTATTATAATATTTCTTCCAATTTTCATGTTTAGTTTCTGTGTTTCGTCTAGCTTCCTCAAACAATTTCTTAATATCTCCTACTGCAAATTCCGTTCCGTCTGATACCATCACTAATTTCTGAAAAGGCTTAACTAACTTTCTACCTAAGAATAATTCCGCAGGGGTTTTCCCCGTTGTTTCGCTTACAGTTGTACGAATACCATAAGCATACTCACGTAAGAATTGGTCCCATGTGTCATGTTGCTGATTGGCATAATTTGCAATCATTTGCATCAGATCGCGATTTACGCGTTCTGTTCTATTTGCTTGAGGTCTATAAACAACAGTCTTCACATGCCTTATGCCTAATTTTTCACTTAAATTCTCAAAAATATCGGAAATAAGTTGGGGACCGTTATCACTAATTAATTTTATTGGAGCTCCAAAACGCGATATATAATTATCAAAAAAATTATCTGCTATAACTCGAGCAGAGGCTTTTTTAAGGAGTATGATTTCAGCCCACTTGCTGAAATGATCCGTAATTACTAATACATATCGATTGCGTCTTACTCTCGACACGGAATACGGACCTAACAAATCTAACGTAACTATTTAATTTGGATAATTTGATATAATTGGTATTAACCGACCAGCTGGTAACGTGTTTTTATAATTATTAATTTGGCACATATGGCATGTAGAGACATATTGATCAATAAATTTTCTCATATACGGGAAATAACAAACATCCCTTATTTTATGATAAGTTTTAAAACGTCCGAAATGACCTGCTAATGGCTTGTAATGAAATTCTCTCATAATTTCATTCCTTTAAGATTTTGAAGGGGGGGAATGTATACTCGCATTTCTCCTAATGACGTTGCATATTTCGCATAAAATAACAAGCCTTCTACTAGCCTAAAATCGCGAGACCAATTCTCACATATTGCCGCATTAACCGAGCTATCTTCTGGGTTTTCTAGGTATCTATAGATATGACCTAATTCTGGGTCTGTTTTTGTTCTTCTATTAACTGATCTCGTGACGAAAGTACCAAATCTCTGATTATTGCACAATTAACTTTCTCTCCTATTATACTTTTAATTGTATTATTATCTAAAAGATTAGCCACAACATTTAACTTCGTTTCTGACAAATCAACGCGCAAATTTCCGTCATCTACCTTAATATCTTCAACCTGCGAATTTTGAATCGCCAACTATTTCCGATCAAAGTCCAAAATGATCTTCGATCCACCTATGAAGTCTATCCACAGAATACATAGGTATTCTGAATTTGCTAACACATGGAACAACCAAGGCTTTTTAAAATCCCATATTCGAATATTTAATTCTACAACTCCCATATTTTGACAGTTAGTTCCCTGTGCCGTGATCACCTGAGTACTCAATTTCTTTACTTGTTTATAATAAAAATATTTTTGGTATGTCTCTTCCGATATAAATAACTTCTCCACTCCAGTGTCCCATAACACTTTCGTAAAAGTTTCGTCTAATAAAATAGGAACATACGGAAGTTCTACCGAAGACATACATATTACTGAAAGTTTAATCGGTGACTGATTTATCGACTGCGTCTGATCACCTTTAATATCATTCACTTTCAAAACATTTAAACGTCCCATCTGTTTTCTACTGCCTCGACTAAAATTTTCCCTCGAACCCCTATTTCTTTCGTTCCTTCTACTAAAATCGTCATTTTGACCTCGATTTCTAAATTGATATCCCCTATCGTTAAATCTGCGATCATCATTTTGAAACCTATTCCTGTTCTCAAACCACTGATTTCCTTGACGGTTGTTCTGATTGCTACCCCTATAATCATTTCTACCATTATTTGGTCTATGTACCACTTCAGAATTTCTCCAATTTCCTCGATTATTACCAACATAAGACATCCTACGATTATTCCGACCTCATCCTTCCACGTTATTACTTTTTCTCGAACCCAATGTTGCCTTGCACGAATATCTTTCCTCAAATTTAGCTAATACTTCTAATAATTGGAAAGCGGTTTGTGGATTACGGACCTCTACATAGTACTGCACTTGCGGCTCAAGTCTAACAAAAATATGATCTACAAGGGCTTTCTCAGACATCCCCAGTTCTAATTTCTTATGTATTTTTAGCAAATCGTAAACAAAATCTGTTGGCTCAGGGTTCTGTCTTTGCTGAGACGCGTACAACTGTGTCTCCAACTCCTTTTTATTTTGGATGGCAGGGAATGCTTTCGACAATACTGCTTTCAGCTGTGCGAAGTCCGTGGCGGTATTTTTCTCTAACGTCGATCCCAATACTTGGTATCAATCCAGGGCTCTACCCAGGAGATGACCTTTTAAATACGCACACGATAAGTCACTGGGTATTTCAAGTAATTTAATTTGGTTATCTATACCCTCTAAAAATTCGGTGACGTTCTCCGACCCAGAAAAATATACTTTTGGCCAAACATTAAATCCTCTCTTATTTCTCACCTCGGGGTCATATAGATTAAACCTAGTTGGGCGCCATTGTGATGCACCTCCTCTTGGAAGTACATCTCTCGAAGTATCAGCGTGAGCTAAGGGTGTAGGACTATCGTAAGAATTTGAATCAAATATTATCTTAATATAACTTAATTAAGGTATTCAACTTAAACTTTGAACAAATATATAAATTAATGAATGAGAGAATCTACAATGACGTAATACGCAACACACAATATAATACAGACCAATCCAATAATTGAACCGCCTAATCTTTAAATATAATAATAATAAGTAATCAATCCTACCTTATATTATTCTGTAATAAACTTGTCTTTATCTATAGTGGTAAGTAGCTTTAAGTTTTACTTCTAAACGATCACCAATATGTTTATTCACAACACGTAGAACTTGAATCTTTGAACGTCGAACTTCAATAATCATCCAATACCACAACGCACATCAATTGTCAAACATTCCTTTACACTACCATTGCATTGCCATCATTGCCCTTACGCTTACTCTATGATCCTATATGTATCCTATATTATTTGCATCTCTTCACTTCTCGTTTCTTGGATTTGGTTGGAAAAGATTTTCCATTAATTCTGGCCCAAAGAACCCAAAGGACTTGTTAAACAAAAGAAGTTGTTTATTTTTAGTTTGTTGTTTTTTCATCGACGGACCAGCCACGCTTATTTCTTTTTTACTTTTCTTTTATTTAACCACACAACATGTATCACACAACATATATATGCTATTTACAAGCGCAGCAAATTTTAAGTAATTTTTATTGTGAGCTTCGAGTATTATAGTTCTATATTAATGCTCACGTCTGAGTATTAAAGAGAAATTTTCTCGTCTATCTTGTTCCACAGAAAGTTCTCAACTGCCGGCACAGCGTGGCACGGAAGAATATTTGCATTTGTGCGCATGACGTTGGCGCGCATGCGTCAACATCCCGCCCGGCCTTGCCATGTTCACATGCAAGAACTTACAAATATCATAATTAGCACAATACATATAAATTTAGCACATAATTTATTACAATGATTACAACAATTTAAATGTAATAATAAAGTTAAATCAACAATTTTACACAAATGAAATACATATAATATAGCAATACATATACACACAATTTACTTAGTATCAATTGGGAGAACAGCTATTTTACTAATAGCTCTTTTAAATTCTCCTGATTGAGTTTTAACCTTGACAACTCTCACTTTTCCATCTGACCCATGATATACTTCTAAGATTCGACCTAAAGGCCAAGTATTTATAGGTAAGAAATCTTCTTTGATTAAAACCATTTGACCAATCATTAGATCATTTTTTTTTCAGTTATCCATTTCGATCTAGCTTGCAGTGTATTCAAATAATCAGATTTCCATTTTTTCCATGTGCGTTGCATAACCTTGGTAATCTTTTCCCATCGACTGAGACGATTTTCATTTACATCTATTAAATTTGGTTCAGGTATTGATGTTATAGGTCTCCCTATCAAAAAGTGACCAGGGGTCAAAACATCAAAGTTATCTGCGTCGCTACTGAGGGGAGTCAGTGGACGCGAATTTAATATTCCCTCTACCTGAATCATAATAGTTTCAAATTCTTCAAAGATAAAGTGAAGATTTCCTATCGCTCTTTTAAGATGGTGCTTCCCAGACTTTACACCTGCCTCCCAAAGACCTCCAAAGTGAGGGGACTTGGGATGTATAAATTTCCAATCAATATTTTCTGATACGAAATATTTAGCTAAATTCTCATCCGGAAAATTAATTAATTTATGAAATTTCTTTAATATGGAGTTTGCTCCCACGAAATTAGTAGCGTTATCTGTGTAAAATTTGGAGCATTTACCCCGTCTACTAGTAAAACGTTTAAGCGTTGCTATCAAGGCATCGGAAGTGACATCCGATAATAACTCGAGATGGATAGCCTTCGTAGAAAAACATATGCAAACACAAATGTACACTTTATTTAGAGTTCCCTTTCTATAATTTTTATATTTTACTAAAAATGGACCGCATAAATCAAGTCCAGCAATAGTAAATGGGCTCGATATGTTTACTCTTTCACTGGGCAAATTACCCATAATTTGTGAAGAGAGAATGGGTCTGCTTTTGAAGCATATCACACATTGATGAACGGTTTTACGAGCGATGCTACGACCGCTCAAAGGCCAAAATTTTTGTCGTACAGCATTTAACAATCTCTGTGGGCCAACGTGAAAGAGTCTTGTATGCAAGCTGTTAAAATAAAGTTTACTTAATTTTGAACCTTTTGGTAAACTCGCAGGATGCTTATGGAGATATGGCACAGAAGCATTTTCTAATCTTCCACCTACGCGAACTATTCCTTCCCCATCTACAAATGGAAATAAATTAGAAATACTAGGAATTTCTTTTTTATCAAACAAGGATCTTTGAGCATGCTTAATCAATTTAATTTCTGACTCCTTCAATTCGGCTACAGATAGAGGTCCAACCTTTTTGGACTTACTCCTACAGTTGTAGTTGAATCTGAAAATATAAGATAAAATATTAATAACTTTGAAATAATTATTAGAAAGTTCTAAAAAAGTTCGTCAAGGATGCTAGAGGAATCACTATTCAGCAAAACAGTCTCTTCACTTCTGTCAGCTTCAAGCAATTTTTTTTTCTTTCTTAAACTACAGTCTCTTTCTCATGTTCGGTGAGGTAGTCTAACTCAGGAACCACTTGCTGAAAGTTTTTAGGAAATTCAGAATCGGACAAAAATTCTGCACCTGTCCACCACCTGGAATTTGACACCAGACAGTCAGCGCTCAGTCCACGAGAGAGGAAGTCTGCTGGGTTTTCCTTTACCAGCACAATGGTACCATGAGTGGGGATCTGTTAGGCTGGTTATTTCGTTGACTCGGTTAGCAACAAATTGCTTCCATAGGGTCTTGTTACCCTTTATCCAAAACAGAACTATTTTGGAATCAGTCCAGTGATATTGTAAACAAGATATTTTAAGATTCACGATCTTTTTCACCTTAGATGCCAGACGAGCAGCGACTAGAGCTCCAAGTAATTCTAGTCTGGGCAGGGTTACACAGTTTAATGGTGCTACACGGCTTTTTGAAGTCACAAGTTTAACAGAAATTCCATTCCTTGACTTTGTTCTCAAATATATGGCTGCGCCATATGCCCTTTTGCTGGCGTCGCAAAAGCTATGCAACTCTACATCATCTTCCAGCAAAGTAGAATCTAGAACTAGTCGAGGTATTTTTAGATTTCGTAAGTGGGGTAGCTCCTCACATTATTTTTTGCACTCCTTTTCAATATGTGTTGGCAAAGGGTCGTCCCATTGAATTTCTTCTTTCCAGAGATCTTGAAGGAGGCATTTCATTCTAACGGTGAAAGGAGAAATTAACCCTAATGGATCAAAGATCTTTCCAACTGCTTGCAGTATGAAGCGTTTCGTATTTTTATCTAAGGAAACGAATTCCAATAGACTTTTAGTATCTGTAGTCAAGTAATCTTCATTAGTGTTCCATGATAGTCCTAGGACCTTTGTTCCATTTGCTCCTAAACTTACAGTTTCATGTATAGAATGTACATAAAAATTTTATTTCTTCCATTGCTCCATTAAATTAGCATCATTAGTAATCCATTTTCTGAGATCCATTCCAGCAGCTTCCATAATATTTTTTGCTCTTCGTGAAGTTTGAAGAGCTTCTTCAAATTCGTTACCACCGGAAATAAGATCGTCAACGTAGAAATTTTTATCTAAAAGTTCTACAGTGTCAGGGAATTCATGTTTATATTTCTCAATATGATGCCTAATCGTGGCTGCCAGAAGAAATGGACTTGAAGTAACACCAAAATTTACTCGATTAAAACGGTATACCTGTAGTTTAGGCCTTTTATGAACACACGGTTCGTCATCACTCCAGAGAAATCGAACGGCATCTTTGTGTTCGTCAGCAAGGCACATTTGTAAGAAAGCTTGTTTAATATCAGAACAAAAGGCTATTGCATTCAATCTAAATTTAATTAATATGTCTAAGAGATTGGGATTTAAATTAATTCCTGGCCATAAACAATCATTTAATGAGAGTTCATTATTTTGATGACTTCCAGCGTCAAATACAATTCTTGTTTTTGATGTTAAGCGACCGTCTTTTTTATGGCCTGATGAGGTAAATAATATACAGGTCTTTTTAATTTGTTATCTGTAATTTCGGTTTTAACTTCTTCTATAATACCCTGTTCTGTGTAATCGCGAATAATTTCACGGTATTGCTGATATAATTCCGAATCATGGCCAAATCTTCTCCATAAATTTTGGAAACGTTGTTTAGCTAGGGGATAATTATCGGACAATTCATTATAAGATTTTCTAAAGGGAAGTTGCACGATATAAAGGCATTTTTCGAATTCAACAGTTTCTTTAAAAATTTCTATAGATTGATCCCTTTCATGAAGAACTGGATCATCTCGTACCCCCAAACCCTCTAAATCAAAAAATAATTTTAAAGTATCTTGAATAGAGTCATTGTTTACTAAAAAACACTGTCATTGTTTATTAGTTTGTCTTTCTTCAAGTTTACCACACGCAAACCACCCAAATTCACTTTCTTTGAAAAACAACTCTTCATTTACTTTATACGTATTCTGTTTTAAAACTTTAAAAAATATATCAGCGCTTATCAAAGCGTGAACTTCGTTTGCTTCATAAAATGATTTGTCAGCTAACGTCAAAAACTTTGGAATTTCCACATTGGAAATATCTAAACTTGAGGAGGGTGTAAATTCAGTTATTTTGTCTACAATCAAGAAATCTACTGGTTCAGCAAAACTGCTGTCTTCGTTTGAAATAATTGTTTTTAATTTCCATTTTATGTTCTGTGATAATCCATTTAAACCGGATACTGGTGTCTTTATTTTTTCCTTTTTTATTCCTAAGCAATTACTCATTCTTTCGGTGAGTACACAGATATTGCTAGCGGAATCTAGTATAGCTCTCAATTTTATTTTTTGATTATTTGCTCTGCGAACATATATTTCTGCTGTTGAAAACAGAACATTTTTTTTTATTTATTTGATCGGGCTATGTGTTATTACTCAACACCGATGCCGGGTTATTCGGATTAGAATTCTTGTTAACTGTTTCGCAATATTCTTTTTCATTTCCGTTATCTAAAGGATTTTTTATTTTCGATTTATTAGAATTTCGAGTACATATCAAATAACTGTGTGAATCACCGCATTTGCATCGATATTTGGAAAGGCAATTAATTTGAATATGGTTAGATTTTAAACACAAATTACAAAGTTTGTGTTTGCGAATGAATTTTAGTCTTTCGTCAATACTGAATTTTAAAAAAGTAGGACATTTATATATTGGATGTTGTGACTTACACACTATACAATTTTTGTTTTTATTTTCGTTAACTATAAAAGCTTTTGGCTTAGAATTGTTGGCACACATTTTAATTGGGTTCACTTTGGCATTTCTATCAACAGACACAGACAATAAAACGGATTCTCGTTGTTCTAAGAATTCAATAAATTCTTGAAATGTAGGGACGGTTTTGGATTTATGTGATAATTCAAAATTTTTTCTCGATTCTCTATCAAGTTTTTCAACTAGAATATTAATAAGTAAAACATCGGATAATTTATTTTGCTCATATTTAAGTACTTTTAATGCTCGTAAATTTGTTTGAACACAATCAATCATATTTCTAATTTCATGGAATTTTCATTTTGAATTTTTCAAGCTTCAAAATGTTTTGAATATGAATATTTATTATTAATCATTCATTTTCGTATCTATTTTCTAAAAATTCATATAAGGAATTAAAATTATCAAAATTACTGCATAAATAATTAACTTCATGAGTTAAACAAGATCTCAGGTAGTATAGCTTCTGAGATTCACTCAGTAGTATGTTATTTGTGATCAGATCGTCAAATTGGATTTTAAATGAATAAATTCTTCGTATTTTCCCGAGAACTCGGATAAAACTAAAAGGAGGTATTTTAGTTTTTATTTCGAAATTATCATTTGTTTTCATTACTGCCCCAGAACTTGATTTCTTAGAGGAATTAAGAATAGTTTCAATTCTTACCTCTAAAGACTCAAGGCGGACTTCAAGAAGATGGAGATCTTCGTCGATGGCAGTTAATTCTGCATCTTTCACATTCGGAATGGCGTAATAGTTGTTGCGAAGTTCCTCCGCGTTTTTTGTAGTGCAATTACAGTTCTTAGCTTTACTTTTACTTCAACCGATTCGGTTTCTTCGTTGGCACTTTCAATGAACGTTTCAATTCTGCTTATTTTACCTTCCAAGGTACTTTTAATCGATTTTCCTTATCCATAATGCACTGATCGCTCCTGGCACGAGTGGAACCAGAATGTTTATTTTTAGTTTGTTGTTTTTTCATCGACGGACCAGCCACGCTTATTTCTTTTTTACTTTCCTTTTATTTAACCACACAACATGTATCACACAACATATATATACTATTTACAAGCGCAGCAAATTTTAAGTAATTTTTATTGTGAGCTTCGAGTATTATAGTCCTATATTAATGCTCACGTCTGAGTATTAAAGAGAAATTTTCTCGTCTATCTTGTTCCACAGAAAGTTCTCAACTGCCGGCACAGCGCGGCAAGGAAGAATATTTGCATTTGTGCGCATGACGTTGGCGCGCATGCGCCAACAGAAGTGTAAGTCGTCACAACACACACAGTAATCAAAAAATTAAGTCGTTCACAGGGGCGAAATGCAGCTTGTTCATAGAAAATATTTTGGAAAAACATTAGTCGCGAGGGGAACTCAGTCACCCCAAGTAACTTAAGATACCGTAAAATACCGTTAGCCACTCCAAACATGGAGGGAGATATTTGGCAAATACAGTTTAGTTTCTATGAAGACTGTCATATAGGAAGATACTGAAAAGTTCAGTAGGAGGAAAAAAGCAGTTTTCCTAAAATTATAAATTTCGTGAGCTTGAGGTGACTCTGTGGCCAGCATAACTCCTCCCGGGTTAATCGGGAAACAATAAAACAGAGAAATGAATCAAAATTCATTTGATTGGTGCTTATTATACAGAGCAGTACGCAGTTTTAGGAAGTAAATAAAATTCCATATTTTCGATTTTATATCAATTCTTTAAAATAAAACTGCACTTTTATTGAAGGGAACCTTTTCAAGTTGTTTAATTATCTTAAGAAAAAACTATTCAATAAGGAATTTTAATTGTGTGTTTAAAATATGCATATAATCTCATTTCAAATCAGTCTTATCTGCAAACATATTTCTCGTCATATTACAAAAACCAAGGTTATGTAACTAATCATTCAGAAATTCATTTGATTTATTGCAAAATACTTTATTTAACAATGTATCAATTTTTATCGCCATTAAATATAAGAATAACTGGAAGTTCAGCAGTAAGTATAAATATGTATGTATATTAATAAGCAACAAAATATTCCAGGAAAAACTACAGTTATCAATAAATTTTTCAAGTTACGTAAAAAATATTTTTATTTTTTTAAAATATATATATATATATATATATATATATATATATATATATATATATATATATATATATATATATATATATATATACATATATATATATATACATATATATATGATAAAGTGTTAACTAATGCATATGAATTGTAAACATGTTACTTAAATTTTATGCGTACCGCTTCCGTTAACGTATTATTGTAATGGTATGAACCGAATAACATTTAACCCTTTATCTACCGCATTATGATTTACGGCAAATTTTTTCATGCAATATATTTTTTTTTGAATCACTGCACTGAAAATTAAGGGATATACATAAATAAAATACTCAATTTTGAGTAATTTAATTGGTTAGAGCTAATTCGTTAAATTGGTACTTTAAAGTACCGTCGGTCTACAAAGGTCTCAAATATTCTCATAATACGAAAAGACCGAATGGCTTTTTTAAAGCAGTTTTAACTTAACAAAAATGCTAAATAACCACAGAACACTA
The DNA here is from genome assembly GCA_019973935.1 of Trichonephila clavipes. Lineage (NCBI taxonomy): Eukaryota > Metazoa > Arthropoda > Arachnida > Araneae > Nephilidae > Trichonephila > Trichonephila clavipes. The sequence goes on along the minus strand of BMAU01021373.1, from coordinate 1,337,002 downwards.
ATATTTTTAAACAGAAATTATTTATTGTTAAAAATTATTAAATTTTTAAAACTTATTTACTTTTTTTACACAGAAATCTATTACACATTTTGCATTTTTAATGAGGTTACGATTGAATGTTTTTTAAAGCACTGCATCCTCTGGTAGGGAAAGCTGTATTTTCTTAACATGAACTAGGGCACCTTGAGTACAGTCTCTTGATCGTCATTTAAGAATCTAACGAAAATTTCATCATATAATTTGCTGGGACTTCTTCATTGGAAAAATTATCTGTTAGTACATCATTGATTTCAGATAGTAGTTTCTGTAATAAATCCAAAGCCTCTCTTGATGACAAAGTTTCTTTTTTCCAAACATTCTAAAAAAGGAAATAATAATAATAATAATAGCATTTTGAAAATTTCCTATTATTGTTAAATCTCAGTTACACATAAAGAAATTAAAATGCTGTTAATTTTTAAAACAAGATTATATATTTCTTTTAATTGTGTGGCAAAATAAACAAGATAAGATTCAAAGTTCAAACTTGTTCAAAACGTTGAAATAAAATAATAAAATAAGCAAAATAAATAAGTTATGCTAAAAGAAATGCCAAGTCTATTGCACTATAGTAATGACTCTACAGCACAACAAAAAACAACAATACGTACGAAAAAAAGAACTACTTCGTGCTCCCACACCCAGTGTGCTGCCAGTACTTATAAGTACCACAAAGTTATTCAACTGTAAAATTAATTATAGACACTATTCACTTAAAATAAATAATCAAATCACATTTTCTAAAGTCTTCCTTAACATACATAAAAAATAAGACACTTACATTTTGGCATCGACCATTTTTCGGAAAAAAATGACAATATTCCCAATCCGATCAAAATGTCAGCTGGAGATGCAAATTCTGCTATAAAACTATTCACCTTCCCCGCTAAATTACATATCATAGAACCCGAGCTGTCATATATCTCAAAAGAGTGGACTTAAAAGAATATTCCTGCTAAGAATCGTCAGGATACTCCTAAAAATGGTTATTTTATGCAATTTTAAAGTGAGTGGTACTAATAAGAATTGTTGGTAGTAGAAAAAGCGTTATAAAGTAAAGGTTATAATTGAATCAGATATTGGTACAGTTCAATTAATCTTTAAATCTATAAATATACTACGTCTGTTTGTTGTAGTAATATTATTGCTAAAGATAGCTTATGAAAACTTACGTGTGTTACATAACAAAAACACACACACATTTTATTATACTGAATTACACGGAAAAGAAAATGAATTCTCCCTCTTAACGGAATCATTTTTTTACCAAATAGCTTTACAGCTACTCTCCCTTTGAAAACAGGGTTGACAACTTTCATATATGGTTTACAGATTTTAATATAGTACTAATAAACTGACACCACCATGAAAAAAAATATTTTGTGTGTGTCTTTATCCATGAAAACTCCCCCGTGCTATCAAAATATAATGCAAAATTTCTATGTTTATTTCCCTCCAAAGCTTTACTTTGCGGTTCAAAGATATTGCCACACATGCACTTCTATTCTATTTCCCATTTTTTTCCCATCTCTACGACTTTTTCTGGGTTATGAAAGATAAACGGGAACCACTTTTTTTCAAAGCCCTGCCAAACTCTTTTATGCTTTTTTTTCTGTTCACATACAAATATATTCTGTTTTTTTCTATTCAAAAAGAGTTCATGGAATTGAAGCCGACTATACTTTTTTGTGCTTCTTACTTTATTTGATTATCATTATTCAATGCAAGGATAGAGATTATCAATATTTTAAAAACTATGAAGTCGTTTCAGATACTGTCAATCATTGAGATATGAATGTTCAAACTAAATAAATAATATTTGGTTTATTTTGGAAATATCGGCTTCACATACATAATAAATACATAATTTATGATGGTGTTTGTACAAGAAAATTCTAGTAAAATGCAAACCATGCAATGTAAATGAAATTAAATTTTGTTTCCTCTATTTTTAATTAGTTCTACTATACTGGCGAATTTCATCATCATAGAATTTTTTTTTCTGCAATTAACTTTCCCAAACTGTTTTTTTTTCGCACCACTTTAATCAAAATATTTTAATATCGTATTAAAAAAAAGAAGATAAAAAACTGTGAAAATGCATATTGGTGATACAGTACATTGGTTTATTAATTTTTACCTTACATATATCTACACAACATTAGTTTAACTAAATACTAAAACCAAAAATATATTTTTCTGCAGAAAAATAATGTATTAATAGTTTATTTCTATCTGTTCCCAGTTATGTGAGTGGGGTTCCCTTTCTATATAACTTTGAATCAATTTATTTATGACATATTTAAAAAAAAATAATTGGTAGTCATTAAAATCACACACTTATTAATAAACGAATTATGGATAATACGAAATAATAAAAAAATTCAAACACGAATGCATGAAATGCAGTTTATTTAATAAAGCGATTTAATATACGAATGTTAATAAATGGATGGAATACTTTTAAATCAATAAAATAATTTTTTATAATAGCATAGGAATAAAATAGAATAAATAAAGTCTTTCTCTAGATACGGAAAACCATTTTTTTATTTCACTTCATCAAACATTTTTTTTAAAAAAATACAATTAATCTTTCATTCCCAACTTGTGATAGAACCTTGAATAAACTCTTAATCAAAAAAATATTTTTTTCTTCCATTTGGTTTTTGAAAAATCAATATTATCATTCATAATATTATCACGTTGTAGAAGAATAACTCAAATGTAGATTGTCTTGAAGAAAATGTAATCTTGTTCATAACATTCAACAAGCGATGCGTCTTTTTATTTTTGGTTTCAGTTAATGAACTTCGGCATGCAGCTCAAAAATATTATTTTACCACAACTGAATATTTTATCAAATATCTTCCACATATCCAAATCAAAATTCCTTTATTCTCAAAAATATGTTAGCAGTACATTTTTTTCGGAAGTTTGTCAAAATTAACTTTTGTATTTTTTTTTTTACATTCAAAAATTGATTTTGCCCCCATTCCATATTCAGAATTCTGAAACAAAAAAAATTGTTTTGTTATATTATTATTACTTATTTTTATTTAAGATTCTTTACTACTTTCGGAAAGTAATTTTTCAAAAGTATATAAATGAATAGTTTCTATATATATCTTAAGCATTAATTGAATTAGAATATACATGCATAGTTATTTAAAGATTATTATTCAATAAAATTAACTAAATGCAAAGTTTAGGCAAAAAGGAGAAGAAAAATGAGCATATTTTCTAAAACTCTTCGTTTGTGGGGAAAATGATTCTTTAATAATAATATTCGAAAATATGTGTGTGTGTATACTATCCCTTACTATTTATATATGTAAAAAATATTGATATCCAAGTCTTAGCGTAAAACGCTTGATCGTATTGAATAGGATTATTATAACTCTCACCTCTTAATTAAAAAGGAGAGAATTTTTAAGTAATAATTTCTAAAGTTAAAGTAGAATTATATTTTACGCTTTCGTAACACAATTTCACAAAGTGGTTTCTGCAAAACCCATTTTCAGTGGATCTCTAAATAAAATAAACATGTTTGTTATATATCAGGTCTAAATCTAATAGTATAAAAATTAATATTTTTTTCGTCAATACGCCCCTAATCTCCTTTGAGAATGGATTTCCGTTAGACCTGTTCTTAGTGGATTTTAATTAAACAAAAGAAATACGCATACCAAATTTCTTTATTAGAGATGTAGTAGTTAGAAAACAGGATTTTTCTTTATCAATACACCCCAATATAGCTTCGGGCTCTCCTCTCATATTAGTCGGTTTCCCTAAAATCCATTTTTAGCGGACCTCTATTCCTTAAATATAATACCATATTTCAAGTATGGGGGCCTGTTCAACAGGATTGTTTCTTAATAACACTTCTTATCGTCCCTTTACTCTCTTCGACGGTCGATTTTCGCAAAATCCGTTCTTTGAGGAACTGTACTCCACGAAAGTAGCTTGAATACAAAATTTCAAGTTTGTAGGTCTAATAGTAAAAAAACAGGAATATTTAACACCCAAACCCACACAACACCCCTTGAGGGACGATTTTCCACAAATTTTTTTCTGTAGTGAATCTGCGCTTTATGAAACGAACATGCTCATGAATTTCATGTTTATAGGTCTCATAGTTCAAAAACAGGAATGTTTATCTGTAACGCCCATTATGCCACCGTAACGCCCCTTGGAGATAGAATCTCGCAAATTCCTTTCTTGGTGAACTCTTTCTACTACTTAATGAAACGAACTTGTCTAATAGTTAAAGAAATATCGTTATGAGTGAGTAAGGGAGTGAATATGACTGAATAGCTCTCTGTTCTGTTACATATATATATATAAAGAGATAAAATACTTTTTCTTACAGAGTCTAAGCTAGGATATTTTAAAATTAACATTATTTTCAGAGTTACTCTCAATTGGAATAATAATCGGAATTGTTTATCGCGAAGTTTCTCTACTCTGTATACCAAGATGTAAATAAGTTTTCATTAAAATAATTTTTGATTTGAATTCTTTTTTTTTTTCAAAATTCTAGCTAGTCTCTGTACAGAAATTTTAGTTATATATAGGCAAAGTAATACTGTTACAGAAACGGTTTCGATAAAAATAAAATGTTTCAAAAAATATGTTGTTTTTCCTTAATTTTTTGCCAAAAAATTGCATTTTTTTAAAAATTAACTTCTTATTTTAATAATATTTTTAAATAATTTTATATATGTATTCTAATTCGGATGACACTAAATATCAAATAAAAAGATATCCATGTATATTTTTTTTTGTATAATCATCATTCCGAACGTAGTGAGAAACCTTAAAAAAAATTACGGTGTAGGACAAGCACCAGCAACATTTTAACTGTGGCGTGCCAAGCCAATCTACCAAAATAATTCAGCGGGCTTCCAAGTAGTTAATTTTTGAAACAATTCAATTAAAACGATATTGAAGTTAGAAATATAGATCAAGAATATAGATATACAGTTTTAATATGTATTAATTTTGGATCATTAAGAGATATTTTTAACATAAAAATAAACAGTATAAAATATAACTATTTTGTCAACAACAATACGAAAAACAAATACAATTGTACATATATGAAATTTTAAACATATTTATATACTGCCGCCCATCTGGTACAGAGATTACAGACGTTGACAGAGATCCACTGAAGTCCAATGCGATCAAACAGGTGTTCGATGGTTTTCTGATCGAAGTGTTTCATGGCGATTTAAGAATGTCAAATCCAGTCAAGCTGTTAAGAGATTGTCTTGCAGTAACACCGTATTGGATGCGCACTCTTTAAGAAAACAGGGACATCGTATACTTCGAAAAAATCGATTTTTCAATTTTAGTTCTAAAAAATAGTGCTTATTTTTCTGAATCTAAAAATGTATATTACTTATATGTTTGTTGATATAATAGCCCTAAAATATGAAAAATAAAAATGTAAACAAATGACCACGCCCTTTTTCACGCACCTTTTTGAACTTTAAATATGTAGTTTCTTCTGTATTTGATCTATATAAACGTTCTGTATAGTGAACAAAATATCTTTCAGTATGTAATGTCTAAATTTTAAAAAATAAATTTATACGTGCAAAAAAAATTAAGATTTTCAAAATTTTAAGGTGTTATGATTATTTTAAAGAAATTACGCAATTAATTCGTTAAAAAACTGGTCCATTATTTTTGATATGTTGCTATAAATATATGTGTAATTTTTTTTGTATATTCAAAGAATATTTTTGTAAGAAATACATGAAAATATGTATTACAAGATCTCGAAGATTACGCTCATGTTAACTAAAACAAAGGCTAAAAAGACATATGAATTTAAAATTACTTTTGTAACTCTAGAAAATGATTAAAGATTATTATTAGTCATATAAAAATAGGCAAGCAAATACTAATCAAGTGTATAATATGTGAAAATATTGTTTTTTTTTAGTTTTTCCCTTTTTCTCAAAAGCATATCTTCTTGCATTTAGGTACATTTTTTAAAAAACTATTGCACTATATGAATCCAGATTTTTTATACTTCTATACAAGATGCCTATGCATATAGTCAACCTATTTTTTTTCCTTTTAAGATAGTGCCTAATTTTTTAAAAATAGTTTTATGCATAAAAAAAGCAGAAAAATGAAAAAAATTTCTTATTACGAAGTTTCATAATTTTTTTAAAGAAACTATACTAACATTTTACTGAAAAAATGGGTTCACTGTATTCTATGTATTGTTTTATATATGTGTAAAATATATTTTGCATAAAAAAAGGATACTTTTTTAAAAAATGGTACCTAAACACAAGTATATATTACGAGTTCTCAAAAATTATGTATTACTTTAATTAAGTAGTAAAAAGTTATTTTTGTAGTTCTACAGAATAATTAAATTATCTTTATTAAGAACGTAAAAAATCTAAGCTCTATTGGAAATTGCTAATGATATATGTCTCATAAACAAAGGGTCTAATTTTGGCATTTTACTCTTTCGAGCATGTCCTGGTTCTCTTAATAAGCTCCACAACTTGTGTAACGTAATGGTCAGCTACTAAATGGACGCCAGTGTGTACCCGAGACGTCCTCTAATCAAACATTATGCCATCTCAAACCATGTTGCCTGATGAAGGATCGCTTTGACGCTCGGTGAAAAAGGTTGGTTCGGAACATTCTCCAGGTCACCGCCACACTCGTCTACGGCCGTCATTCCTCCACAGACAGAAACGATGGTCCAGGTACGATGAAGATGACACCAAAATAGACATATATCCCTGTGTTGAACGGTCAATGGTAACCCCGTGCCGGGTACCTGTGTTCTGAACTGTACTTCGAACGTCACATGCCCTGGAGAAAGGGTCAACTAGCTAATTCGCTAGTATACGCGCTCTGACGTTCCCCTGTGCGCACCACTTCCCCTTCTGCGTGTGCCACGTAGACCCTCCTGAATCCCTTAAGGACAAAACGTTGCATTGTACTCCTGATGTACACAATAGGAATGCTATTGTGAACAGCGGAAAACTAATTCATGGATTTCGATAATAGGATCCCGTGCCTCGGTTGTTAACTGATGTCGCTGATGTCTCAGAGGCATTTTCGGCGCTTCTTTGAAAGTCGTAAATGCTGTGCAAAACTTCATATGTTAATTATGAGAGAAGAGACAGTTTCTCAAAAAGCCCGAATATGAGTACCACATGATTAGACGAGTGCGCAAATTTAATTATTTGCATATTTATCTCATCATTATCGCTCTTGAAATTTGCATGACGCTACGTGCATTGTTTCATGGTGTTAACATTTCACTTTCGAGGAGTAGTGTATGTGTGGAACTTTGACGTGAAAGTTCAGTAGTATATAGCCTGGCATATATATATATATATATATATATATATATATATATATATATATATATATATGTATTTTTAATGATTTACTCTATTCATTTGTGAATATTACTGTATTTTTAATGATTTACTCTATTCATTTGTGACTATACTGTGTTTTTAATGTGAACATTCGGTTTTTAGAAATTTTTAGATTGAACTTTCAGATTTTTTAACTTGAACTTTCAGATTTTTTAACTTGAACTTTCAGATTTTTTAACTTGAACTTTCAGATTTTTTAACTTGAACTTTCGGATTTTTTAAATTGAACTTTCAGATTTTTTAACTTGAACTTTCAGATTTTTAACTTGAACTTTCCAATTTTTTAACTTGAACTTTCAGATTTTTTAACTTCAACTTTCGGATTTTTTAACTTGAACTTTTTGATTTTAGATAATTTTTGATTTGAACTTTCGGATCTCAAATATTTTTGGATTTGAACTTTTGGATCAGGAATTTATTTTTTCTACCTTTACAACTATTTTAAAGATGGGTGCATCATCTTGGAAGTTTGAGGGTTCACTTATATTATGAACTAAATTGTTTTTAAATTTTAATATTGCAATATCTTTCGGAATGTGATGGCGAATAGTTTTATTTTTCAAGTATAATGATTTAATTTTAACTTTTTAATTTAAAGTATAATGGTTTAATTTTAACTTTTTAATTTTTAATTTTTTTTTCTGAAATTTGAAAAAATTTTCCAATTAAATTACCAAGTTGCAATAGGGGGAAGGTTGGCGCCATCAAACTAGTTTAACCCCACTTATCGGTCCTAAGTCCGAGATTACACTTGGATATTTTATAAATTTTTATTTTATTTTATAATTTTTTAATTTTGTTTGAAAATGATGGAACATTATCTTTTATATTTTGCCATTGATATTCTGAAGTGTTTTGTTATTTTGGGATTCATATATTTCAATTTTTAAATTGATAATTGTGATTGTTTTTATATATTTAAATATATACATATATATATATATATATATATATATATATATATATATATATATATATATATATATATATATACGTATAGTTAAAGAAATGTAAATAAAATAGTGATGTAAGCTATAAGCAAATTATACAAAATATATACATTTGACAATCTGGCTCATTTTTGAATAAGTATAAATACATCTTTTTTATTTTTTAAATATCCTGTATCAAAAATCAGATCGCTATCGTATCGTAAGAAATATTATTAAAAATAAATCAAGCATGCTTTTTTAAAATTTATTTAAATGTCGCTTGAATCAGTTATACCGTGATTTAAGGGAACCAGGACAAGTTCGAAAGAGTAAAATGCCAAAATTAAGACCCTTTGTTTATGAGACATATATCATTTACAATTTCCAATGGAGCTTAGATTTTTTACGTTTTTAATAAAGTTAATTTAATTATTTTGTAGAACTACAAAAATAACTTTTTACTCCAAAATATTTTTTACTACTTAATTTAAGTAATACATAATTTTTGAAAACTCGTAATAAATACTTATGTTTAGGTACAATTTTTTAAAAAAGTATCCTTTTCTTATGCAAAATATTTTTACACATATATAAAACAATACATAAAATACAGGGAACCCATTTTTTAGTAAAATGTTAGTATAGTTTCTTTAAAAAAATTATGAAACTTTGAAATTTGAATTTTTTTTTATTTTTCTGCTTTTTTATGCATAAAACTATTTTTAAAAAATTAGACACTATCTTAATAGAAAAAATAGGTTCACTATATGCATAGGCATCTTGTACAGAAGTATAAAAAATCTGGAATCATATAGTGCAATATTTTTTTTTAAAAAATAAACCTAAATGGAAAAAAAAAATATGGTTTTGATAAAAGTTAATAAACTAAAGAAATCATTATTTTCACATATTATACACTTGATTAGTATTTGCTTGCCTATTTTTATATGACTAATAATAATCCTTAATCATTTTCTAGTGTTACAAAAGTAATTTTAAATTCATATGTTTTTTTTTTCCCCTTTGATTTAGTTAACGTGAACATAAATTTCGAGATCTTGTAATACATATTTTCATGTATAGGTACCATTTCTTACAAAAAATATTTTTTGAATATACAAAAAAATTTACACATATATATACAGTAACATATCAAACATATTGAACTAGATTTTTAACGAATTAATTGCATAATTTTTTCAAAATAATCATAAAACCTAAAAATTATGAAAATCTTAATTTTCGTTTTGCACGTATAAATCTATTTTTTAAAAAAATAGACATTACATACTAAGAGATATTTTGTTCACTATATAGAACTTTATATAGATCAAACACAGGGGAAACTACATATTTGAAGTTCAAAGGGGTGTGTCAAAAAGGGCGTGGTCATTTGTTAATATTTTTATTTTTCATATTTTAGGGCTATTTTATCAACAAACATATAAGTATTTCTCATTTTTAGATTCCGAAAAATAAGCACTATTTTTTTAGAACTAAAATTGAAAAATCGGTTTTTTCAAAGTGTATGTTATCCCTGTTCCTTAAAAAATGGATTTGATGAAAGAGTTGAAAAATAAATAATTAAAAACCGATTACCTCTTACATTCAACATCTTAGAGTTAGTAATTAGTTTGAATAAATTTTGAACTACTTTTGGAAATTTGAGAAGTCGTTCACACTTTTATCAAAGAAAGTCTGTCAGCCAAATTCATCTTTACGAAAAAATCTAGATAAGTAAGAGGAGACAGAAATAAAAATCAAAAAATATATACATATATTTCTTCTGTTTTTTTTTCTCTTTTTATCATCATAAATCTGACAGCAGCATCTAGAAATGAAAAAAAAGAAGCAGAGATTAAAATTAAATCTCTACATCTTCGAATTGAAAGACAGCATTCTGGCAAGGTTTCTGATAACATAAAATGCATGAGTAATCATGGGAAAAAACGAAAATAAAGAAACAGACTGAAAACTGAAATGTTAATATTTTTGAACTTCTCGGAAAAATTTCACTCTCTCTCTCTCTGAGATGGCTTGCGCTTGGATTAAAATATTTTTGCGTGATGGTATCATTTATTTATTTCAGTAGCTGAGGCTTGATATTCTTAAAAAAAAAGCCACATTTATTCTATTAATGTAGAGAACAATAACAACCTAAGACAAACTGGACAACACATAAGCAGGATATTAACACGCGTGTTTTACATAACTTTTACAAAACCACCTTTGTACATAAGTATATTGACCCTTTTAGAAACAGTTTTTCATTCGTTCATTAACGTATCCGACTATGTTCTGAACCGTGATTTTAAAAAAGCGCATAAATGGATATTTTCATGATATTTAGTGCCACTTAGATTGGAATATATGTATAAAATTGTTTTAAGGACATTTTGATGAAAAAAAGTATTTAAATACAATATTTTGGCGAAAAGTCAACTTAGAATAATCTTTTTTCAAAATGTTCTCCTTTTATAAAACAATGCTTCTAAAAAATAACATTTCGCAGATATAAAGTAAAGACTTCTCCAGAGAGTCTCAACTAGGATTTTTGAAAAGTTCACATTATTTTCAGAGTTACCACCAATTGAAATAATTATCGACGTTCTTTTCTTAAAATTGTTCCCTTCTATTGTTGTAAGATATGGATAAACCCATTTCTTATTTATATATTTCTAAAATTCAAGTTGAGCCTCTGTAGACAGGTCTGAGCTATATACAGGCAAAATATTATTATAATAGAATCATTTTTCACAAAAGGAGAATATTTTGAAAATTGGTCATTCTATGTTACTTTTTTCTCAAAATATTGTACTTAAATAATGTTTTATAGTAATAATATTCTTAAAACAATTTTATATACATTTTCTAATCTAAGTGACACTAATTATCATAAATATTATCCATTTATATGCTTTTGCAAAATCACAGTTTCGAACGTAGTCGATACCTTAAGGCACCTTTCCACCTTATTACAGCAAAGCAAGCCAACCCCAACTATGTTAATTTTTAATTGGTTTGCACATTTATTTCGATAAATGTCAGACCATTTTTTTTTTAATTTAAGTTGGAAATTGAGTCTAAAGTTCATGAACTGTAAGCTGAATTATCTATTATGAGAAAGTATTAGCTGTGTTTAATTTTTGTTCGAGCATATGTACGGTGCGAAAATAAATATTAGACGGGAAAGAGAATTTTGTTTAGGTTATAAATTAACTATTCCTTTACATACATACATATAAATTAAAAATTTAAACATCTATGTTTTGGTAGTGTAAATTTGTCATTAAAGAATACGTATTTTAAATGTGCTTAGCGTACTTCTGAATGCGAAAATTAATCAGAATTATTCATTTGCTTTTTCCAATGGAAAAAAATCTTGCAAACAACAAAATGAAACAAAATTTATTTAAATTCTAAAGTCTAAAAAAAATTGAAACGTGTACTTTCTAGCATTAATATACTAGAAATGTTTGAATTTTAGCTCACACATATTTAAACACTATAATAAGCAAAAAAAATCTCATTCATTTCGAAAACTAATGATATGAAAGGATGAAATGTATATTTCCATACATTTATTTTAAAAGGTTTGGAATTTTCTCACCTTTTTAAAACTTACCTCTGGGCAAAAAAAATTTTTCCCATTAAAACAGAATAAAGTACAAAAGATCGGAGAAAATTAACTGTTAAATCACTTTTATCGATTAAATTTTTCATTCTTGGAAAAAGTTCAATACCAATCTCCATACCTCTAGGATCAGTTAAATCATCCTTGGCCTATTCTTATGGTAAATGGTTATGTGCAAATTTTATTTCCTTTTCAAAAGCCATGAATTTACAGTGCCTACTCCAACCAAAGGATATATTTATTATAATTTATTTCTCTTTACTGAATGTCAATATCTTGCAAGTATGTAATTGCCCTGTCTGTGACAGATGGAGGTTTATTGCAGTTTCAAATAAATGTGCTATAAACCACAATGGGCATATAAAGCATACTTTTAAATACAAACTACTTGAACAGTTTTTAACTTAACTTTCTGTTGAAAACATCAAAATGATTTTTTTTTGTTATTTTAAACTTTTATACTTTATGTATCTACTTTAGTTTTTAAAATAATAAGAACATGCTGATTCCATTGACTGATTTGCAACAAAAGTGTGGTTGAGCAATATTATCCTCTGGAAATATAAGACATTAATAACTGTAATCTCAGGCCGTTAATTTTAACTTTAAATAAAACGGCTATTTTTCGCTGAGCTTTTTTTTAGTCATAATTAAAAACAGTGAATTTTTTATACATAGCCAGTATTTAAAAAATCATTTTTCTTTAAATATCTATTAACTACCAATAAATTCCACAAAAAAGAACATTTGTCCCCAAAGTATTAAACTTCTTAAATATTTGGCTCAATACTTAGATTTAACACTAGAACGGCCGGGATTACGATTTTCACTAAACGTCCGCCGGTGTCGTTTCTACACACCGTGATATAAAATATATGATATATATATATATATATATATATATATATATATCATATATTTTATATTTAAAATATAAATACATTGTAATAACTTAATAATTGCCGGGTTACTGTTCAATAGTGTCTAGTTGTGAAACTTTTTATTATTTTTTCATGTAATTTTCATATATTAGGACTCTAATAAGCTGTTGCTAATGAAAAAAAAGATATGAGCTCATCACAAATTTATTGACATTATGTTTCTCGAAACTTGTTGGAACACTCCTTTATCGCAAATTTGTCAGGAATATTTTCACTATGCGATATATATTCGTGCCATCTCGAGTGACATATACATCAGGATTTACTGAAATATTATCAATTCCATTTGTGTTTTCTTCAGATTCTTCGCAGTCATTTAACCTCAATATTTTGACTTTATCTGAATTTAAATTAGAACAAGACAACTTACCATCATCCGATTCATTCTCAAAGCCCTCGCAATAATTTAACAATTTCATCAGGGCTTCAGCCTTTTGTACGAGCCAGCGTTTCAGGATATCTGCTCTGCGCAAGGTTCGAAAATCAAACGGATTTTTTATGAGCAGGTAAGCAAATGTTAAGTAGCGAAACACTCAGACAGAAATATTTTAGTATAACTGAATCATTTCCTCTGTGAACCGAATTAAATTGTCTTCAATTTAAAAAAAAATGTGTGATATTCCTTCCGAAAGTTTGTTTTACTAATAATATCTACTTAGTGAACTATCTTTTGCGTAACAACAACTATTTATAATGATAAATTGCCTTGGTGACGAAAAGACACTAGTGGATTATCTAGGTATATTTAGCTGTAAAATCTCTTCTATAATCACAACCTAGAACTACAAAACTTTTCTGTCTAATCACCGCGAAAAAGGATTGAAAGTCACGAAAAATTTCCAAATTTCCTATAAAAATGCGGTAAGGAGAATAAACTAAATAGAACTCGGTCTCCAATCAACACTTATGGACGTTCTAATGTAGATAGAAGGTATTATTAGTTCAATTTCAAATTATAAAAACAGGATTGAAATACGTCATGACTTTTCAAAATCCCTGGATAACATAACAAGCAATTTTTATTTATCTTCTGCTCGTTATCTTTAAAATTTATATAAATATAATTAATTAACTTTTGAAGAACTCATTGTCACACACAAGTTAATATTTCAAAAAATTCAGCAGAATTTTTTTTGAAATATTGAATAGATGCATAAATTATGTTTCATTACGTCGTTGCTTTAGTTTTCATTCCCTGAATCACACATGATAATTTATTTTTAAATAATTAGAAAACCTGAAGATACATGTAGAGTTTACTATTTATTGCCTTAAAATGTAACCCTTAGATATAATAAGGGAACCTTGCACTTGAAAGATAAATCTAAAAGATTTATCTTTGTATCACGCCATTTCCATTGCTTGTCAGCTAATCCCTGCAAGGCAAATACATTTCAAATTTCTTGACTTCTAAAAAATCATAAATTGCGCCAACTTTTTCTTTTATTAAAGACCGTAATACCTTATTACTTTGATTAGTCAAATGAACAGAGATTGAATCAGAAATCACTGCAATATGTAACATAAATGGCTTACTGCATATATACTGCAATACATTAATCGTACGATTTAACATTTGAAATTTAATTTTATGTTTTTATATGGAAGAACAGAAAGTTGCATCAAAACGTGAAGAAATTGAGGAATTAATATAATGTAAAAAATGCATTATTAACCAGTTAATCATTTTCCAAATAAATACGCAACGTAAGTAATAAACTAAAAAATCCTCTGGAAAAATTATAAAGGCTTTTTTAGAGGTATAGAACTTTAAATTGCAATAAAACAACGATGTATAATTCGATTGACAAGAATGTTTTTTATTCGAAAGATAATCTTGTGGCATTACATTTTAAATATGATCAAGCAAGGCGTAGATTCGTCGAATGGGCCCAAAGCGAGATTGCCGTTGTTCCCGATTTTCATAAGCGAATTTTGTTTAGCGATGAAGCGCACTTCTGGTTGAATGGCTACGACAACAAACAAAACTGCCGCATTTGGAGTGAAGCTAATCCACAAGTGTATGTCGAAACACAGTTACATCCAGAAAAACTGACTGTTTGGTGCGCTTTATGGGCTGGTGGAATCCTTTTCAAAAACGATGAAGGCCACAATGTTACAGTCAATGGTGATCGGTATAGAGCCATGATTACTAACGTTTTCATTCCTGAATTGAACAATCATGATGTCCAGGAGCTGTGGTTCTAACAAGACGGCGCAACATGTCACACAGCTCGTGCCACAATCAATTTATTGAAAGACACGTTTGGTGACCGCCTAATTTCACGTTTTGGACCGGTGAATTGGACTCCAAGATCTTGTGATTTAACACCGCTAGACTATTTTCTGTGGGGCTATGTAATATGATTGGTATATGTGGATACGCCACAAACGCTTGACCATTTGGAAGACAACATTCGCCGTGTTATTGCCGATATACGGCCACAAATGTTGGAAAAAGTCATCGAAAATTGACACCCAGATTGGACTACATCCTTGCCAGCCGTGGCAGTCGTATGCCAGAAATCATATTTAAAATGAAATGCCACAAGATTATCTTTCGAATAAAAAAAATTCATGTCAATCGAATAATACATCGTTGTTTTATTGCAATTTAAAGTTATATACCTCTAAAAAACACCCTATATGAATACACCCTAATAATTTCAAGTACAGACATAAGATATCAATTAAATATTGTTTTTACTTACACAAAGAAAGATATAAATATAAAAATTGTTAATTTGGTAGAGTTTGTTGTACATGAGTTCTATTTCTACTACTATATAATACTGTGCAAATCTGACAATTTAAATAAAAAATGCAAATTTAAGGGTTTCAACATAATTAAGATTACTGTAAATCTTCAGGGTTATTAATTCTGGTTATTATTATATGCTATCTAGAGGTCAAAACGTTTTCTTACAAATAAAAATATTTTGAGAACTTTTATTTTTAATTTTAATAGCATATATTAGAAAACAATTGTAGTCAGAAATACGAACATTAAAATTAGAACAAAGAACAGAAGTAAAGAAGAACAACAAGTGTCAAAACAGGAACTACAGTAAATCTATAAATATCGTTCTTCCTATGTTGAGCTATCTAGTACACCTCCCACAAGTGTCCTAATTTCAGTGCGACTCAAATGGCTTACATCCATTTCCTCTGTGATGTAATACAGTTGGCAAAGAGAACATGACCGTATTTTTATATAATTTATATGTTTTGGGAGACATTTGTCTTGCCAGTAACCAGCGGAAAAGGGGCTGTCTCTTGGCCAAGAAGGAATATTTGTGAACTCCTCTCGACCAGTCTCTTATTTTTTTTATCTATTTTATTTTTTTCCAACAAGCCAATCTAAATAATTTATTATTAGATTGGCGGTATAGAAAACGGCATTGGTTTGGGCTGTCATTTCTGCAATTTCTATTGTTTTCTTTTCCAGTAAATCTGCTATTTCATTTCTCTGGAGTCCACAGGCACCCGGTACCCTCAGCAATGTTATCTCTTTATGGGTTTAAATTTAATCATTCAGGGTCTGGAGATTATTTAAAATATCAACTGACGAAGGAGTTTCAGATGAAAAGTGCCTAGGAGAATCTAATAGTATGACAGCCCTTGAGAAAATTTTAGATTGGCATTGAAGCTGTGACAGAGAAGTCTGAATAGCTAAGAAAGATGTTTTATACCTTATGATAGGATTGTAGAATGAAAAGGGCATGAAAAAAACGCAAATTTTGATACAGTCAATTATAGATGGATCATCCGTAAGCGGCATATAATGCCAAAACTGTAAATAATTCGGAGCTACCCAGGATGCACTACGAGGAGGTAAATTTACGTTGTATCCTATACGTTGAGAATTTTTAATATTTTATTTTTTTAAATAAATAAGATGTGTGTGAATTAAATATTGAATAAGATATGCTACATTTTTACTTTTAAAAATATAATACTTAAATATGTTATATTTTTTTTGAAATAGTTTCCATTTTTTGAAATGCACTATAATTCAACGTTACGATTATGTAGATTTTCATTGTATCTGCACAAATGTTAATCGAGCTTCTGATAATGGTAAAAAAGAAATATGTGGTTAGGCAGATTCATTAAATGTGCACGTTAAAACTATCTGTACACAATTAACCAAAACATTAATGTTTACTATCCAGATGATTTTATCAAATGTAAATATTAGAATTTTCTTTGTTTCTTTGTTACAACATGCAATATCTTTTGAAATTCTAATAAAGGTACTTGTTTCACTTAAGAACACAATAAAGTTGAACAGTTGTAAAATATTGTCTGTATTAATTTAACGTGTCCATTCTTATAAATATCTGGAAGTTCTTTCTGTTTCCATTTCTCAATTATCTGTTTGGAATTGGTTTGATCATGTTCATTGAAACACCACATGGCATAGTATTTTTAGATAATTGTTTATAGCAAAAATTTTAAAAGACTGAGAACTGATATAACATCTGTAGTCATAAGTACAAGTTTATTTAATGTCTCTGGAGCTCAGTAATATGTAAGGTGTAATCTTGATCTTGTTTTTTTGTTTTTCTTATAGATACCAACTGCATATTAGCCGTAACCTTTACTGAAAGGTGGGAAGTACTGCACATTTGTTTGATTGTACACCAGTGGGTTTACTGAAGAACCGCTTTGCTCCTAACAAAAGCATTAGTTTTAACATAAACAGCGACTAGTGTTAATGGAAAAAAGTTCAGTTAATGCTTGCAAAATTCATTTTACAATATGTTTTATGTAATTGAATTATTTTATCAAAAAATCGTTTAAACACATAATTAAGTTTAAAAATTTGTCATAAAGGAAAAGTATATTTTCCCTTTAAATAGAAATGTGAATAAAAAAATACCTATACATTCACAAGAAGCAAAACCAGTTTGTTTGAAAAAATATCCTAATATTCAAAATAACATAAAAAGCACCTCAGGTGTTGCCCTCGTTACTTCACCATGGTTCAAAATTACGAGGTCCGTCGCCAAAAGCCTTCGTGCTGCTGAACATGCGGTGTTAATATTCACTTAATCACTCAACGTAAAAAAACACTAAGCAAAAATAGCTAATTTTACTAACATCCTTTCTAGGGCTTTTCATATTAGTGTTATCTTATCTTTAAAGTTAATGTCGGTATTATAGCCGAAACTTTAAACAATTAAATTGTTATCTCTAACAATCTTAAAATCTTTTCTGACAAAAAGAGCTATGATTTTTATTTTAATTCTTTGTAAGGTAAGGGAAAGTAAAATCTTACATCATCAACTACCAAGCGAGATTTTTTTTTAGCTTACGGTTTTCGGTAAAAAATAAATAAAATAAAATAAAAAAAAAATAAATAAAAATATAAGAAAAAATACATACCTATTTAACATAATTTTTAATTTTTATGAATAGCCATGCCCACATTAAAATAATTTTTTCAATACATAAAAAACACACATATTTTTCCTCAAAATCTTTATTAAATTACTTACATTAATCAGGATTCCTTCACATGTTAAAAATAAGTCAATAGATACAAACTGTGCAATCAAGTCCAAATATAAGATTAGTTATTTAACAATGTTATCTAACGTACGAAACAAGTTGTCTAACGGACAATTATCGTGGTTCAACAGAACTTATAAGAAAACAGCAAATTTTATCGGAAACTAATTATGCTTCTGATACTTTCTGTTATTTTGTATCGATAATCCCATAAAAGGAATTACAACGGGATTCATTATCATTTTTATTACTTTTTAAAAGCTAATCTTTCTGAGCAATTAACCTAATTGGTTTTCTAGAAAATTACTGCACATAATAATGGAGACAAAATTTAAATTTCGATATGTCTCTAACTTAACATGTCTTAACTGTCTGGAATTAATTCATTTTTTTTATTTTTAAATTTACTTTTTCACCTATGGTTATTATTTTTTAACTGACTTACTCGAGTTAGACCAGTACTTTATTCAATTTTATGGTAATGCACAAATATTTATTATTGCATTGTGTTAAAGTGTCCGAATATGTTGGAAAGTTGTTTTTTAGACGCTTGATGTTAGGGTCGTTGGAAAAAAAGAAGTATAAGCATTGAGGAAGAAGGGATTATACAGTAATACGCAGAATTTTTTTATGTGTGTGTGTGCAATAGGTCGGACTGGGCGATAACAGCATAGATTGGGGTATTATTTACCATGTAAATACTTGTAAATTTTTTTTAGTAGGGACCGGTTACTAAAGAAAATAATCATTCAGAACAAAAAAAGTTTAATAAAATTTAGATAGCACGAATACAAAATCACCAGCTGAGGTTATTTTGAAGTAGAATGTTTCATAAAATCTAAAAAGTAGTCTGGGGACTCGAATATATTTTTTTCTCCTCTAAAATTTCATCCACATATTAATTATTTTTGTATTCCTTATTTTGTTGAAAAATTATACACTTATTGGAGTATGTATTTTCTAAAACCTTTTTCAATTAAACTGAAGTCTCTCTGTCAAATTCCCAGCCATTATTCGATCTTTTGATAGAACTGGTCTACAGACGCAGGTTCTCGGGTGTATTGCTCTTGCATTTCTATGAGCTTTTTGAGTCTCCATCAGCTCCTGATTGAAGGAAACCAGCAGTTCTTAAGTTTCATCACTATCCACTTCTAAATTTTTTGCCATGCAATATCGACAACTTCTTCAATACAATTTTCAATTTCATTAGGTTCTGACATTGATTTCGCCTGACTTTCTATAACTTAAAAAAACGATTCAAAAAGATCTTAAATTGTGTACTCCGACTTCGCGTACTTTAGGATAGTGCAAGTCGAGGTATTACTGTATTAAAGATTGGAAAGTATTTCAGAATTTTTCTTCTAACATTGGTTTTGTCTATGTTATAAGAATACTTTTTAAATGTGTTTTTGAAGAATGGAAATGTCACGATAATTTTTGCAAGAAAGATGGGATATCTCCTAAAAATGTCCAACACAATTCCATGAAATGTATAGCACTTATGTAATGATATCTTTAAAGTATAACAGATAGCATTTCTTAAGATCATTACATTAAATCTCATTTTACTGCCATTTTTGTCTTATAACATATTTGACGAAAATTAATTCACATAAAGTTTAAATGCTTATAAAATGTGTCTTTCATAAAACATTTTTACCTTGCGATATGTGACACTTCAGATGGATTAAGAAGTATATCATGAAATCAAAATTATAATATGTCTAATGTAATTTTATTTGTGATGTTTTTTTTAAAATGTAAACATTTGCTTAAATTTCAAAGAATAATATTTGTTTCACAAAAAAGGGGGAAATACATGCTACTTATTTAACAATTATAAATTTTTTAACCTATTTACTTTCTTTAAAACAATAAAATTCTTGTGAGAATCAATTACTGAAAAATTGTTCTACCAACCCAGTTGAATGCTTTAAGATGCACCAAAAAATAACTTACCCTTAGTTGATTTTTTGTTTTGAAATGCTTGGTTGGTGGATTTACTATTATGTTTCACCTCACATTTCTGAGTCACTAAATTGTCCCTTTAGCATGTTTTTCTGAAACTAGAGCAGACTTTGAAGGTTTTAAACCATACAGCAGGAAACGCTATGGAAGAGATTGTATCAACGTGAATGGTATGAGTCTGAAGGTGAAAGATGGGAATATTTCCAACTTTTTTTTATATCTCATTTTGAAAAAGAGATCATGAAGTTCATACAATAAAGCAATCGAGAATCTGAAGGATACTGGTACGATCGTAGAGATAAGGGCTGTTATTTCTTCAGTTGCGTCGATGAAGATATCCTCAAACTTATGTTGAGAATCTGGGGAAAAAAAAAGAATTTATATTAACCCTCCAAGCGGTTTGCATGGCTTTTTCTGCCCTACTAGAGAGGCTTCAAAAACGGACAACACAGAATTTTCCGTAAGGCAGGGGATTCACCAAAAATGCACCAAACGTAATTTTACCTCCTCAAGTAACGTGTTCGAAAGCGGAAATGCCGTGTTTTTCCAAATTCCCCCCCCCCCACCTTTAAAGGCTTAACATCTTGAAAGGTAATTAGAGATGGTCGGGGAGACAAATGGACATTGAGGGGAAGTTTTATGGCTCGCGGGGAGACCGGTTCTTCCCCTGCAGCAATCCTAAAAAACTGGGAATAATTTCTTTAAACCCAAGAGCGTACGGAAATAATTGCAAGTCAACGAATTGAGAAAATTAGGGGATAGCTTGATAAAAATCTCATTTTTTTCCCCTTACCTTAAAATTATCAAATGGAATTAAGTTTTTATAATGTATGTCTAAGTTTTTAAAAAATATCTGTAGTATTTAAATTCAAATTATATATTAAAACATTGAGAGGATAATTTACTGTTTCATTTTTCTTATTTTAATCAATACTTTCAGTGATTTTTTTAAAAATGATTATTTTGTTATGTGTCAAAAAATAAAAAAAAAGGTTCAAAATTTAAAATCTTTTAAAATTTCGGACACTTCTAAACATGAATAATTTTTAAGCTTCTGTATTACATTATTTGCAAAAAATTTTTATGCATTGTTAAAAAAAAACCCTATTTAAATCTTTTAGTTTTTCATAATTTTAAAGCCAGGTATTCAGGGTATCTTACAGAGAATCCCTTGTTTTGTATTGTTCAGATAACGAATTATATTTGAATTTTAAATGTCTGAACAGTAATTTCATTCAAAGAGAACGTAAACTACAAGCTTATATTTTTAAACTTGAATCTTCAAATAAAGAATAATCAAAAGCATCTGGACAAATTTACAGTTAACATTTGCGCATATAAATAAATATAAAGATCCTTTTTAAATTCAAGTTTAAGAAATATCTATTTATGTAAAATCCCTCATCATTTATGTTCCATTAGTGGTTGTTTGAAGAAAAGGTTATTAAAAAATTTGGACATTTTTATATTCTTAACCATGCAAAACTCGGAATTTTGTATTAGCTGCACTGAAATTCTGCATTTGAATTTTGAAAAAGATATTTATGCATGTCTCACATACTCAGTTGAAAAATATATATTTACCATAAATACTAATAATTCTTTGGATATTTAAAAAAATATATTTAGATTAAATTTTTAATACATATATGTGTATTCCACTTCTAATATTTTTCATGTATTCCTTAAATTTCATATTATTTAATTAAGTTAGGGAAAATTAACATCGCTCTCTCCTCTGCTCAACTACTCTAGGACATTTGGCGACGGACCTGTGGCCGGGGTAGCCAAGTGGTCAAGGTATCGGATCATGGTTGGCATGCCACGAGTTCGAGCTCAGTGCCACAAAAGACCCGCAATGTAGGGGGGCGATGCACGTTAAATCTGTAGAGAGCTCAAACCTCCTCCGTTGGGGAAGTGTGGTAGTTAGGAGAGAGGGGCCAGCTCAGGTGTCGCCCTCATCACTTGAACATGCTTCGAATTTACGAGGTCCATCACCAATAGCCCTCATGTAGCTGAACAGTGCGACGTTAATATTCACTCACTTGGCGATGGACCTCGTAATTTTAAACCATGGTCAAGTGACGAGGACGACGTTTGAGCATCGTTCCCCTACATGGTGGATCTTCAGTGGTACTGGGGTGGAACTCGTAACACGACAGCTACGAGTCCGTTACCTTGACCATAAGGCTACCGGAGACTCACAATTTGGTTGAAAACTGCATGTTATGTTTAAAAATACGCTGAAACATTTAATGAACTTGTAACAGATTTTTACATAGAAGATAGATGTGTGAGATGCTAAAACGACAATATGTGAAAGTTATGAGAATATCGATGACAGTTTTTGAAACATTCAATTTAAATTTCAGTTTGAAATTTATTTGTTTTTTTCGCATTTAATATTAAATATAGTCGCCATAACAAATTAATAGTTTAACGCATTCATAGATTATAAAAAATAAAGGTATAAATGACATTGTTGGAATAGTAAGTTTTTATAGCTTTGAATTCAGACTTCTCTTTGCAGGAGTGTAGACTATTAAAACACTCTTCAAAAAAAAAAAAAAAAACGTTGCAAAAATGTATGATATGCAACCTTAAGATAAATGATAATGGAAAACGTATTCGAAGAGAAACTCGTTTTCAATGTAAAGACTGTAATGTTGGACTGTGTGCAGTGCCGTGTTTTGAAAAATATCACAATGTGCCATTTTTGTAAACGACATGTATGTGTCTTTCTTATACTTCTTTGACATTTTTTGCTATTTATACCTGTTAAAGTTATTTTTTATAAAAGTTTATTTGTAATTTATTGTAAATTGAATAAAACATTTTCTTACAATTATATGTATTTGTGGATGAAGTCTGATTTACTTTATTCAGGAAATTTTTAGTAAATTTCATCTTCTTAGCCAACTTATTTGTTTTAAAACATGCATATTTGTGTATTATATAATGAAATTTCTACCTATGTAAAATTATGCCTGGCTTTTTCTCCATTAAAATCTCTTAGGATTTTACAAATTATCTTGCCATTATCCATTATGTATTTAATAAGGAAAAATATATCTAATTATAAATAATTTCTGGCCTAATAAACATATAATTGTTTTTAGCTACAGTTTGGAAAATGCATTCGAATTAGCAGCGGGACAGAATTTTTACTTATTTTGAATGCGTTTTTGACTGCCACTATGTTACATTTTTATCTTTCTTTCTTTTTACAGTATGAGTAGACGTCGCAAACAGTTTTGTCACATTAAAATTAATTTTTGTTTTATATTCAGATTATACTTTTATATTGATTCTGAAAACAATAGGTTAGTTTGACAAGCCATTATTTCACAATTTTAAGGCATTGAACAGTTTTGAAGTTTTTAAAACCTTTATAATATGCTAAATTATTAAAAATATTTAATTATTGTATGTGATGTATATTTCTTAGATTATTGCAAGCAAAAAGTATAAAATTTAAAATATATCTCCTTGTTGAATTTTAATAATTATTTGTATGTCTGAACCTGGAAAAACACAATTTTTTTTAATATTACATTAAGATATTTTTTTAAAAATAACTAGAGCTTTCAGACCTAAATCCATATGAACTTTTATAGAACATATGTTATGGAATATTTACAAGATATTCCAAGACTCTATCTTGTACAGGAAAAACGCCTTAGGGATTAGAAAACACTCTCATCTTCAAAATTAAAAATCTGAGAAAAACACATTTAAAATTTGTAAAGGCATAAAAAAAATTCCTATGCATGTAAAGCTTTAATTTTTTTATATGTTACTATCCAACTTATGTTGTACATGAAAATTCTACTTGAAATAAATATGACTGAAAATATCTTTTTTAATTCAAAATATATTCTTCGACATAATATTGATAACAATTGTTAATTTGATCAATTATTCAGTTTTATCAGAACCTTATATATCCACAAGAGTTTTAAGGGGACTTGGCACCCTTTGAGCAAACTTCTTTATTTACGTATTTAAAAATTATATTTTAACATTTTATACAATGTTTCTATTCAAGAAAATGTTACCAGATGAAAATTTTCATATATTATTCACACAATTTTAAAAATTTAAATTTTTTGAAGAAAATTGGGAAAATTTTAAAATCTTACTCCTTTTGTAAAAAATAATTTTTTGACCTGAAATTATTTTATAATATTTTTATGAATGTTCTTAACAACTTTAGGGATCGAATTTAGAATAACTTCATTAGTTTTCGAGAAAAAAAATAAAATGTTGATATACAGGCTAAAAATCAACGAAAAAGCCAACAAGTCTTACATTTTATTTTTTTTAAAAAAAGTATTCAGTTTATAGCAAAACGGATCCCTAATTTTATTACATGATTTATTTTTAACACGCAGGAAAAAAATTGAAGTGATTGGTAAATAATTGTCGCAGGAGTAGCATTTTGAATGCACTAAGGTTTCGAAAAACACAAACTGAGAAAAACAGGTTTAAAGTTTATAATTCTGAAAAAATAATTATTATAAGCTTAATTAAACCTAAAATACCACTTTAAGATATTACTTATACGTTTTTCTTTAAAATAATTAAATTTTCATATGTTTTCAACTCACACATTTTTATAAATGATCAACTTTTAGAGAGTACTAATTGCACAAGAAAACTCAAGAAAAACTTTAAAAAAAATTTTTTTTCTGTCACGACAGAAATTTTAGCTGTTTTTCTTCTTATAATATTAAAGTATTACATTTGTATGAAAAACATATCAGGAATAAGAACAGAAATTATAAAATTATTAATATAAAATGTCTTAATTTAAAAGTTTTACATGCACACATTTCACAAGGAAGAAAAATTGCATTATTGTATTGCCTCGGAAATATTCTGCTTTTAATACTACACATTCTTTTTTATAGTTATTATTTCTATTTCTAAAATAGATTTTTTTATCATAACGCATTTTTTAGCTTTTTTTTCTAAAAAGGGTGTGTGGCTGAATTGCCTAATTTGTTTTCAAATGAAGTTTTATTCAACTTCTAACTTTCCGACATGCACAAGTGATACATCAATCGAAAGATAATAATGCAAGGAATAAGATTAAATGAAAATAAAAAAAACGATAGGTTTGTGATTTTTAGGGTACCAAGTCTTCTTAAATGCAAAATATTTATACAGAAAATAGTAGTGATAGAAACGTAATCCAGAAATCACCAAGTTTGTAAATAATATCTATTTTTTTCTCAGTTCCCCTTCGTGGCAGTTAAGCAAGTTTAAGTTTTTGTTGCATGACTTTAAAATACTATAATGTATTTATTATAATGTAGTTTGTGGTACATCAGGTAAATAGTTAGTTCATTCTTCAACATTTGTATTCTGTAGTGTAATTGTAATATCACCTGAAAGCTGGTTTTTAGATTTACCATTTTCAGTCATATTTTATCCCTTTTAAGTATTATTTTTCACAATAGACTGCATACATTTTGGTCATCGCATTTTTCAAAAGGAAAACAAAATTAATGAAAATAAAGAGCTTTTAAATTAAAAAAACTATGTGGCAAAAAAAATATTGGTCTTTAAATCAATCTTAATTAAGTAAACGTGAGAAACTCAAAAACTTAAAAACATGAGCAAACAGAGATGATTTTAGAAATTAAAATTGCAGTTAATGGCCATTTCAAACAAAATAATGTTTTGCGTTAAAAAATATTTTTTATTAATTCAATTTAGGAATGCAAAAATGCTTTAAAATGAAAACAAAACTCAGAAAATTAAAATTCCATGAACCTAATTGGTTTTCAGATCAGAAATTCTGGAGCAAGTTTTCCAAATATATGATCCTTAAAAAAATGCACCCCCTTCCCCGATTTTTTTATATTAAAGCTATTGTTATGCCTTGAGAAAAATTCTCTATACTTACGAGAAAATTATTTAAAAACAAAACTTATGATCCGATTTATCCGCAGGTGTAATTTTTTTTCTAAAACTACACAAAATTTTTAATATAATAGTATTTCAGAAGCAAAAAACAGGAATTTTTTGCAATATAGAACGAGTTATGATGATGATTATGAATTATTATTGTGTTAATATTTAATAATAAAATAACAATTTGTTGGTTTCTAGTACTGGAATTAAGGATACATTTTTAAGTGTTAAAATATTTTGCTTATAAAATTACTTATATTATTAATTATCAGCTAATTGTACTTATGTAAATTGTTTTAAAAGACAAAATTAATTGGCAATACATCTTTGCAATAACTGAATAGAAAGATATAGTTACCATTTATAGATATGTGCGAATATGCATTTAAAGGATGAAATACTAAAGGAACGGAAAGATTAAAAATTAAATTTGAATAGAAAATGGTTAGAAACACTTTCGCCAGCACACTTTAAGAAAAATATTTTTTATTGATTGAATGCAGCAGCGCAAACAGGAACGTTTCATTGAGGGGGCAGGGTCAAAGTCCACTATTCAATTATACTCCAATTCGCCACCTAAATAATCTTTTGATTTTCGGGAACAAAAAACATTAAAAAATTAATTATTGAATGAATAATTAGCATTAATAAAATTAATTATTAATTACAGTTACTTACTGTACAAACTATGCATATATATATATAATACTTATTATATATGTATGGGATTATAATCAATCGAAAAAAAATCAAGTGCTTTGAGGGGTCTGGACCCAAGAATCGCTTCCCTTGTGTGCACCACTGATTGAATGTCTATTATGTGAGCAAATGCTGACGTAGTCAGGGAATTTTCCCTCACGGCAAGTTGTTATGTTGATTTATAGCAAAAAAAATCATTCAACAGAAAAATATAAAGAGAAGGATTAAAATTTGCATACATTAAAAGTATTGAAATGAATTTTTATGTTATTGTTAATTAAAAATATAATAAATTGCAGAAATCCCAGTTTTATTTTACAAATTTATTCATCGTATATAATGATACTACATTTATTATAATTTTGTTAAATAAAAAAATAATCGCTTTTACTTTTTACCTCATAATTAAAAAAAATAACAGGAAAATATTCTTGAGTTTTCTTCGTCTTATATTCAACAATGATTACAGAGAGCTTATGTGGTTAAAATTGTAAAACCGAAATAAAAATGTTCTTTTTAATTTTTTTAAAGCTCTTAAAAGTAACAGGAGAAAAAATAAATTTTCTTTTGCTTTTAAATATATTAAAATTATTTTTTCAACTTTGAATGAATCATTTCTTTAAAACTTTATTTTTTACCCTTTATTTGCTTGTTTGCAATAAATTGGCAGAAGTTTCTGTTGGCCGTGAAGTGGATAAAAAGTCCATCACACAATACTCGCCCTAGGCAACAGCTGAGAATGAGAAACCTCCCCTTTTCAACAACACAGAAACCGAAAAAGCAATAAAATTGTCCTCTTCAAAACCATTAGAGGACCCCACGCAGTTTTAAGAGAGGAAGGCATAAAACTGTGGTGCGCTTTCGAAGAAGTTCGCAAAATTAAACAGAAACCATTTCGCTATCACTAGCTTTGAAAAAGTAGACCGCTTTCCAAGTGAGTTTCAATTAGTGGGTCATCCACTTAGAGCAGTGTTTTTCAAACTGTGGGGCCCCCCCTGGGGGGGCGCGATAACCTTACGAGGAGGGCGCGAACATATCGGAAATAAAAGATTTAAAAAATAATTAAATTACTGGAATGAATTAAAACAAAATACTTTCAGACATAATAAAAACGCACTTTTACTCTGATGTAAGTTATAGGCGATATCAAGTCATCAAAAAAAAAAAACTTCTTCAATATTTAATTAGCTATCTTTGATCCTATAACCAAATAAAAAATAATTTATTTAACTGGCTGTAATCTCATGATGAGAGAGTTTTTATTACGTTTTCTTTTTTAAAACTAACATTCTACTCTTTCAGAGAAAAAACAGATCCCAGATCCAGAATCGAAAATATTCAGGAACATAAAAAATTCATCACTGTCATTATTTTTGAAATACTGCACATTATAGCTGTAATTTGTTTGACCTTCTAAGTTATTGGTAGAGTTAGTTATGACCTATCTCTTGTGTGTTTATTTCTCATTTAAGGAAGTTGTAAGTAATGTATTTCTCTATTACGCTTTTTTCCATGCAAAACAGTTTTATGATATTTGGAAAACCACGGAAAGCACACACACACACACTTTGATGGATTACTATGCGAAGACTTACACCAAGATGAGTATTTTCAAACATATAAAGCATAACAATTGTTTTTAGCAGTAACATACATATTATCATAATGAATACACTTTTTACCCGGAAGTGGTCGCGCGGGACACACAGATCACGAAATTGTTGATTCTGGCAAAACTGTTTATGTCACCAAAGAAAAATTGATTAGTCGTTGAAAGTAGGTAAATAACTGTCTCTTAGTTAAATTATTCACTGGAATAAAGATTTGTATCGTGTACAATAAAATAATTATAAAAAAAAAGATTGGGGTGACTCAATAACCCCGCTAGATCGTATCGAGTGCGCGCCTGCTCCCAGGTTAAAACATGTTGAAGTCTTTTTGCTTTAAATATTAAAAATAATACAATTATTCTTCATCAGAATTTTATATTGTTGTTCATTATTTAACATCAACTATAAATGCTAATTGTGTGAGGCTTAAAATTAAAATTCGCTTAAAACTAATTATAATTTGAGCAATCATTTTAAAAAAAACATTTTACATTTTTGTAAACATTGTCGCGCACTTGGCTTTACTCTTCTTACAATACAGCTATTATATCAAGAATGTTTTATTTTCTTTTAATTGAACTCCTGCAAAGAGCGCGTACTTCGGCCGGTATACATTTAATGTATCATTGCTGCACAGAGTATTTTATAACTAATTAATTAATACTAAATTAAGAACAAGTTTAATAAGTATTATCGACTTCAATGGGCTTGTCTTGCAAAGCAAAGTTTTTATAAGGAATGCTTTTATGATTAGAAATTGACCCTCTGAGTTCTTTTTCTATATTTAGGAGATATCCATATTTTGTCTTCTAAGCAGTCACCGCATCTTGCAATATGTTCAATTTAAAAATTAGAGAAAGGAAAAATAACGTAATAATTATCCTATTACTTAGTTAATTTATTTTTTTGCTTAAAAGTAGTATTCAAAATTTAATACTTATGTTATTAATCTGTATGGTTTATAATTAAGATCTCGTATTGTAGCTTTAGCGTAAAAGCGCATCATTATTGCATTTAGTGCATTATTAATGTATAAGGGGGCGCGATAAAAATTGTGATTGAAAAGGGGGCGCCAGTATTGAAAGTTTGAGAAGCACTGACTTAGAGGGTTAAACGAAAGTATTTTCTATATTATTCCCATTGTCAAACTCTAATACTTATTAAACTTGTTCTTAATTTAGCATGGATAACTTAATTAACGAATACATCTGTCACTTCTGATACTTTTATATGAAATTATTCTTTTATTATGTAATAAGATATTCCGTTTGGCTTCCTTTCAGTCAATTAATAATTTTTAAATGATTATTTTCTTACACTTTTTAGTAGGTTTTAAAGTCACTAGGGGAGCGTGCCCCACTGTTTCAAAACAACTGGCTTAAGTCAAACCTAAGCAAGTTCTGATCATATTTCATTGGGACCGAGAAAAAAATTTATCGTTTGAATACATTGTCTTTAGAATGTTTCCATAGATATTTTGAACAGTATCTCTGCAACTTCAACGAACACTAAAAGAAAAGTATATTATTTTCTTAGTTTATTCATGTTTTAAGAATTGTTCATTACTATTTACGAATTTGCAAAATGAAATTCTTTTTTCAAACAATCTGGAATCAATTCAAAAGAGAGACGACTTTTTTAACAAATGTTTCCAACAAATATATTCTTCAGATCATTAGTGTTAGAAACCTGTAATAAATAATATATTATAAACACATTTACACAACGGTAAATATTCTGCATTTAACTCATAGAATTGAAGCCCCGACGCTTTGCTAAATTGTACAGAGGCGCTAAAATCAACAAAATCTTTTGAGTTAGTGTTTATTAACGTCATACTGTAAGGCAACACGAGGCTAATGGCTACGGACCAGGTCATACGAACCTTGGTCAAGTGACGAGGACGACACCTGAGCAGCAATCCTCTGTATCCGAACTATCACACTATACACCTTTGATCCCAGCCAGTTTTAACGTGCATCGACACTTCAGAATGGCGGTATTATGTTTAGCGATGCTGATTGCTGCACCATAGGTCCAGGGTTCGAAACCTGGAGTATGGTGCAGATGTTTGTAAATGTATAGCTCCTTCGTGGCATGGGTATACTCTAAAGTAGCCGTTGGGCATCAAGTAATCTTGAGAGGTTGGTAGAAAAGGAAGAGAGGTACAAGGGCCCTGACCACCCGAAAAGTGTCCTCACACAACATTGAGTTAGAAACGAGTCAAATCGTACTGTTACCTGCATGCTGCTCAAAACTAAATATGACGACAGGGGTACAATCTAGTTAGCCCTTTGCCATGAATTTCGTGGACCCCGATCTGACTCCCTCAGACAGGTGACATTAGCAACAACAACAAAGCTCGAAGAAATGAACCACGGGCCATGAGTTTGAGAACAAAACCTCTGGTCCAGATGTCGGCAATCCGGAGCTCCTTGTGTGTGTGTATTTTCAGAATTTTGTGACTATGTATTATTAAAAATATGCCATATATGCAAAAAAAATTCCCTATACATTTTTTTTGTAATTATCAATTGAAACTGTTCCCGGTATTTGCGTATGCATTTCAAAATTTTACACGTGACAGTTACTTATGTTATAAATTGTTTTTCATTTACAAATTTTTTTAAGAATCAACGATGCGTATTAGAATTTATTCAAAGTGGCGAAAGTGCAGTTTATTGGTAAAATATCTCTATCAGAATATATTTCTCTGAGTGATTTCCATCGACATTTATTTATTAACATACATGTGTTTGAGAGTATTCATGACTTAAAAAAATGCACTTAATCCCCTTATAGAGGGGAGACAATCCGTTTCTCGTTTTATGATGTGGTTTATTAAAAAAAACGTATAAATATTTTTAAATCCCAGGAAAATAAAAGTTCATTTCATTATCATGGTAAACGTGGAAATTCAGAATGAAGTGCTTCTTGGTGCAGAAAGTTTTTAGCAAAGTTTGAAAGTATGATTATTATTAAATTTGGACATGGTGGTCCTCTTTTTGATAGAATAAAAAATACCTTCCGGAGAATTCTCCTTTTTTTCAGGAAATGGAAAATTTTACTATGTATTCAGCATGATACGAATATTGTAAAAAATATTAATCGGAGTACTATAGTTCTTTTATCGTAACTGCTACTGAGCGCTGCACCCACCCACCCACCCACTTCATTTAGCATAAGTTTGTTAGTGGACTTTTCTCTCTCGAAATGTCGTCGTCGCCTGCACTAGGCTATACCAGGGCTTCTCAAAGTTTCAATATTTACGACCAATAATTCAATCATAATTTTCATCGTCCACCCCCTTCCATTCAATAACAGTGCATTTAATTCAAGAATAATATACTTTGACGCTAAAGCTACAATACGGACTTAACATTTTAAGTGCTATCGGACTATATAAACGTCTCACTCACACAAAGCGTTAAATACTCCGGACGTATATATATATTTCTTTTCAAAGTATGAACTTTCTTGTGCACTGCTATCCATAAAGTTATTCCGAAGGCTTTGGAATGCAATGAAAGAACCCTGACGGCCTTTAAGAAGGATTTAATTATTTCAGAGGATTTGCTCATTTATTCTTTTTCTCACACTCCTCCTCAATACATTCCCCATCTTTGCTGGTGGTTGCATTTTCGAGCTGTTTTTGTGATTCTGCAAGAAAATCATGCGTATACCATTTTCTACGTGTCATCATTCATTCAACCTTCATTCATACGCACTACGTACGTACATCAAACTGTTTATTTTTATTTTTAGCAAAGAAGATGCTATGTCTATTATGAACATTTTTTTTTTAATTTTGTCTCCCCTCTCTCGTTTACTTTACCTTTAGGAGTTGCTGCCTGGTCTACGACACCAAGTCCTACAACACCAAGATCAAGAATAACTGAACTCTGTCCAGAGAGAAGAGAGTTTCAAATTTCACCTCCTAAACACAGTCCTGAAGTCTAGGCAGGAGAGGTCAAGTGAGCATGCCGGCCAATTTACCGGACCACCCCGCGCAATCCATCACCCCTGGATATGCTGTATACAACGCACTTCACACATCTGCGCTGAAATGTGTAGGCGCTCCATCATGTTGGAGCTACATACAAGCTTTTATGTTGTCTGGAGCACTTTGCAGTAGAACTTTACATCCTTACACATACAAAGAGCCTCATACAGTTAAATCCTTATGTACTACAATTTGCATGCAAATCACGCTATTTGAATAATCGGGTATTTTGCAGGGAGAAATTGATCATGTCTGTTATGAATAATTTTTTTATTTACGTTTTTCATTCCGCTCTCGTTTATTTTACATTTATTGGGTAATAGCTGCTGCTTAGTCTACGACCGAACATTGAAGATCGTGAATAAATGAACTGTATCCAGGGAAGAAGTTGATTTTAATTTTCACCTCCTGAACACGGGTAAGTTTGCGTTACTTAACCAGACCCAACGATTGACATTTTGAGCTTAAAATTTAAGTTTAAGTCTAAGATTTTGAAAGCATTTAATGGGATACAAAAAATAAAAGTAAAAAATTGTTGCTCGTTACTCCAAAGTCTAAAGCACCCTATATGTTCATTTTTGAGCTTTATCTTTAAAATTTATTTTTCAACAAATATTGACAAAAAAAAATTATTTTAGCGAAAACCGCTAACAAAGAGACCCATTTTTTCCGTTTTCTATTACCATTTGAAATTTCGGACTCTAAACTTTAATGGCACCTATCTCCTTCGGAAGACGTTTAGTACCGTATGTTTCCTATTTACTATTGTTTGTGCTGATGTGTACTATCACCCCTTAACGTTTTGCCGCAGAGTTTAGATACACCCTGTGTACGGTAATCCCATGGGGTCATTGGTAAATATTAATGTTGTTTTTAACTTAGTAGTCTTAATTTAATTATAAAACACATTGTACAATACTGATACATTGATAAGTGTATTATATGAATGTAAATATGTATTTATTTATTTTTACATGAGAATGTATTTTGTTTGTTTACTCGCAGTAAATTAAGATATATATTTTTTAAATAATCTTTTGTTTCCGACTTTTCAATACTCTCCCGTACCCCTCGAAGAGTTATTATGCTCCCGTTGGGCGCGCGACCTACAGTTTGAGAAACTGTGGGCTACACGGATTCATCCTCTTGAGACACAAAGCCTTCACATTTGCGAACAGTTTTTTATCTTAACTTTGTCTCTCTCAATCTTGTACTATCTTTCCTTAAATCAACAGGTATCCATTCATAGTCATACCTACCCCAAGAGCTTCATTAAAAGGAACACTGTTAAATGACACCTACAACCACTGTAAGATGGAAGGTATCATATATTGCGTTCAATTCACAATTGGTAAGAAATTTCCCTGACTCAGAAGTGAAGCTTCGATGCTCTTCCGTAGGAATAGGTTCTAAATTAACATTTAATGCATTTATCATAGATGTTAACACAACATTGCTCAGGCTGTAACGGCGTGGCACATTGTACACTAGGAGGCTTGACACATAGCACACAATAGACTAGAAAGAGGGCGCTGATGTGAACTGTTCTGGTCATTGAGAGGGAAGGAGAGAAGAAAAAGGTGATCTCGAACATAAAAATGGAGAAAGCTGCCTGTAGTTCCCGATGCGAGTTATAATTGTAAGTAGAATTGTAAATACATATAGTGAGAGATGTGTGCTTTGAAGGAAATAATAAAACAGTAAATCCGGTTGAAATGACGGATGATTAATTCAACTACAAGACGATCTTACCAGCCGAAGGAAACAAGCGGAATTTCACGCGCAGCGTATTCATGCTAGCACTCTGTTTTTTTTCCCCATACGGATTGTATATAAAGGTGAAAAAGTAGAAAAATAGGAAAAACAGTATATTTATTATACTTTTTAGATAGAGATTAAGTTTTTGTTTTCCTATTTATTACGACATTTGGTACATGGTTTATACATTCCTCCTCCTCCAAATGAGTGCGATGTTTTAACTGGATCTTATCTTATAAACAAAATTCGTTGAAGCATCGCTTGCTGGTTTCTACATTCTTCTATAAATTGAAATCTAAATACTTCAGAAAGCTTTGCCTTGTTTGATGTTTAGCAGGTGGTTTCTGAGGACTTAATAAAATAAGTTGCCTAATGCAACACAGCGTAGAACCACAAAAAATACTGTCGTAGAGGGTAATGATTACATTTTCTAACGATTGAATATGATGTGGTCAGTTTATCAGCAACGGTAATTCTCGCACAGTTAAATTAAGGAAAAGTGTTATTTCAGATTTTGCCCCAAATTGATGCGGATGGAACTGTAGAGGTATCTATTGTATTACCA
This sequence comes from Trichonephila clavipes, assembly GCA_019973935.1. NCBI lineage: Eukaryota > Metazoa > Arthropoda > Arachnida > Araneae > Nephilidae > Trichonephila > Trichonephila clavipes. Next base: position 1,301,984 of record BMAU01021373.1, on the reverse strand, counting down.
CTATGCATTGTTTAAAGCAAATCCTTTTAAAACCAAGCACTCTTTCAAAACTCGAACTACTCTTTTCTCTGAATTAAAAAAAATTGGGAATTTCTTTTTTAATTTCTCTTATTGATCCATCAATATTTATTTTTTTATTCAAAAGTTCATCTAAAATTAGATAAGATGTATATCAGTTGTCTACTTTAACTGTACGCTCTTCCAAAGTGCTTCTTTGTATCTCCCTACAAAATATTTATTTTCAACATTATCTTTCTCTTCCAAATCTGGATCGATTTCAGTAGAGAAATCATACGTGTTATATTGCACTCTTCAGCATTTGATTCATTCAAATCACCACCCCAAAACTTTCTTCATCCGAAAATACTATAGTACTACATATTAAATTCTGTACCTATTAAATAAACATAAATGTGTAATATTTCTTCATCATAAGTACAGTGATAAGCCATAGCAAAAGAAAGATTTTAAAGCATTATCGCGTATTCAGAACTGTAACGGCAATTCACGCGTAGGGTATGACATACCCGCTGCGAGAACTGCCCGGTATATGCTGTAAATTTCTTTCTAATTCAATGATTTTATATTGGGTGGGGGAAGAAATCCGTTGTCTTTACGTAACCTTCGTGATTTTACTTAAAATGTTTCGGATCACTAATTTTGGTCAAATATACATCAGTTTGTTCTATAATTGTTTGTCATTTTAAAAGTAGAATCATAATGCCTTTCTCATAGAAATATGGGACCCTATTGGTGAAAATCTCTAGTAATGGATTTTCTTAATCATCGCGTGATGCCATTTTCTTATTAATAAGAAACTTGGTGCCAGCTCTGTATTGATGATGCATCAAAACGTCCCAACCAAGCGCAAAGAATTTCTGGTTAATCACTATAGATGTGTTTGGCCAGGCTTTGTTTCTGATGGGACACAACACCACACCTGTTGGCCACTTATGGCCATTTCTGACCACTCGCTAGCTTGAAGTGTTTTATTTGTTGACCGTAGAGATCTGCTTTTAGTGTCTAGCCAAATGAATGCAACTCATAATAAATTATTCCTTCCTAGCCCCAAAAAACACAGTGGAACCTTCAAGGTTTGGCTTCTTTTTGAGTTGCTTCACCACGCTTTGACCACGCATACATTTTTTTGTCGTATGGGACCCTTTAATTATCCCGAGTTGTCCGCTTAAGAAATGGTTCGACTTCCTTCCGTTATGGCCAAAGCTTCACAGATGGAAACTCGTTCCATCATATTTTTGTGTTAATTGGCATGGCACCCAAACATCAAGTTTCTATCTGAATCCACTTTTGTACAAATGGTCTAAAACTATTTTGTGGTCGATCTTTAGATCCTGAGCAATACTACGGCTACTAACATGACGGTCAAACTTCGAGCATTTCTGTGATCAGTCCCAGGACAATAAACACTATTCACAATATTTGCCGTCTGGCACGCCTTTTTATCAAAAAAATACTGCTAAATGTACCGAATTTTCTCTTTGTTATCATCCAATTTTAACACACTTCACATATTTTTCACAATTGATTAGACCAGTGCTTCTCAAACCTTTAGTATTTGCGACCCAATATTCAATCATAATTTTCATCACGCTCCCCTTCCATACAATTAAACGCTTTGACTTCAATAATATTATACTTTGACGCTAACGCTACAATATGTCTTTAAGGGGTATCGGAATGCCCTATACCAGTGCTTCTCAAACTTTCAATACTGGCGCCCCCCTTTTCGATCACAATTTTTATCGCGCCCCCTTATACATTAATAATGTACTGAATGCAATAATAATGGACTTTGACACTAAAGCTACAATAGGCAATCTTAATTATAAACCATACAAATTAGTAACATAAGTATTAAAATTTTGTATACTACTTTTAAGCAATAAAATAATAGGATAGTTATGTTATTTTTCATTTCTTTAATTTTTAAATTGAACATATTGCAAAATGCGGTGGCTGCTTAGAAGACAAAATATAGATATCTGCTAAATATAGAAAATTAACTGAGGGTCAATTTCTAATCATAAGCATTACTTATAAAAACTTTGCTTTGCATGGCAAGCGCATGGAAGTCGTTAAAACTTATTAAACTTATTTTTAATTTTGTATTAATTAATTAGTTTTAAAATACTCTGTGCAGCTTTGATACATTGAAAGTATACCGGATGAAGTGCCCGCTCTTTGCAGGAGTTCATTTATAAGAAAATGAAACATTATTGACATATTAGCTGAATTTTAAGGAGTGCAAAGCCAATTTACAAAAATGTAAAATGGTTGCTCAAATTATAATTAGTTTTAAGCGAATGGTTATTTTAAGCCTCACAGCATTAGCATTTATAATTGATGTTAAATAATGAACAATAATATAAAATTGCGATGAAGAATAACTGTATTATTTTTAATACTTAAAGCAAAAAGACTTCAACATCTTTTAGTGGTCCGTCGCCAAAAGCCCTCGAATAGCTGAACAGTGCGACGTTAATATTCAATCAATCAACATGTTTTAACCCGGGAATAGGCGCGCACTCGATACGATCCAGCGGGGTTATTGAGTCACCCTAATCCTTTTTTTATAATTATTTTATAGTACACGATACAAATCGTGATTCCAGTGAATAATTTAATGAAGAGAAAGTTTACTTACCTACTTTTTTTTAAGGACTTTTCAATTTTTCTTTGGTAACAAATAAACAGTTTTGCAAGAATTAACGATTTCGTAATCTGTGCGTCCCGCGTGACCACTTCCGGGTAAAAAGTGTATTCATTATGATTATATGAAATTATGTAAAAGGTTTTTTCACGTTATGCTTTATATGTATAGAAAACTCGTAAAAATAAGTCTTGGCCAAGTAATTCTTCAAAGTGTGTGCTTCCATGATTTCCCAAATATCATAAAACTCTTTTGCATGGAAAAAAAGCGTAGCAGAGAAATACATTACTTACAACTTCACTAAATGAGAAACAAACACCTAAGAGAGGGGGCATAACTAACGGTACCAATAACTTAGAAGGTTAAACAGATTGCAGCTATAATGTGCAGTATTTCAAAAATAATGACAGTGATGAATTTTTTATGTTCTTAAATTTTTTCGATGCTTTGGTATCTGTTTTTTCTCTGAAAGAGTTGTATGTTAGGTTTAAACAGAAAGCGTATTAAAAAAAATCTCTCATCGTGGGATTACTACAAATCAAATAAAAGTTTTTTTATTTGGTTATAGGATCAAAGATAGCTAATTAGGTATTGAAGAAATTTTTATTTTTGTTGACTTAATATCGCGCTCGCGCGCCTATAAATTATATCAGAGTAAAAGTGCATTTTTTTATGTCTGAAAGTATTTTGTTTTGAATCATTCCAGTAAATTGATTATTTTTAAATCTTTTATTTTCAATATGCTCGCGCCCCCAGGGGGCGCGCCCCACAGTTTGAGAAACACTGACATATATAGTTTATAATTGAAGTCACATTGTACCTTTAGCATCAAAGTGCATTTTTATTGCAGTAACTACATTATTGTTGTAAAGCGAGGGGGCGCGAGAAAAATTATGATTGAAAGTTGGGTTGCCAGTATTGAAAGTTTAAGAAACACTGCTGTAAGGGAGACCTGCCATAGGCTGAATAGCAGCGATACAAGAGATTGGAAAAGTCTTCGAGCATTTCGATCTGGATTTGATATTTTCTCGAGTGAAGGGCTACGGAACACAGACGAATAGATACAATAATGATGATGTAACGATTCTATCATAATTTGCAAATAAAACGATAGTTGACCAACTGTGTCATCCATCTCGCTACCCAGAAATTAAGCAAGCTTGGGGTTCACGACTTTACAGCGCATGCTCGGTCATTCTGGAAGAAGGTCGGTTCTTCAACATAAAAAAGCCCCTTGAAAAAACGCTGAATACTTTTGTAGCACTGCAGCAGTACGTTTACTTTAAGTTACATCTGGCACTTAATTTAATCTGATATCTGTCAAATGGTAACATCTATTCGATTGAACCTACGAAAATTTCTGCGTACATATGGGTTATTAGGAACCCAAAATGCCGTATCTGGCTAAGAGTCTATTTAAAAAGAACGACGAGAGAAGAGAATTTTCATGCTTGAATAGTACTGCATGGCTATTGGACGATTGATGGCGGGCCAGTAGGCAATGTCTCAAGATAGGGAACTTGTGTGTGTTTTCTGATATTTTTAAAGTTTGAAGTCCAGTGAAGAGAGAATCTTGCTATTGGTTGTAGGAAAGTGAGGATAATGGCTCAAACTGGCTGCCCAGGGGTGAAGAGTTGTCAGTGGTGTGATGTGATGCAATATCCTGTAGAAATGAAAATTTTTAAAAGGTGAAAACAGCGGGTATTCGAAGTGGTCACCCATTTGAATTGACCGCACTTGATAGTTCTCTGCAGTTTTATACCGAAGTGTAGCGGGCACTTGATAACATGTCGATTAAAACTCTTTTTTCATTGCATCAAAGCAGTACGTGACTTCTTCAATTATAGCAATTTCTAAGAAGCATTCCCTAAATGTGGTCAACCTGGTATCTTTTGTTAAATACTCAGACATCATTCTATGACGTCTTCTTTAAGAGGATGAGTGAGACTACCTGGCTTCCGAAATCAGAAAGTCGCAATATATTGCATATTATATGCAATTTCTAGTGGTAAGAATATTTTCGGTCATAAAACTGAAACTCTGATACTTGTCTGCAAGGTAGGAGACGGTAATAACAACAAAATATTCCTGCCTGTATCAAAGCTCACCATTTTGGATGCCTACATTTGAACACTATATGATGTTAAAATTCAGATATCTAAAGCATTTTAATATACTTAAGGCTACACATTACCTAAAAATTTCAAAAATAGGGATTTTTTTGCATTTTTTTTTGGGGGGCTTATATCATTGAGAAGCTTGCCACCAAATTTCAAGTCTCATAATAAAAATTAGTTTTTAACATATTTGAAATATTCTGAGCTTAGGGTTTTGCTTCAGTTTTATTTAAAGTATTTTTTCATTCTTAGTTTAAATTAGTTAAAAATATTTTTGAGCACAATTAACTCTTCCAGAGTGAAATGTTTATTAATTTAAATTTTCAGGACTAAAATAATTTCTGCTTGATTATGTTTTGAGTTCTTATAGTTTTTAAATTAAAATTTACCACTAATTTTAATATGTTGAGAAAATGCCATGGTCAAAACGTTCTCAGGTTGCGATGAGGAACAATATTTTGATGAGTTGGAACATTATTTAAAATGATCAATCTAATAATCTCTCTCACCTGATACTAAAATTAGGCTTACGAATATAAGTATTTTGAATTCAAGTACTACAGATAAAAATTACATTTCCGTGATGTACCAAATTACATTATAGTAAACATAGTGTAGTACTACATTTTAGAATTTTAATGTTGCGCAACAAAAGCTCAGGCTTGTAAAACTGATCCTATTTAAAACTGAGAAAAGAATAAATTTTATGAACAAACCTGTTGAATTTTAGCTTAAGTTGTTTCGATATTTATTATTTTGTGCATAGTAAATACTTTGTGTTTTAAAACTTTTGTGAAATTATTGTGTTAATATTAGACTGTAAATAAAATCTATCATTGCTACAAATACTATAAAAAATATGCAAAACATATTTTTGAATTAAAAAAACATTTCCAGTCATATTTAATTCAATTTTAATTTTAATGTAGATCTTAAGTTGAAAATGGCATATTAAAAATTAGAGCTTTACAATCATTATTAGAATTTTCTTTATGACTTTACAAATTTTTAATGTGTTTTTTTGAGACTTTTGATTTTGAAGATATATATATATGTGTGTGTGTGTTTCCTAAACCTAAGGCTTTTTTTCGGTCCAAGATATCGTCAAGACTAGAGAATATTTAATTCGTTCATACTCTCAAACATATGGATTTAGGTCTGAGATCTGTAGCTATTATTTCTGCAAAATACTTAAGTTCATAAAGCAGAGCGCGTTGTTTGAATGAGACAACCATGGTGAAATTATCCGAAGTAGGATCTTTACTGTGAAATGCTATCTGTAAAATTATTCCGAAAGCTTTCGAATGCAATAAAAGTATCTTGATAGTGTTTGCGAACGATTTACATATTTCAAAGAATACCTCACCCCCAATACACTACATACGCTTGCCTACATGTTAAATGGTGGCATTAGGGAGCTAATTGAATAGTTTTTGATCGACATTTAAGGGCTTAATTATAAACCGTACACATTATCAAGATAACTGCTAATTTTTGCATATAATTTTAAATTTTATATATGACAAGCCCATGGAGTCACTTGCATTTATTAAACTTGTACTTAGTATTCTTAAATTAATTATAAAATACACTGCGCAGTAATGATATATTTATAAGTGTATTATGTCAGCTTAAATGTGTATTTTATTTTTTATTTATGTCGGAATGTGTTTTATTTGATTTCCTTCAGTAAATTAATTATTTTCTTTATATCTTTTGTTTTCGACTTTTCAATAGGTTCGCGCCTCCTTCATAGGATTATCACGCCCCATCAGGGGGGCGCGCCCCACAGATTGAGAAACACTGATTTAATGCAGAATTTTATAAACGTGCACATATTTATATAAAATCTTGATAGTTAGTATGAAATCTGGAACATTCTTCTTCTGTTTGGAAACATATTCTGATTTTAGAAAGGGTTGCTTTTCTTTCCACAGTCTGAATTTTAACATTTTTGCTTCTAGGGATGTACATTGAGATATTTTCTTATTACAAAATCTGTTGTTGTAATGTTTCATATTATTTCCCAAAGTACATTTTTGTAAAATTGGCTCAAAAATCCATCATTTCTGTCAAATATTCTCTAGCAAACTACTACAACAGCACATTTTTTCAGTTTTTCTGATGTAATTAATGTAATAAAAATAATGTGTCCTTTTTATATTTTATTAATTTAATTAATTTATAATTATATTAAGTATTTTATATAGTGTTATAAACTAATTAATTTAATAATAATAATATATTTTGTAGAGTATTTTATATAATATATAATATTTTATTTATAATGTTTTTTTTACAGTATAAAGCTATTTGTAGCTAATTTTTTAAATAAAGTATCATTTAATATTTATTATTTGTATAATATATTTTATTATATACATTATTTATTAATATAAAATATAATGCAAATATTTATATAATGACAATATTTTTTTTTACTTTACAAAATGCAAAATAATTGTATAAAATATAATAAAACTTTCAGAAATAAATTTATTAAATTTTAAAGAATAATTAAATGAAGTGGAAAAAAAATACCAATCGCGCTATCCAAACCCTGTCCGCACACATAGAAAGCAGGTGCTCTACTAACCACACTAATTAGTCACCGGAGGACATTAAAACTTAATTCAGTGCTTCTCAATCTTTCAATATTCGCGACCCAATATTCAATCATCTTTTTCGTCGCGCCCCTTCCATACAGTAACAACCTATTGAATTCATTAATACTATATTTTGACACTAAAGCTACAATAATATTTAACCCTCTTATATGCCACCAACGTATATAAACGTCTCGCTCGGCCAAAACATTAATTTTCCTGACGTATATATACGTCTTTCCGAAGTACGATCCTTTCTGCGCACTGCTATTCATAAAATTATTCCGAAGGCTTTGGAATGCAATAAAAGGGTCTAGACAGTATTTGCAAAGGATTCACTTATTTCAGAGGATTTGCTTATTTATTCCTTTTCTCATCCATCTACTCAAAAAAAACATTAAAGCATGCGCGCCTTCGTCGAAAACGGTGGAATTGGGGAGCTAATCGCGTAACTTAGGGAAGTAATTAATTATAAACCGTACAAATTATCAAGATAAGAGTAAATGCAAGCCCAAGGGGTCACTGAAAGTTATCAAACTTGTTCTTAACTTAATATTGTTGAAAAAAATAATAAAATGTATAGCAAAGTATTGATGCATTTATAAGTGTATTATATCAGCGTAAATGTGTATTTTATAATTTATTATACCAAAAAGTATTTTGTTTGTTTACTTTCAGTAAATTTATAATTTTTTAAATTATAAATTATCATTATTTGAATTTTTTTCGACTTTTCAACATGCTCGCGCCCTCCTCATAGAGTTATCATGCCCCCCCAAGGGGGCACACCCCACAGTTTGAGGAACGCTGACTTAATTGTATAAAAGGTAAGCATGCATTTTGAAGGTTATTTTCTCCAAATTGACTGTCCATTTAGCGGAATTACATTGAGGGTTGAACACTCTAAAGGAGTACTACTAATTCACTAAGTCACGCCCCAAAATGAATTTTCTTATTCGTGCCCTCTCTTGTAAGTTCTTCATGAATCCCAGTTTAACGAAAACAGGGGGAAGCCGAATGTCATTCGGGTTCCTTAGAAGATCATTTGAGACAATTCCCTCACCTGATGTTTGATTTCTAGACGTCCATTTGTCTTGTATGTAATGCGATTTTCGATCTCTACTGCCCCACAAACACATAAAACGGCAGTTCTGTATTTACATGAGTAAAGCAATGGCTTTCAAGACACCACGGCCCTCGTATTTGATTAACTTTAGAAGTTGAGCATCAAACATAGCGTTTAAGGGCTTATATTCCTGTTGTGCAGTTTAATAATGACTTCCAGGATTAATTTCCATATTAAATGAAATGGGTATTGTTTCGGGCTATTATACTGTATAGGGGCAAAAAAACTCTGATAATGAATGCATTGCAGATTCAAAACGTCACTCTCTGCCAACAGCAAAAACCTGCAGAAGAAAATTTAGGGCCATTCGAAAAAAAAAAGAAATATAAAAATTGAGAAAGGTAAATGATTAAATATAAAACTGGAGAATTTTAAGTTATTATTTTAATATTTACTTTATGTAACATGTTAGTATATTTTTTAAATGTGTTTCTTGAAGAATAAAATTTTCACGATAATTTTTGCACGTAAACTGGGATATATCCCAAACAATTGTATAAAATTCAATGAAATTTGCAAAACTTATGAACGTGTAACAAACCACAGGTTTTAAGATACTTACGTTTAATCTCATTTTATAGTCTTTTTCAGTTTAGAATATAGAGTAATTTTGACGAAAAACCATTAACGCTTTGTTTATGAAAGTTTTAATACTTGCGGCGCAATTTTCAATTATAATATTTTCTTCGTGCTGCCCCCCCATACAATAAAAATGCATTGAATGCAATAATTTTTATGTACTTTGACGCTAAAAAAACTACAATACTATCTTAATTATAAACCACTCAAATTATCAAGATAAATATTAATTTTGTATATGTTACTTTCAAATAATATATATTTTAAGTATATATATACATATATATATATATATATATATATATATATACATATATATATATATACATATATATATATATATACATATATATATATACATATATATATATATATATATATATATATATATATATATATATATATATATATATATATATATATATATATATATATATATATATATATATATATATATATATATATATAAGTTATTTTAAATAATAGACACTTTAAGTAAATTATATATACTTTTAAGTAATAATAAAAGTATTATTTTGCTTTTCTTTTCTAACTTTTAAATTGGAACAGATAACAGTAAAGGTGCGACGTGTATATATTTTATGTCAGAATGTATTTGCTTCCTTTAAGTACATTTTTATAACTTTTTAAATTAATCTCTTTTTCTCGACTTTTTGATATGCTCGCGCCCCCCTCGTAGGGTTATCACACCCCTCTAGTGGGACACGCCCCGCAGTTTGAGAAACACTGCATTAACGTGAAGTTCGAATGCTTATAAAATATTTATTTTTGTAAACATTTTTTATGCTGTGGTTTGTGACAGAGTTCAGGTTGATCAAGAAATATACCAATGCAGATAAAATTACATTATGTCCAATATATTTTTTAATGCTGTTTTTCTTGAAGTTGAATTTTTTTTTTAAATTTTACAAAAATAATATTGTGTTTTTCAAAAACAGGGGTTATGCATGGTATTTATTTGACAATTATAACTCTTTAAGCCTATTTATATTCTTTAAAACAATAAAATTATTCTGAAAATCAATTTTTGAAAAATTGGTCTTCAAACCTAGTCGGGTGCCTTAATGGACATGAATACTTGGAGATCCACTTGTTTGAGATTGATATCCTGCCAAGCCCAGTCTGCTTTCTTTGAAGTAATAGTATTATGTATAGAGATTATCATTTCAGACGATGTAATGTAGTTCGAGAAAATTCTGAGACTGAGTTATATTATTTCGCAAGACTAAGCATGAGTCAATGATTTTTATGCTTTTGTTTATGTAGCTCATTTTTTGTGTGCCTTGGTGTGTTTTTATTTGTCATATACCTATCTATCTTTGAAAATAAAAAAATATATATATTAAATTTTTATTTCTTTATATGAATTCTTTCTCCTGCAAATAAAATTGATGACCATAAAATTATACCAAATTGACAAAAAAAGAGAGTGAAATCTCGAGAAAACGGGGAATCATAGACATATTTATATTCATAAGGTGATTTTCTATCAAAGTAAGCAAAATTGTATAAGGTTTTGTTTTTTTCAGACCATTGTTATGTATTTTCTCATTGCTAACCCTTACATTTTCTGTAACGTGACACCACAAAAAGTTATTTTTTGTAAAGAAATAGAAAACTACAGATTTCTTTTGGCACAGATTTGGTCTATTCCCCTTTTGGCAAAAGAGATTTATTTTTCAGCATACATGCAATCTCTCCAATTTAACGTTTTATTTGGAAAGAAAAAGGGTAGCGCTTAAGAAATAAATCAAACGTCCGAAACAAACTTCGAAACGGATTTTCGCTCTCTACCAAAATATTCGCTTGTGGATGGGGAACAGCAACAGTGTTCTGTTGGAAGATTACTTTTACCCTAAATGTTTTTCATTTTAAAATAGATATCTAGGGTAGATAGGTAGTATATAATTTTGTTTTCTGTTGCTCAGTAGGCGATCTTAGCATGACTACACATTATTAACTGAAAATATATTGATTTACTTAAACTATGAAATATATAAAATTACATTTTTAAAAACAACGTTTATTATTATCTTAAAATTATTTATTTTCCCCTGTAATATATAAAAAACATGGTTTTTAAATCTGTACAAATATGAAAATTTTAAAGGCTATTATTTAGTTTTAAAATTCATACAAGAGAGGGGACGTTGTTGTTATTAAACTTTTTTTGGATCATAACCTTACCACCTTCACATTCAAACATCATTTATTAGGCTTTATTTTTGAGAATATCTTATTCTGTTAAAGATTGTAAAAATATAGCTTTCTATTCTTAAAATGCATCGACTTTTGAGCAACTGAAACGCAATTTGTGGGAAGTTTTACGTTTCTGCTTCCATTTAAATGAATTAAAAGCAGTTGAAATGTCACAAATATCTATTAGAGATGAATGGGATTCATGCTTCATCAATCTAACTTGTGAGTATTCTTACAACTGGCTCAAATGAGATGATAGTGACACATATAATAAATTAATGACACATTTTGAGATGCAGAATCGAAAGCATTGCGGAACAAAGACTCATGCCATACACAAGAAAATTTTATAGAATCTCTGGAATGAATCAACAAGTATTTTAAGTAATCCCTAAAGCTATGAGAATAATCCTAAAGTAAGGAAAGTGAGTTTCACATGCTGAGTATGCAAATACGAAAGGGAGTTTTATGCATCGCTAGTAATTTGTAGTAAAAAGTAAGAGAAAGTTGGTAAAATGGAACTCAATACGACATTCTAAAACATAAGAAATCATTTGGTAAAGCCGGACGTGCAACAACATCCATGATGAAACCATTAATGTGTCAGTGCTCATGATCTGTGTTTCCTGGGAATTTCAAATACAACGGACGTATTCTGAACTGGTAAAATCGAACGAAACCATCAAGAGGGATCGTCACTGACAACAGCTAGTGTGCTTAAGTTAAACATTATTATAGAAACGTCAGAAGAAGGGCATAGACACGACAAAATTGATTTATACTGATTTTAATGAATGAGAATGACTATTATCTTAGAAACGTGAACATTCATTTTGTATTCAGTATAAAGGAACTGAAAAATAAAATATCTTCCTCAGTAAAAAACTCACCTAATTTAAAAATCACTAATATGAGAATACATTTTGCTCCTTCAGATAAAAAAAGAAATAGAGTGACATTTAGTTAAAACCACTTATTACTAATCACTGGATTCTTCACTGAGTTAAGAAGTGAGTACTAAGAGTTATGTGATTCAACGTGAATTTTCAAAATTATGAACAACATTTCCATGTAAGTACATCCATCAGAAAAAAGATCAAATTACTTTTCTGTTAACATATAATGACGCTATTTATCATCTTTATGGCACCAGCTGGACAGACAAGCGTGAAATTTGTCGCGTCTTTTGGTTTTTACTAACATGAAAATGAAGTAACAGAGGGTAAAATTAAGAATTTCTATTTTTCCAATCACTCTAACTTTACGATGTATAGATCATGTTTAATACTTACCACTTAATAATTTGACATAATCTTTTGTGTTAGAAATGGTTTAAGAAGATATACTGCGAACTTTAGAAACATGGATCAAAGGGCTATTGTGTAAGTGGGGATCATTAATAGTAAATGCGTACACAACAATTAAGGAAGCGAATGTAATTTCTCGTGAGAGAACGAAATTTGGAATATTCTTTTTTTTAAAATTTGAATTTAAGACATCTATATTATTTATAAACAGTTAAAATTATGTAACTGACATTTTGTTAGATATATGAGGCTTTTGGGGATACATTCCTTGCAAATTTTCTATTTGAATGTTTGATTTTGTTTATAAAAGATTCTAGATGGCCTTGTAAATATCATTTCATTTTGTATGAATATTTTGATTCACAAGAGAACGAACAAACTTTTAAAAATAAATATTTCATAATCATAATTACAAATTAAAAATATATTTTAGCGTCATTTTTTTACAACAGTAAAATCAAAATTAAGGAATGATTTTCTTATTGCTTACTACTTTCAGGATTTCATCAGTGAAATCCCTTTTTAAACGCCAAAAGACGATACATTGAATTATTTTAAAAGGTCAGAGAAAACAATTGGGATATTAAAATTGTACTCCCACACCAATTGGAGTTATTGTTGATTTACGGAGATCGGCCAAAACTCCACGTAGTTGCCTATAAAAGAAGAGAGATAGCTAGTAATATGGAACACAGGAATAATTGAAGCATCAGTTTCAATGTGTTAATTGTGAAAAACAGGAAGCAGCCAAAAGTGGTCATAATGATTTGGCCACTCAGTATATTTATCTCTCTCTCTATATATATGCAAAATCGAAATTCTCTATCAAAGAGAGATTATCACCCAACAAGAAAAACTAAAAACAATTAAAATCTTAAGACAACCAGACATTGAAGGATAAATGAGGAATTAAAAACATAGCAGGGGTGAAAATATAAAAAATGGTTGCTACAGTATTATAAACACTGCTGACTTAGGACAGCTTAGATATAAAATAATTTATATAAAAGTGAGTTTGAACATGTTTTCTGGTCAGTCAACCTTCCCCCTTTATGTTAATAATACTTGGCAAAAACCTATTGAATATAATAGATAAAAAATCTAGATACATTACATGATAAAGCTAACTTACCTAAAAATTGCATTCAAAAATGTAGAGCCCGCGCTAAATCTCAGTAGAATAAACAGTATATTGCCATAATCTGGACCCAAATACAAATTCAAAGCATACGAATGGCAGAATTGTAGCACTTAGCAAAAAGTAGGAAAATAATAGAAATAAAATTAAAAAGAGTTTACACGCTACCATTACTTTAGGGTCATTAGGATTATATATGAAATAAAAAATAACTATAAATAATTTTATCTGATACTAGAATATGGAGGTAACTAGACAGTACGGAAAAATTATAAATGTATAATAATAAAACAATTGTTATTCTAAGGAATTTTAATCTTTACTATTTAGAAGTTCTTTATTCAAATAACTATTAATAAAATTAATTGGGTATTTTTGAACTAAGCAATATTTAGTAAAGTCTTTATAGGTTTCTTTATTTTTTCAGTTGTTTTAATTATAAATTTATTGCGTTGTAAGTAATTAATATCAAAATTTTTAAATATAGAAACATGTGGATTGCTCTCTCAATGAGATACTTTTAAAATATTGAATTTAAAATCTTCTATGTTATAAATCGAAATATATATATATATATATATATATATATACTATAGCATCCTTTTAATTAACTCTTTTAATAATATTGAAAATAATCTTTTAATTGTTTGGTTCGAAACTAACACCCTGATCATAATCGCAATCGATTAATATTATTACATCAGAAATCCCTGTACCGCCCATTCTATCCAATCAGAACTACGATTACGTAATCATCACGCGCTTGCACTGTTGGTATAAAACCAAACTTCTTGTGTAATCGCGTTCTCCCTGCGTAATGACGACATACGTAAAAAATGCTCTTAAAATTAAAAATAGTTTCAAATCTCATATACAGAATATTACAATTAACTTTTTTAACGATTTAGAAGCAACCAATAATATCAATATGCAAAATTTATCTCATTATATCCCTAATGACAAAACAAAAAAACCAAGCAGAATTCTTCTTGATTCCAAAATCCCCCGTAATTCTATTTTCTCGTGCAATACTTTTTATTGCACACCTTACATGCTAAAATTTTACTTTCTTTTACTTTTGTCAATATTTTTTTCTTGCTCTCCCCACTGGACTTGCACCTCCCTATTTTCTAAAACTCAGCCCCCAGGGCAGCCAATGGGAGCCAATGTTCACTGTACCCTGCATCCAATCAGAGAGCAACCTCTAAGCTCTCAGCCAAGCCAAAAAACTCTAAAATTTTCCACCCAGATGAAGAACCATAGCCACGCCTCCCGGATTCCATCGCTCGACCAATCACCATCATACCACTCAGCAGAATGGAAAACACCACTTTTGCCATGCCCAACATCATAGACTATCACGATATGGGATTGAGGACTGTTCTTACAGTCCGGACACCCAAAGAATAATGCCTATTCAACGCCTATTCAATCGCGCTCTCTTCTCTCTTCGTTTTGTCCGCGTCATGTAAGAATGTAAATAGCTGCTCTCAGTTTATTTGTGTTGTGTCCGTTAAGATGTCACTTCTGCTTGTTTCCTGTCCACTATGCTTTGTAATCGTCGCAAGTTGTCTCGTCAACGTAAAAATGTACCGTAACTTTGTCCTAAGCTTTGATGTGTACTTCAAAATAAAGATGAACGTCCACTGAAGATTTGTTTAATGAAAACCTACTAACACTCGAAAAAATACTACTCTCGGCCAATACTTTACAGAAAGTCGGCAAGGATAGTTTCCAGCCGCGAAGATGTGCAAGAAAAAGATGAAAGATTAAAATAAATGAGAAAAATTCGTCAATATTTCACGTGATGTCTAAAAAAGAAATCTTACACCAAAATTTTAAAAAGTGCTGCTCCAAAATGAAGAGAAGCAAAAAATAATAATTCTGCGTATGTGTGTGTGTGTGTGTATTCATTTATCTGATGTGCAAAAGTGTCCGGAAAGGGAAAACTCCCGTTTCTCAGCTTCGTCAAGTTCGTCTTCCTAATCTGCAATAGGATATACACCAGACAAAAAAAATAGTTTTTTTCATTTGCCAATATGTGTTAAAAAAATAAGCAGTCTACAATTCGATGATTAGTTCTGTGTTCCAATAAAAAAGAAAGAACGTTTTTAACCTTGAAATACAAGAGATGTGTTTTGGTTTAAAGTGATGTGCAACACTAGCTATTTTTCAACCCAGTGATAAGTCTTTCTTTCTGTTATTCTGCTTTAAATTGAGTGTATATTATTTTCTGAATTGATTTTTGAATGATTGATTTTAAAATTTTTAAGAAATTTTTTAGTAATATGACTGATGAGATAATTTGCAAATAAATTTAAAGTTTAAAATGATATCTTATGTAGCCAGTTTGATTCCAAAAAATGATATTGATATAAATTTATGGTCTATTCTGTTTTTCAATATATGTGTAAAAATTATTTTTATTTCTCGATTATATGTAAAATTATTGATTGGGCAGTCAACTCCATCTATTATTGAGTATGTGTTTTTATAAAGTTACAATTTTAAAAACGCCTCCAGAGATATCGGGTTTATATTTTTGAATATGAGAATTGGTGCTTTTATAGTTTTTTCAAGTGTTCATTGAATTCTTACTAATGTTTTGATATTTTTATTCGGAGAATTTTGTGTTGATATATTTATGTGGTTTTAAGATTTTTTATTATGTTAATATTTACACTATCACAATGATACAATTTTTTGATATTAAAATGAACAACTTTTAATGTGTATAAAATGATAATGGTTTTGAGAGCACTTAGGCTGAGAAAATATTAATAAATAAATAAAAGTATAAGCAAATGTTTACATTTAGAAGAAATAATAAATAACAAGGGTTTTGTAAAGATTGTGGGTGGGATTGTGCATAGTGAGTACCTCAAAGAACTACACTTTTGACTGTCAAAATACTATTGCCTCCTAACTTGTACCTTTTTTACGAATTAAAGTATAATATAAATAAAGATAAATCATAAATAGTTTTAAAAAATGTATATATTCTTTTTTTCTGTTGACTTGCAATTTCCAGTCTTGGGAATTTTCTGTTTTTGAAGTTATTGTGCAATATAACGATAAGAAGGAAAACTTGTCTTAACGATTGTGCAAGGCGTGGGTCAATCTCTTAATTTGTTTTTTCTATGCTATTTTCACCCTCAATGCGCTTGTAAACAATTTTTGATCTATTTTTGGGAAAATTTATTTTCTGTACTTAAAGAATTTATATTTTTGAATTCACAGTCAATAGTAATAAGGTGGTGGATGGTTGTTGAAAAATTTGTACACACTTTAAGAATTATATTTTTACCAATTTTTGAATGTTTTTACGTTAATGTTTAAGTGAAGAAATTTTTTTAACTAATGTTAATCTGAAATTGTCTACGTTTCAAAATTGAGAAGTTATTTTCCTCCTGAAGAATTGAAATTAAGTCATGAATAATAATAATTATTTTATTCAAAATTATAAATTTTATATCTCTGTAAGATACGGGTCTGTGTCAAGGACCCTGGTGCACACTCGCGTCTTACGGAGTGGGGAAATGTAATAATTCCTTCTAGCATCCTTTTAATTAACTCTTTTAATAATATTGAAATAATATTTTAATTGTTTGGTTCCAAACTAACACCCTGATCATAATCGTAATCGGTTAATATTATTACATCAGAAATCCCTGTCCCACCCATTCTATCCAATCAGAACTACGATTACGTAATCATCCCGCGCTTGCACTGTTGGTATAAAACGAAACTTCTTGTGTAATCCCGCTCACTTCTCTCTTTGCCGTCATCATGTAAGGATGTAAATAGCTGCTCTTTGTGTATTTGTGTTGTGCCCTCCAAGATGTTGCTATTGTTTTTCTCCTGCCCACTTTGCTTTAATATCGTTGCAAGTTCGTGTGTCTCGTCAACGTGAAAATATACAGTAATTTTGTCCTAAGCTTTTGATGTGTGCTTCAAAATAAAAGAAGATGTCTGTTCACTGAAACTCGGCTAACACCAAACAAAAATACTACCACTCGACCAATACTTTACGGAAATATATATGGTTATTATTTAAAGCAAGAAAATAGAATAAGATAAGAGGACCAGTTTTCAAAAATTCTTACACAGATACATTTATTATTTTTTTTAATGAAAGATATCAATTAAATATCTTCTCCTTATGAAAGTTTAATCTTTATTTTTTGTATATATTATAAGTAAGATATTTTTTAGTCTAAACTTCAATGTTATTTAATATGTAAATAATTAATAATTAACTGTTACGTCAACACAAATTATGATTATCCTAATGTCTTCCCCACAATGTCGTGTGTCCAGTGGTACACAACCCCCAACTTTCTCCCCGAAGGCAAATAAACTCTTAAAGTGTTTGATATAAATACTGCACCTCTACACGCTTTTGTCTGCACACTTTTTAAAATATAAAATTCTCTATTGCAAATATCTGTGTGTTCCACTGCTTTTTCGGTATAAAGCGATACAATTATTAACCCTCCAACCGGACAGCACGGATTTTTCTGCCCTACTAGAGAGGCTTCGAAAACGGACCACACTGAATTTTTCGTAAGGCCGGGGACTCAACAAAAATGAACCAAACTGATTTTTTGTTCGACAAGTAATGTGTTCAAAAACGGTAAAGTCGTGTTTTTCCGAATTCTTCCCCCCTTTATTTAAAGTTTTAGTATCTTGAAAGATAATTAGAGACGGTCGGGGAGACACAATGGGCATTGAGGGGAAGTTTTATGTGTCACGGGGAGACCGGTTCCTGTAGCAATCATAAAATCTGGGAAGAATTTCTTTAAACCATAAAGTGTACGGAAATAATTGCAAGTCAACGAGTTGAGAATTCTCATTTTTTTCTTTACCTTAAAATTCTCAAATGGAATTAAGTTTTTATAATATATGTCTAAGCTTTTAAAAAATATCTGTAGTATTTAAATTCAAATTATATATTAAAACATTTATGAATGAATCAATCTTGTTGATTCATTCTCTGGAATGAATCAACAAGAATCAACATCTTTTAAAATTTCGGACACTTCTAAACATGAATAATTTTTAAGCTTCTGTATTACATTATTTGCAAAAAATTTTTTATGCATTGTTAAAAAAAACCCCTATTTAAATCTTTTAGTTTTTCATAATTTTAAAGCCAGGTATTCAGGGCATCTTACAGAGAATCCCTTGTTTTGTATTGTTCAGATAACAAATTATATTTGAGTTTTGAATGTATGAACATTAATTTCATTTAAAGAGAACTTTAACTACAAGCTTATATTTTTGAACTTGAATCTTCAAATAAAGAGTATTTAAAAGCATCTGGACAAATTTACAGTTAATATTTGCGCATATAAATAATATAAAGATCCTTTTTAAATTCAAGTTAAAAAAATATATATTTATGCATAATCCCTCATCATTCATGTTCCATTAGTGGTTGACTGAAGAAAAGGTTATTAAAATTTGGACATTTTTATAATCTTAACCATGCAAAACTAGGAATTTTTTATTAGCTCACTAATAATTCTTTGGATACATAAAATTATCATTAGATTAATTTTTTAATATATATATATATATATATATATATATATATATATATATTCGACTTCTAATATTTTTTCAAGTATTCCTTAAATTTCATATAATTAAATTAAGTGAAGGGATATTAAAGTCGCACTCTCTCTCTTCTCTACTCAACTACTTGAGGGCTTTTGGCGACGGACCTGTGGCCGGGGTACCAGGTGGTCAAGGTATCGAATCATGGTTGTCATGTCTCGAGTTCGAGCCCAGTGCCACAAAAGACCCGCCGTGTAAGGCAGCGATGCACATTAAATCTATCGAGAGCTAAAATGTCCTCTCCTTTGTGTGGTGTGGTAGTTAGGACAGGGGATGCCAGCTCAGGTGTCGCCCTCGTCATTTGACCATGCTTCAAATTTACGAGGTCCATCACTAAAAGCCCTCGTTTAGCTGAATAGTGCGACGTTAATATTCACTCACTTGGCGACGGACCTCGTAATTTTAAACCATGGTCAAATGACGAGAATGACGCTTGAGCATAATGCCCTTACACGGCGGATCTTCAATGGTGCTGGGGTTGAACTCATGACACGCCAAGTACGAGTCCGTTACTTTAATCATTAGGCTACCGCGGCGTCACAATGTGGTTGAAAACTGCATGTTATGAGTAAAAATATGCTGAAACTTTTGATGAACTTATAATAGATTTTTGCATAGAAGATAGATGTGTGATATACTAAAATGACAATATGTAAAAGTTATGAGAATATCGATGACAATTTTTGAAAAATTCAATTTAAGTTTCAGTTTAAAACTGATTCGTTTTTTTTTCGCATTTAATATTAAATAGTCGCGATAACAAATTAATAGTTTAACGCATTCATAGATTATAAAAAATAAAGGTATAAATGACATTGTTGGGAATAATATGTTTTTATAATTTTTGAATTCAGACTTCTTTGCAGGAGTGTAGACTATTAAAAAGGCTGATGTAGAAGTTAGAAAACTAATATTTAAAATATATGGAAAACAATATCTGCAATTCCATGATCTTGACGAGCAGAAGACGGCATTTTTTACTTAGTAGGGCAGGTAAGCATAAGGTAGGGAGCTTGTGGAGTAAACAACCAGGCCTCTGCAGTTTTGGCAGGTAATGAACTCCCATTTGTTGCTTTCAGTAAGGAATATAAAAATAACAAATACAAAAATTATCCATGTAAAATTTTATATATTTTAATAACAATGAATTGTGAACTTAATTTCCAATTCATTGTCACGATTAACAGTAACTACGGTACTCTATCGACCGTACTTTATATATATATATATATATATATATATATATATATATATATATATATATATATATATAGATATATATATATATAACATAAGTACGGTTGATAGAGTACCAATAATTTTAACGCAATTTTATATTTCGTTCTGGTAAAATTTACTCCTTTTAAAACATGTATTGCCAAAATACTCTCCTTTTGTATATTTAAAAAATTTTAAATTTTAAAAATATAATAGTTATCTCTTACCCAACATTTTAAATCAGGGGCGGCAACTTTGTATATAAAACGTGCCAAACCAATATGTCAGTTTCATTCAGAGTGCCACATAGTAAGAAATTTTTGAAAACCTTCGATTCTTACGGTAATATTTGCAGATTTAAAGAATAGAGGTAAATAATTTAGATTTACAGTTTTATTTTATATTAATTATGGATCAATAAAATACATTTATTAACATAAAAATAAACAATATAAAATGTTACTATTTCACAACAAAGATAAAAAAAATTAAAAATGTATGTTTCCATCATATTTATTTAAATAAGAAATAGACAATGTGAAATATTAATTATTATTTTCATTACAGTTAAATAAAAATTGTAATGCGAATTAACTCTTTCACCACTCTTCTTTCATATCGCAAAACCAGGGGTATAATGCGTGACACGATTTTGAGCATTCAGTTGTTAAAAAATTTCTTTGCGGAGTCGAAATATTTTTCATATTAGGAAAGATTTTTTACTTTGATATGCCGAATCATAAGTGGAAAGCAGAGTACATGCAATTTTCTTCTTTCAACAATTAAATCCCCTAGCAATAACATTCAATTATTTACAAAATAGCTGTAAATTTATACTTAGAATTATCTTTCAGATTATTTTGTAGTTCCATAAATGTCCATAACTCTCAGAAGATGTTTGTCAAATAAGGTCTATTATCAACCTCCATCCACTCAAGAATTGACAAATTTGTAGAGTAGTGTTGAGTGCCCCACTAAGAATTGTACCACGTGCCACAGGTCCATAGATTGCCGGCACGTTTTAAATGTTCTTATTAACTAACCATCTCCTATTCAAACACAATTCATATGATAAAAATGGGTTTTCATTCATTTTATATGGAATTGTATTAGATTCAACCATAAGTATATTTGTGTATCAAAAAAATTACATTGTTTCCGGGATCCCCTTAGAGCAAAATGAAAGGAATTCGTCATAATTATAATAAGTTTCTCTAAAAGGGGAAACGTTCACTTTCAAAATACACTGCATAAAGTGGTTTTAGGTGTACGAAGTTATATTCACTATTATTCCTAAAATAAATTTTGATATTTTGGTTTTTCTTTAAGTTTTGAAGTTATTTCTTCAAATATACTTCTCCATTGCATTTCTTTCAAACTAGCTATTTTCTTTTGCGGCCACGGTAGCCTGATGGTCCTGGTTATGAACTCATGTCCAGTGTTCGAGCCCTGGTACCACAAAAGTTTAGCGTAGAAGAGGAGCTGATGCACGTTAAACACGTCGACGTCAAAAGTACTCACGTTGGTGTGATGTGGAAGTTTGGAAGGGGAGTTATCATCTCAGGTGTCGTCCTCGTCACTTAACCGCGGTTCAAAATTACGTAGTCGCTTGTCAGTAGCCACCGTGTTGACTTAGAATGCAATATAAACCCTTGACGTGTGCACTTGTGTTAATTCGAGTAGGCTAAACAGTTCCAAATATGCACATTAAATATAATTCAAACGAGGTCGCGCATTTTATGCTGCTGTAATTTTCTCACTCAAATATCAGTGAGCGCCGTCTGCACTCGTGATATTTGACTGTTGTTTCTTATATTTACGATTTAGTCGTGAAACATCAAAAACTTGGATAAAATATTTGTATAAGAAATTAAGGGAAAGGAAATACTTAGATTTTAGAAGCAAATTACTAGAAAATATGTTAGGGAACATTTACAAGATATTTAACGACTCTATCTGGAACAGGAAAAACGCCTAAGGGATTAGAATACACTCTCATCTTCAAAATTAAAAATCTTAGAAAAACACATTTAAAATTTGTAAAGTCATAAAAATATTCCAATGCCTGTAAAGCTTTAATTTTTTAATATGTTACTATCCAACTTATGTTCTACATGAAAATTCTACTTGAAATAATTATGACTGAAAATATATTTTCTAATTCAAAATTTTCTTCGACATAATATTGATAACAATTGTTAATTTGATGAATTATTCCGTTTTATCAGAACCTTATATATTTTCAAGAGTTTTAAATGCAAAATATTTATACAGAAAATAGTAGTGATACAAACGTAATCAGGAAATCACCAAGATTGTTAATAATATTTTTTTTCTCAGTTCCCCATCGTGGCAGGTAAGCTAGTTTAAGTTTCTGTTGCATGACTTTAGAATACTATAATGTATTTATTATAATGTAGTTTGTGGTACATCAGGTAAATAGTTAGTTCATTCTGCAACATTTGTATTCTGTAGTCTAATTGTAATATCACCTGAAAGCTGGATTTTAGATTTACTATTTTCAGTCATATTCCATCCCTTTCAAGTATTATTTATCACAGTAGCCTGCGTACATTTTGGGCATGGCATTTTTCAAAAGGAAAAAAAAATAATGAAAACAAAGTAAAGAGCTTTTAAATTATATAAACTATGTGTCAAAAAATAAATTGGTCTTTAAATCAATCTTAATTAAGTAAATGTGAGAAAACTCAAAACTTAAAAACATAAACAAACAGAAAGGATTTTAAGAAATAAAAATTGCAGTTAATAGACATTTCACACGAAATAATGGATTGTGTTAAAAAAAATGTTTTTAATTAATTCAATCTAGGAATTCAAAAATGCTTTAAAATGAAACCGAATTTAAAATCAAAACTCAGAAAATTAAAATTTCTTAAAACCTAATTGGTTTTTAGATCAGAAATTGAGCAAGTTTTCCAAATATATGAAATATATATTTGCAATAAATTGGGAGAACTTTCTGTTGGCCGTGAAGTGGAGAAAATGTCCATTTCACAATCCTCGCCCTAGGCCACATCTGTGAATGAGAAACCTCCCCTTTCGAACAACACAGAAACCGAAAAGCAGTAAAATCATCCCCTGCAAAACCATTTGAGGACCTCCCGCAGTTTTAAGGGGGAAAGGCATAAAACTACGGTGCGCGAAATTCATCCGAAACATTTTCGCTACCACTAGCCCATAATTTGATACAGCATGTTTAGCCTGAATATTTTGTGATGGATGGTCCCACACATCTATGAGTGTTAGAAAGAAGATCAGCCATAATGAAACAAATATAATTTATTAATAAGTCTCAAAAATCTAATAAATATGAACAACCCAGGTTAGGAAATGTACCTATAAATAAGTATTGGGACAAAAGAAAGGTAGACTATTTAATTATTATATATTATAGATTGAATCACTTACTCTTGGAATGTCTTGGCAATACACGTTCAGAATAGTAACTAAAATTCCGTTCTAAGCTATTCTACTTCAAACCGCACTGTTTCAATTCAATTATCTAACTAACCAAATCGTCAATTATAAGTTTTAAACATTAAACAAATAATCAGCAAGTCACTCTTGACTGGTTTCCTACTAATTTTCGTTAATCACTAACTTCTGTCATCTAGCTCCTAACCTCTCCCGCTCTTGAACATAAAAGTTAATGCTTAAATATAAGCCTCGATTTACATAAATATCATCTTCTACTTCGGGAGAAAGTTTTCGATTGAACACTATTTAAAAGAAGTAAATTTCCCAAGAAGATTAGTAGGAAGTTCACGAAGAGACCCGTTACAATCTCAAGAACTATCATACATGCTTAAATTTTCAATAATTGTAAGCCATTAACTCTCATGAGTAAAATTTTGTAGTTTAGTAAATAAAACCAAAATTGAATTTTAATTCATTGAAATTATCATTTCAAACAAAAAAGATTTTATTAATAGAATTACAAATACTAAAATGGTTTCTTAAGAATCTCATTACTTTCTGAACTTATTATCACACATTACAAAATACGCTCAAGAACAACAAAAAATCCAAACTGTTCTCTATTTATTTTAACTGTCCATCTGTTCATCAAAGATAAGAGTCTGCCCACCAGCAGTATATTTATCACATCCTCCCAACATGTCTTATTTCCACAATGCGACTCGGGAAAAGAATGAGAAGGATGGAAAAATAACATTTCTACTGCAACAGATGAAAAAATTCAGTCTTTCATAAAGGAAATGAAGTCGAAAGAAGAAAGCTGCCTTCACATTTTCCACGCGATTACTTTTCTGAAACACGATACCATAAAGATTTAAAGGAAAGGATGACTTTATACATCCTAGTGTTAAAAAATGGTATACAAATAATTTTAAATGGAATAAACTGGCTGTTTAAATTGAAATAATAACCTCCCCCGTTAAATTTAACAATATCTTACACTTAAGGATATCTATAAAAATTTATTAAAAATGATAAAAATAGCCCTAAATTTATGAAAATTTTAAAAATTGTTGCATTACTTTTTGAAATATTGTAATTATGGTATTTTTTTAATTTGTTGGTATTGGATACAATGATATTTAAAAACACATAAGTAACTCTCTGCGTATTAAAATTTATTTTGTACTTTATTTTCAACATGACATTTGCACAAAATTTTTATTTTTATTTTTGTATATAATTCAGTTTATAGGAACATATACACAAAAAAACACCTAATCTAATCGAAATATTTCAAATTTTTGTTTAACTATCACTTTTATTTTTGAGATAATTATTAAAGTAATGTTTCCAAAATTAATATTAATATATGCTAAAATTAAATTATTGTATACAGATATACAACCAAAGTAGCATAAGTACTGGACAAAGGTTTATTATTTTCTTGGAATTATACGTATAGACAGATTAACAATAAAATCATTTAAGTTCTTGAGAAAGAATTAATTTCATGTAAGAAACTTTTTTATTACAAACTCTAAATAATATTTATATTCAAACATTATATCATAATAATATAATTCTATTAATATAGTATGAGCTAATATTCTGACGAAACTTAAACACCTTGTATTTTTTTTATACTTGCAAGTCTAGTACAGAAAGAAAGGGTGAATTACTTATTATTGGAAAACACCCACTGTCGCACATTTTTAGTAAAGAGATACAAAATATTTTATATTATCTTATATAACATATGAGAGACACTTCTAAATTTAAATGGTCGCAATTATTAAAAGCTGTTTCAGAAAATTAAGTTTTTAAATACATCAGATTCTTTTTTGAAGATCTCTTAAAGTAATAAAATTATATTCATTATAATTTGACGATGTGTGATAGAAATTCTTTAAAAAAATAATAAATAAGTTCTGGTATAAAAATAACACAGTTACTTGAAATTCATTTATTTTTATCGAGTGACAAACTTGGTAAAATAATATATATATATATATATATATATATATATATATATATATATATATATATATATATATATATATATATATATATATATAGCATACATATTTATATTCAACAATTATCGAAGTTGCAGTATAAGGTATTAAATATATATATATATATATATATATATATATGTATATATATATATGTATATATATATGTATATATATGTATATATATATATATGTATATATATATATAAAAGAAATATGTATTATTTATCAAAAACAAGAAATAATAGATAAAGAACATAACAAGAAATTACGTAATAAAAAATATGAAAGCTGAACATGAAGAACAAAATTATAGAGAAATAAAAGAACTACAAAAAGAAGAACCTAGCGAGTCAGAAAGCAATTTCGGACTTAGGACCGAAAAAGTGGGGTTAAACTAGTTTGAAGGCGCCAACCTTCCCCTTTGCAACTCGGTAGGAAAACCAAATAAAATAAACAAAGCTTCAGAGAAAGTATAACTCAGAGAGCATGATAAAACCAATCACTACTATTATGTAACAAACTCTCCCAAACTCTTAATGCAGAAAAATCACAAAATAATTATGTAAGAAAAGTAGAAAAATACTAGAACAATTACAGAAGAAAAGTATCTTTCAAAAAAATAATTTAACAAAATTTCTTTACTCACAAAGCTTTTACGAAGAGAAACAAGCATCTTGCCATTAATGAAAGTCAATTATTCACCAAGTTAAAATTCGAAAAAACATAAACACATCTTTTGAGCTGACTTTTAAACCAGCCAGCAAAGACAAGTATAGAATGACGACAATCAAATATGGTAAAATTTGAATTGGTTGATTGTCAAAAATGTAAATTTGCTAGGCTCTAATTTGGTTGGTTGTCAAAAATGTGTAAGATGTTTAAGATGTGTGTGGAAAAATGTAAACTGTGATATGAGTGTTATGATATAATCTTCACAGCAAGACCACTAACATGCTGACTTTGAAAACCTATTGTTGTGTGGTGGATTTGGAATTCGAAGTAGCAAGACGGTTAATGTATTTGTGATGAATATAAGATCTCAAGAAATTAAAAGGGTATTCATGATCTAAACAACATTGAAAAGTTTTTTTATATTATTGTATTTATCTATTTTGTGGGTAGTTAAGTTATCATTTCTAAATAAAAAATTCAAAATGATATTTCTGTAAATTGATATATGAAAATTACTGTTCCATACAGGAATTTTAATTATATGGAACTTAAACGAATCTCTTTTGTCAAAAATGTTACTGACTACATTATTGTTAATAAGATGCAAGTCTAAATCCAAGAATTCCACCCTATTAGAGTTGAAGTTAGTTTTAAGGAGCTTGAGATAATCAGGGTAGAATGTAATATTTGGTTTGTATTCACTATTTTTACCAAAAATTATTATATCATCTATATAACGATAAATTAAGTAAGAATCATTTATAACATGATCTATTTCAAAAAATGTAAATCTAGGTTCGCTAAACAATTACTAGCTGGACCACCCTGAGGTAATCCTTTGATCTGTTTATAAAGATTATGATCAAATAAAATGAAATTTTCTTTTTAAAATGAGGTTAACAAGAATATCAAATTTTTCTTTTTTCATTGAAGTATATAATTCATATTTATCATAAATTAACTGAAGAACCTTAATCATATCGTCAATATCTATAGAATTAAAAAGGTCCTCGAAATCAAAACCATGCATAGAAAAAATCAGCATATCCTTAGTAACTCTAGCAATCTCTAAGCTATTTTTAATAATTGCCGTGTTTTGTAAATTATCAATTAGATTTTGAAGAAGAGATTGCAAGATCTTCCCAGACTTCGTGATATATGTATTGTATCCATTAGTGATACTACGGAATTTTATAGGGCTTTTTTATGAAATTTTGGTGTTAAAAAATACTTGGGTATTTAATATTATTTAGATGAATATTCAGTCTTTTGTTCAAAGCTAAAAGACGATTATCATCTTCTATTATTGTGAATTGATTTTTGAAATGAATTATTATTTAAAATGTGGTTACTTAATATTTTACTGTAAAAATATTTACAAATTATGGCATAATTAGCAGAGACTTTATCAACATATGTAATAACGAAGTCATTTTGGATATTTACTATTGATGATTTAAGATCTTTATACATAATTTCATTTTCAACAGTAAAATCTAATTCCCTAATTTCTGTTGCCACATAAGATCTAAATTGATTGAATGCTTCAATCGGCATTCCGTATTTAATTGCCATTTTAAGGTAAAATTTATCTAAATCTTTTATGATTTGTTTCATAACATTAGATTTATTTTTGTGATCATAAGTCTAAAACCGGTACCCTTTTCCATAAAATTTCTTAACAAATCATCTTTCACGATGCTAAGGTCTCCTGTGACAACGTGCTGATGATAATCATCAATATAGTCTCGATATAGATTGCATCTACATGATTCAGAACTTAGGAGCTCCGAGATTTGATTATAATTAAATATAAATCTACCAAATTTCTTGTTGTATTTGAAAGCCTTTTTAATAATAATATTTTTAATAGGAAAAAAGGATTGATATTTTTGAAATATACTTGAAAAATTAATTTTGTTAAAGGATTTATTTATAAATAATAATGTACAATATTCTGTAGAGTAATTTTCACTTGCATCTAATTTAATATTCATTTTTTGTACTAAATAGTTATTAAGGTCTCGAATCATATGCATACCATGAGAATCTCGAAATTTATATCTGCTTAAAATATCTGTCATAGTTTTAATTTCAATTTTATTCAAGCCAAACATAAACGATTTAATTAAGCCTGTGTTGTAGTTATCATCAAATTTAGTAGCTAATTCTAACATAGAATTCTTGAGGGTTGACATGTCTCTAGTAACTCTTTTTCTGCGTTTAGCTTTTGAATTCTTGGATTTTTGTTTAAAAGTTAATAAGGCACTTTCACCTTTCCATATAACATTCAAACCATAAGGATAATATGATCTAAATGAATCTATAAAAAGTTTTCGAACCATAATCTTTGTTTAATATTTGGCACTATTCTAAGTATATGTACAGTTATGTTATTGAATCCATGTTTATGAAAGTGTCCTATCTCAATCTTAGCCTGGTTTTTGTTGCAATCAAATTTCCTTGTATCAGACCTATGCTGGTTCAATCTAATATTGATAGTGTTAGAGGTCTGACCTATGTAAGCAAATTTACATATGTTGCATGTCATTTTGTAAACACAGTTAAAAGTCTTACAAAATATATATATATATATATATATATATATATATATATATGCATGTATATAATTGATATCCGCATAATACAAGAACTGTAAATTCAATAACGTTCTTTACTTCTGAATATTATGTCACACGATATGTGTGTTAAATAAATATACAAAAATACACAATAATTTATAAAATACCTTTCTCAAACAGGCATGTCAAACTGAAAATTATGTTTTTAAAAACTAGTCTCAAAAAATTAATGAGCGCAAGCAAATTACAGTCTTGGAATCAATTTGTATATATTCTAATCTGTATATTTCTGGAATTCATTAGTAAAGTGGTTTTAGAAAATGATACATATTAAATACTTTTCTTTTCGTAGCTTGAACAGAAAGGGACAAAAATAGCTTTTCAGCAATCCCATGCCGAAGATTTTTTCAAAAATAAATTGGACTTATGATCCCATGAAAATCCAAAAATATAAAGCAATAGATGAGTTATTTTGAAAAAAGTTATAACATTTGCCTTTAAACATAAAAAATGAGTAGAGAAATTACAGAAACAAAAAGAATAGGGCGAATAATCGTCTGCATTTCCAAAGCAGCAGACGAACTTCCGAGAGTAACTTGTTGGTCTTTTGAAAAGCAGAAATGGAATACTCTTTGATAGGAAACACATTTTACAGAGGGAAAAAAACTTTAAAAAAAAAATTAAAGAAATTTTTTTTTTAAATTCTCTCTATATATATGGTAGAAGGAAATTATGGGATATTTGAGCATTTACTCTATGTTAACATGAGAAAAAATATTAGAATCACATTATGTATGCTAAAGGCGTATATATTGGAATAGAAATATATAATATAATGGAATGTATAAGTTCTATAATAAAATATGGAATAGGGATAAAACATTAAAGTAAAGTAAGTTAAATGAATATGAATTCTTATTTATAAGGGAAAGATGAAGCATGCAAACACATCATATTTGCATAATCAGAAGTAACTTTTATTATATGCAATAAAATACATTTCAAAAATTCTTAAATTTTAAGACATCAAAAATTGAATAAAATAAATAACAGTAATAAATTGGAATGGAATAATAACGGACAGAATTTATTACAGTGCTATGAGCAGAGAATATGAAATCTAAGAAATCAAGTTTTTCCAGAATTAATATGAATAAAATGAAATATATATATATATATACATATAGTATAATAAAATAAAAGTGAAGAATAACTAGAACCCACAGGACTATAGAAGTAAGAAATTGGAATTCAGCAAACTCAACAAAAGTAGATGCAAAAAGTCATAGGACTAAACTGGAAACCTATTATGATTTCTAAAGCTGTCACTGAATTAGGCCAGCGAATTAGGGTTAGCAATGCTTTATGGATCCACCTTCCCCGTACAGCAGAAATTTTCGAGATAATAGGAAAAAAAAAACCAAGTTGAAAAGTTAAGCCTAATACAGCACGTGGTTGTGGAACCAAACAAAATCGTAAAAAGAAATTGAGAACAGAGAACAGTAATGAATCTATCTATCTATCTATCTATCTATCTATCTATCTATATAATATTAATAATAATATTTAATAGCGTAGTTGTTTTGATGCAACAAAAAATTGCATTTTAGATAGATTTAAGTTTATTTTATTTGGAAATTGTCGAAAAAATAATTTTACACTACACGGATTACATGTAGTACTAACATACTTATTAAGGCCCACATATGATTAATGAATAAATTAAATTTACAGATTCTAAAGGAATTCTAATTTATAATGAGGTCTTATATTCTTTTTTTGTACATTATTTAATGGTAATCAAAGGCAAATTGATAAGAAAAGTCCCAAACATAAAAATTTAATCGAAATCTTTTTTAATAATATTTTTTATCGAGCAAACTTTTACAGTCAATATCGATTATAATTAAAGTTAGAACAATATATAACAATGAAATTAAACCTTAACTCAATATCAAAAATAAAAGTAGTTGCTTGTCTAAAAATAAAATCATTATCCTCCAAAAAATATACATTTAAGAAGACATTTTCAAGAATTTTAAAAAAAAAATTATATTACATTTATTTTATGACTTTGGTTTACAGTTATTTTCCTGTCAGAATGGCTGGTGTGTGTTTCATACTATTTCTCTAATTAAAAAGACTCCAAAACTATGACTCCTTTGGCAACTAATAAATCTGTTCACTAGACAATGCTGTAGAAAAAACATTTCGATATCTATAAATCATTTATACCTTGGGATGACGAGATAAACGGAAATTTCAGAATATTCTACTCAACGTCATACTACTATAAAAATAACTTTTCATATTAAACTCAAGTTAGTAATCTACTGGCTGGCATTATTTGGCACTTGCTTGATGTCAAGAAGTTTGAAATATTGTGTTCTTTGATGCATGCACTGACATGAAAGAGAAACACAAGATAGCTGATGGTATACTTTAAAATTAAGAGGCACTGTTTTGGATCATGCGAACTTTGCAACATTTGTTTTATTTCTGGGAACTACTGCCTATTAATTCTACGTAATCGTTTGTGATGGTAATGTTTCACGAAGATTGATTGTGGTGATCAAAATCGTGGATAAGTTATTATAAGGGGTACTTGACTATCAATTGTCATTTTTGAAAGAGGTATCATTAATAATGAATATACACCCAAAGATA